>JBBBDQ010002168.1:282500-550000 GCA_037127315.1 Ascarosepion bandense | reverse complement strand
TCTATCTATCTATCTATCTCAGTCTGTCCACTATCTATCTATCTATCTATCTATCTATCTATCTATCTCAGTCTGTCCACTATCTATCCATCTATCTATCTATCTCAGTCTGTCCACTATCTATCTATCTATCTATCCATCTCAGTCTGTCCACTATCTATCTATCTATCTATCTATCTATCTATCTATCTATCTATCTATCTATCTATCTCAGTCTGTCCTCTATCTATCTATCTATCTATCTATCTATCTATCTATCTATCTATCTCAGTCTGTCCACTATCTATCTATCTATCTATCTATCTATCTATCTATCTATCTATCTATCTATCTCAGTCTGTCCACTATCTATCTATCTATCTATCTATCTCAGTCTGTCCACTATCTATCTATCTATCTATCTATCTCAGTCTGTCCACTATCTATCTATCTATCTATCTCAGTCTGTCCACTATCTATCTATCTATCTATCTATCTATCTATCTATCTCAGTCTGTCCAATATCTATCTATCTATCTATCTATCTATCTATCTATCTATCTATCTATCTCAGTCTGTCCACTATCTATCTATCTATCTATCTATCTATCTATCTATCTATCTATCTATCTATCTATCTATCTATCTATCTATCTCAGTCTGTCCACTATCTATCTATCTGAGATAGATAGATAGATAGATAGTGGACAGACTGAGATAGATAGATATCTGATTCACGGCCCAAAGATACGTTACATTTTTTCGCAGTCACCACAAGAACTTTTCCTTCAACATTCAATCTGCTATGTACCAAAATACCGCAAAACATTCTGGCGACGTAAAAACACCGCAAGTGAACCTAAAAATTTTACAATATACAATACATACAAAAATATACATAAAACTTTCACATGAAATGACATGAGAGGCAGGGGGATGACAACAATTCCCCAAACAAAAATTTTGCAACTCAAAATAACTAAAGACATCATGTTAGCTGAACCTAACCCACCCTCAAAACAAAGAGGCCGCTGTATTCTGCCCATAGGGTAAAACCAAGAAGCGCTCTTTCTACAGGGAGTGGAGAGGAGAAAATAATTTGGACTGCGGAAAATATAATACTGAACCAGACGAGATCAAACGGGACAAAAGATAAAACGGAACTGGGAATCTCAAGCTGGATCATAACAAAAGAGGCAGTGCCGGGAACAGGCCGGGAAACCCACTCACTCACATTAACCAGGTACACAAAAAGGGACTTATCTTAACCAAGGGAGGGTTTCAAAGGAATCCACCCCGATGTGACTAGGAGATCTAGAAGAGAAAAATCAAGGCTTGCCCCAGTCACGCGAACCAGGCTCGCCACATTTATCCATCTTTTGCTGAAATCTGTCGATGTCAACCATTTCTAATCAGTTCGAATCTTCAATTTGAGATGATGCTCAAAATATCGGATCAGATCCCGATGTGAAAGATGGCCACCTCGCAAGACTTCCTACAGTCGCGTCGTCCAAATCAACATTCAAGCAGTGGACAGTAGTGACAGAAACACAATTCGTTTCACTTCAGAAAACGGGGGTGACACACTGTCGCAGGCGTATGCACGATCAATGAGCACGAGTTTTCGCGGCGCGATACGAGCAGTCAACTCGCCGACACGATCCCACAACGGGCGAACCCGCGAACAATGGTAGGCGTGCGAAGACGTCTCCTTTAAACCAAGGTTGCAACGTTCACAATCTGGCAAATCCGCCAGGCCCATTATAAAACGCATGTCATTGAGAGACAACCCATTCCGAGCTAATCGCCAAGTCAGAGAAAACTCAGTTGCTGAATTAATCCGAACCTGGCGCCCAAGAACAATCGGAGCGATACTCATCCTCCGACATGCTGTAATGGATCCTTCGCGACACCCACCACTAATCCCTGATAGAAGTGTCTCCTAGGCCGAGAAAGGTCACTAGACCGTGGAATGGCCCTCAAGGCCGTCCGGCATTCGAGCAGGAATCTCAGTCGTCCCTGAGGCTTACGGTACCGCCTCGAGACCGGGGGAGTGAGAGTAAGGCTAGGGAACACGCCCCTCACTACCCCCATAAGCAACGAGTCTTCCAATAACGCACGCCTGATAAAAGCCAATCTTGAAGCGAGCTTGTGACTCGCCAAGTGCGGCATTCCCAGATCCCCGTGACACGGACGTTGGAAAAAAGACACGTTTGTCGACATGATGTCTGCGTCCTCTCCACAGAAGGAAGAATAGCAGACGCTCGATCGCCTTCTCACGCTCGTCACAAAATGGAAGTACAGACAGCCGGTAAAGGATTATGGGAAATATGTATGTAACACACACCTCCACCAACCGACGCGCCGACCTTTGCCTGTACTTCAGGCCAATTCTTCTCCAACTTGAGGTCGGGTTCAAACCACACTCCAAGAATGCGGACAGGGCCATTCGTCCAGTCAAAGGGCCACGGGAGGGTAGCACCCTTCCAGGCACCTAACCGCAAGCTAGAAGTCTTGTCGCGGTTAATCTTGGCCCCTGTCACCTGTTCGTACCGTTCAAGCGCCTTCTGTACCACTCTAATGTCACTCTGGGAGGACACAAAAGTGCTTACATCATCGGCGTACGCGGAAACCCTGGCTCGAGCACCACCAGGGACAGCGATTCCACGTAGGTCCGGACTGCACGTCCTGTCCCTTAGCCGGCGAAGGAGGGGCTCCAACGCCAAAGCATAAAGTAAGGACGACAGTGGACAACCCTGTCGAACCGACCTAGAAGCGTTCGACAACTTTCCGTTCACCTGTACCACAGCCGTGGGGGAGCGATACAGGAGACTAATCCAGCGGCAGAAGTCGGGTACTAATCCTGCGGCCTGCACGACAGCAGCTAGGTAGCCATAGTCAACCCTATCAAATGCCTTGGACTGATCTAAATTGATCAGCGCAGCTTCATCGTCGTTTTTTACACCCTCTAGGATCGTGCGGATCAAGTGCAGGTTGCTCTGAATTGTTCGGACTTTCACAGCGCAAGTCTGATCAGGTCCCAACAGAGACTCGGCAACTAGCTGCAAGCGATTCGTCAGGATCTTGGCCAAAATCTTTAACTCTGTGTTTAGCGGAGTTATGGGCCTGTAACAATTTAATTTTCTCCCAACATATTTGCCTTTTCTCAACAGCGTGACCCCACCCCTGGTGAACCGGTTTGAGATTGACCCCTGCTGGAACCAGTTGTTGAACACGACAGTCAAGATCGGGACAAAAATGTGCGACAGCCTCAAGTACAATTCATAGGGCAAACCATCCAAACCTGGCGACTTGCCTTTGCCGACCTTCTTCAAAGCCGCGTAAACTTCGTCCTCCGTAATCTCTCCCTCGCAGCTAGCTGCATCAGCCGGCACAAGCGGGGGGAAGTCAGCCAAATAGCTGCGAAACTCCTCTTCACGGAGACCAGGCTCCTTAGTAAACCGGCGTTCGAAATGCCGACGAAACGCCTTGCACGTGTCGTCAGTCGACCGAAGAGTATGTCCCTCCGGGTCTCGTACCTCTCGAATGTACCGATCACCGCCTCGGCGAATTTCTTACTTGCGCAGTTTCGCGCCCATATTCACAGCTTCGGAAGATATCTTGCTTAACTTATGTCTAATTACCTGACCTATGTAATGATCGCTAGTCAACCGCTCAAGGGCCTCCTTAGCGAAGGCTATCTCTAGGGGATCCCCACCAGCCTCCGCCCGGGAGTAATTAGCTCTAAGTGTCTTCACCTTGGCAGCCTTATCTAGTTTGAGCCGTTGGCTGTATTCAGTGGTGAAAGACCTAATCCTATTCTTATGATTCTCCCACCATTTATTCCCAATGACTCCCCCAGTTAACGCCCGCTGCACTACATTAATTAGCTGGCACCGAAAATCCCGCCTGTCCAATAAGGACTAATTGAACTTTTAGTAACCAGCCGTTCTAGGCCTAAAGTCTAACGCTACATGGGCGCAAACAAGTTTGTGGTCCGTGTAGCCTAACCAGTGGAACGTAGTACATTCTAAGAAATCTACGTCGGCTTCTCTCACTAACATTCTATCCAGGTAACTAGATACCCGGGTAGAAGGCCAACTCTGCGTCCACGTCCACATTCTACTCGGATGATCGACCCGGTATCTATCAACGAGACCAAATTCGTCAATCAGATCGACCAGGCTGCGATCACCACTCCTGCCGCTAGCACCCCACCTTCTATCCCATTTAGAGTCCAGGATGGCATTCCAGTCCCCCTCTAGGATAGTCACGATCCCCATATGTTCCTTGGCCTGCTCTTGCTGTTTCTTGGGGGATTCTTTGGTTTCCCCTGTGGGACATCCTGCTTTAGGAGGTAATTTCTCCGCTGGCTGCTCTTGTTTTTTTGGGGGGGAGGGGATTTCCCCTGCTTTAGGTGACGATTTTTGTAACAGAGGTGATTTTTCAACGGGCGACTTTCCTTGTGATGGCGGCAATTTCGTTTTGGCGTTCTTCTTTCAGACTGTCTGCCCTTCCCCCTCTTTGTTAACTTGTTTGGGCGGTTCTGAATGTTTGTCTGTTTCCTTTCCTGCCGTTGCTGTTGTTGGTACTTGTGATGGCTGGGTCTTTGGAGTTGGGTTCTTGGTCGGACATGCTTTGGGCACATGATCCGAAGTTCCGCAGACCCAGCAAAACGGTCTTCTGCCCTCCACCACAATGAAAAGGGGTCGACCTCTGTGAGGATGTTTGGAATTTCGCCAAACTCTTTTCGGGAAACTGTCACCTGCAGTGTGACGTCACCCGTAACAAAACCCGCCTTGGACATTACTGGTGTCACCTCTGTTACTTTGCCGTACTGGGCAAAGAACGCTCCGATGTGGTCTGTTGTGATGTCCATGGGCACCCCATGCAACGTAACACGCGTCTTCCGGGTGCCTATATATTCTGTCTGCAATCGGAGCGTCTTTGTCGTTAGTGTCATTTCAGCCAACTCTTTAGCTTCCTCAGTCGTCCCAATCAGGATGTCCCACATGACGTGGCTGTGGCGTGCCACCATCCTGGCTTTTATGTGGAGGGCCTTAATGGCTTCCTCTACCATCTCCCTGTTGACTCCCACAAACTTGTGGGTTTTCGGGTCTTTCGTCAGCAGGGAGATTTCGGGAACAGAACTCCTGTCTGTTTTCCTGAAATATATTCGGCGAACTTTTCTTTCTGCTCCTCATAGTAGGACGCATCCTTCTTTACTTTCTTACCGTTGCCTCCACTCCACGCCGAGGTGGAAGGCACCGGTGATTCTGGCCTATACGAAGCCATTGGCTGACTTCTACTGGGAGGTGGCGATTCACTGACCTCGGGATGCGGTAACTGCCACTCCCCTTCTTTCCCTATATTGTACGCCTCCGTGAAGAGAACTGGCGACTCAGGCCTTTCTGCGGCCTTCGACATGTCCTCCTGTCGACGGAGGCTCTCCGGACTTTATCTTTAACCGACTACGGACACCGATTTGCTCTCCACAGATTGATCCAGATACACGACACACAACCTAACGGACAGAAACGAACACGACCAACTCGATATGAACACGGAGCCGACACTTCAGCTGTGGAAAAGTGCGTCAGCACAGCTGATAAGAACAGATACTACACTATGATCTTAGCCAAAAGGCTCAACTGAGATAAATAGAAAGATAATAGACAGCCTGAAATATAGATAGATAGATAGATAATAGATAGATAGATAATGGATAGATAGATAGATAGATAGATAATGGATAGATAGATAGATAGATAATGGATAGATAGATAGATAATGGATAGATAGATAGATAATGGATAGATAGATAGATAAGGATAGATAGATAGATGATAGATAATGGATAGATAGATAGATGAATGGATAGATAAGGATAGATAGATAGGATAGATGGATAGATAGATAGATAGATAATGGATAGATGGATAGATGGATAGATAGGATAATGGATAGGATAGATAGGATAGGATAGATGGATAATGGATGGATAGATAGGATGATGGATAGATAGATGGATAATGGATGGATAGATAGATGATGGATAGATAGATGGATAATGGATGGATAGATAGATGAATGGATAGATAGATGGATAATGGATGGATAGATAGATAATGGATAGATAGATGGATAAGGATAGATAGATAGATAGATAGATAGATAATGGACAGGTAGATAGATAGAAACAACCTGATATAGATAGATAGATAAGAAGGGACAGACTGAGAGAAATAATGAACAGACTTTGATATTTACATCGATGTATAATGGATAGATGGATAGATAGATAATGGATAGATAGATAGATAGAAACAACCTGATATAGATAGATACATAAGAAGGGACAGACTGAGAGAAATAATGAACAGACTTTGATATTTACATATGAATTAACCGTGTATGAGGCACACAGAGAGAGAGTGAGTGGATGACATTAGTGTAAGAGAAATTGCTCACTGTAAAGAAGAGAAAAACAATTGTTGTGGACGAAATAATCGAAAGACTGTGGTGGGGAAGGATAAAAGATCAGAGAGAGACTGAGAAAGAGAGAAATTAGAAATGAATAGTTTCCCCTTCCTCACAGCCACCAGAATCTAAAAAAAAATATATGAACAGCAACGAGATTGGTGAGACTAATGATCTGTGAACGTTTGCAGGGTGAGAAAAAACTTCATTCATCCCACTCATTGGAACAGGTCGGGATGGCTAATTTCATTTTCTAGTCAGACTAAGACATACCTCGACCCCAACCAGTCAACAGTCGGCACCTACCGTTCCACCTCAACTCACCGACGATGCTCTCTCTCTTTAGTCCATTTTATGTCCATTCACTGGCAAGCCTGAACTGACCGGTACCTCATACCCACGAATTTGCATAATTATGTTTCCCAGAAAATAATAGGTTATCGTCCTGATTTTTGAGGAGGGCGTGGTGAATGGGGGTTGGAAGTGTCTTTGGTAGATGTAGAGGGTTCTGTGTGTGTATGTGTTCCAAATGCCAGGAATGCTTTTTTGAGCTTACCATTTAAATGCTAATTTCCTGTACGAGGTTTGGGGGAGTCCGTTTCCCTCTGCCATGACTGAGCAAGTTTCCTTACATATCATTCACTCTCCTCCATCAAACCTTAACCGTCTTTCTCTTGTCCCGCTCAAGTTGTTAAGAGGTGGGGTGCACCGGGTTAGGCTAAGAGGAGAAAGACAGATCATTTCCACGGATTTTTATTTAAAAAAGTCGCCAGACATGGGAACATCCAATGAGAGAAAGAGAGATTCCTCTCTATTTCTCTCTGCACCACCCCCCACAAGAAGGTGCTGTAAAAGTTCTTATATTGATTCTCTCCCTAAAATTATACCAAATGGCCAACGAATTTAATAGGGTGGACCGAAATCATATATCAAAGAGGATACAAAACTTGCTAATTAACCTGTAGTTGGAGGATAAAACGTGATTCCATACCTTTCCAAAATATGCATGTGAATATAATGAACCCAACTGAAATTGAAACTCTGCACTCCGATTTACAATTTTTAGCTATTAGTCATGACATCACCTGCACATTCAGGTTACTCAAGAGGAAAGCTTTTCATTGACGCTAGACTTATTTACGTGTTTCGCCTTTCTAGGCTTCATAAAAAACAAAAGAAAGAAATGTGTATGCGTGCATAAATAATAAATCATAGTACTTTTTCCTTAAGCGGTCAGTTCTTGTGTTTAAAGAAGATAGAAAATGACTGACTTTTAAAAAAGCCGTTAATATTCTCTATCTTTCTTTTTAATGCTTAAATCATGTCGAAAGTTGTCGATATATTGTCCCAGCTTTCGACATCTTTTCCTTCCCCACTAGTAGACTTCCGGTGACTTTACCAACACACTCTGAAAAATTTAAAAATGTTTCCATAATAAAAAAGAATGCTAATGAAGTGAATTTATTTCGCTGAAATGATCATTCGATATATGTAATTTTCGAAGTTTTATATGTAAACACACATACACACACACACACACACACACATATATATATATATATATATATACACGAGTATAGGGTACTTTTTTTTTTAATCATATCACCCCGAGCAAGGCGGTAACGCCACTGATGTGCAGGGGGCTACATAGGAGTGAGAAGATTGGAAAAGAGAAAACCGGAAACCGCATCCTAAACAGGAAACAAGAGATGATCCTCTTCACCTGTTCAATAGACGTGGGTGGAGTGTGAACCGGGCGATAGTTTAGTCTATCTACTCCAATATGGGTGGAATAATATTCCTTATCCAAAGAAACACTATTCTTAAAAAAGTGCTCAATACGAAGTAGAGCTAATAATATTTATTCAGAAATTATGACATGGATATGTTATAATATCACTACAAAAGTAACTATTTTGTTCCGACACTTCTTGTCTTGTTAAGTGATGTGGTTTATTTCAAATTGAATGGTTCAAAACAAGCAAAACCCCCTTTAATCAAGGAGGCGTTCTTCTATGTATAATGTGGACCAATCAGAGTAAAGCAACTTCTAATTTAGAGAATATGTGAGCAAACTTAAAAATAATTTTGTGTGGCATTAGTATTAATATTTGATTAAATTGAGATCAGCATTATTAATTAACTATTAAATCTACTTTATTATTGTTGCAAAATTTAAAAAAAAAGTTTTTTTTTCTAAGTTTAACAATTCATTACATTTAGAAAGTTATTCATATATTAAACGAGGAAGAGAAAGAACTCACACATAAATAAACCTACAAACATTCACACATGGAAAAACAGACGAGTATATTCACAAACACAGGCAACCAGACATATACGGATTAATATACCCATACATATATACATGCACAAATTACAAAATTTTGTTTTTATCGACTTGTCAATTTGTCTGTTAAATTTTAAAGCTCTATTTGGACACAGACTGAATTGCCACATATTGGATACAGTCAGGGCGAATTCGTAACGTGACCATCCTTGAATGAATGAGGTTGTGGCAGACAATCATATTTCAAAGCATGAACATATAAACATAATTCGATATATACTTACGCAAATACATAAGCTAAGAACAAAAATGTACGCGACTAAAAACTCCACAGATCGTAAAAAATATATAACCACATTGAAGGAAATACACGAAACCTCTGGCATCACACTTGGTAGATACACTATACACAACTTAATATATACATATATGAACATATACATGCTAAGCCCCATATCATTCATATGAAGTTATGACTGTGTGTGCCCCAGATGTCTAGCTCGCGTGTACGTGTGTCTCTGCGCAAGTGTTAATCTATGTCTGCTTCTGTATAAAAGGCATCGCGACAATAAATATTCCTTCCAAAGTTCATCCCACTTCTACAAAAATTCATCAATATACGCATCTCTACATATATCTAGTATTTTAAATAAAAAATTAAAACCGTTTGTCTGACGATCGCAAAAGCGTGAAAACCAGGACTTACACTTTATCTATCTATCTATCTATCTATCTATCTATCTATCTATCTATCTATCTATCTATCTACATTCATATACACATACACAGACATATATACATATATATAAACATATATACATACATACACACACATACACATATGCACATACGCAAACACATATATATATATAGATATAGACATGCATACATGGACATTTGTACATACATACATACAAATATGAATATATATACATATACACACGCACGCATATATATGTATACATACAGACATACATGTATGACATACACACATAGAAGTAAATGCATACATATACATACATATCAGCAAATAAAGCAAATATCAATATGTCTACTGGTACAAAAGAACATATGTACACACACACACACACACACACACACACATATATATATATAGACGTTAATTTGCCTATATTTGATGGGTACCTTCATTCGACTCGGACGCTCCAACGAATTCCCCCGCCCCCAGGTACACAATCTCGCTCATATCAACACAATAACACTCGGCAAGCACCCAACCCAACACCGACCGCTAACTTAAACACCCATGAGGTATCTAATCCGACATCGATTATCGTGCCAGTACTTGACAGAGCTCAAATCTGTACAAATTATCCGATCAAAGCCCACCACGTTTCTCCATAGCACCAACACATAATAACTATGATTCTCAAGGCCCAAGTCCAACAGTGTTTCCTAACTATTTATAATTCCTCGACCCCGCGAAAACTGATATTGGGTAGAACACCCCACAACCATACAACCCGCCGACCAATATCGGGTCGAACGGCCGGCAAAAATCAGTATGATAATACATGGCGAACGACACATCCAGTAAAATCAACCAGAACTCCCAACCCGAACAAAAACATCCATCAAAAAGGTAGTTAAAGAGATTTTCTTTAATTGTTCAATATTACAACCCGGATTTAAATGTAAATGCTGAACTATGTTTACAATGAACGGTGAGCTCATTCCTCTGGTTTAACAGTGTAACCTTGTCTCTAACTGTGATAACTTCTAATTTTTCGTTAAGATAGTGGTAGCAAGGTGCACGGAGGGAGTTGCAAGTTCAGGCCTTTGTAAGGATTTTCAATTTAACAATGGGTGTTTTGTTTTTTTCCTTTAAAGACCAATAATATTTGGATAATGAAGTTCTGTCTTTATAAGAACTATTATTGAAAGACAATGTGTGCTGATACCAGCGAGTTTTGAACGGGATTTTAGTAGAACCGATATAAACCTTTATAGTATTAGGATTTTCAATTGTGGAGACGGCACAAAGATAAACTATGGAGCTAACTAGACATTTATTATTCAAAGGGCAATCTTTAGGATTTCTACAATTACATCCGCTGGTATTACTTCCTTTGTCTTTGGTGCGATCTATTTGAGCATTGTAAGTTACCGTGTTTTTCGTATCATAATACTGGTTGAGGACAGACATTGTTATGTTTTATAATAATTTTTTCTAAATTATCCGTGCAACTATAGATTAACTTGAGTGTACTATTTTGAATATTTTGCTAAGAGGATTAGTTTTGGGAAAGTGTTTGCTGATTAAGTTTAAGAGTTTTTGTCCCAATTTAGTTAACGAATTGATTAACTGTTATATATTAATTGTTTAATTTTAAGTTTTTTTTTAAAATTCCAATTTCTTATCCTATGTAAATTTATTTTTAAACTTAATAATTAAGTTGAAACAACTAAATTTAAATAGAATAATTCGGCTTACTTTTAAATAAATATTTTAAATTTTTAAAAATTTTATATTGTATTATATTTGTTTTGTTGATTGTATAATTAGTATAATTTTGTTTATATAGTGGTGTGAGTATTTTGTGATCACAACAGATTAACTATTATCTCTTAAATATATTTTAAATTTTTTTAGACTCCAATTTCTTTCACCGTTAATTTATAATATTTATTTATTTTTATTTTCTCATTTTCTTCTATCATTTTTCTTTCTATTTTAAATTTATTGCTCTCTTCTTTCTTCTTCTCCCCTTTTCGTTTACGCTTTAAGATACTTACCCTTTCTTTTTAACGATCTCTCTCTCTCTCTCTCACCTAACCCACTTTCTCTACGGGTCTGCAATCCAACTGTCTGGTTGAATGTATCTTCGAACTTTAGTTGACATCCGCCGCTACGCGTGTCCTCTGATTATATGTTGCGTGTATATATGCTTATGTATGAATATGTGTGTGTGTTCGCCGAACTGATGAATTTTTTCTTAAATTTCCTCTTTTAAGGTAGCGACCGTTATTTTTATTCGTTTTTTTTAGGTCTTTGTGAATCTCATTCGTGTAAAGTCCTTTGTACAATAAAGACGGAAGCTGATGATGGTTCGCCTGAAATAGGCCTTAACATCCGATTTACCATGAAATAACGTGTCTGCCTTAATTTTTCTTATATTTGCTCTATATGTATTTATATGCATATATATTTAGAGCTCTCTTAGAGTTATCCAACCACTGTATGTACAGGATACTCCTTTGGATTCTTCTATATCCACACTGCATGTTAATATATATATATATATATATATATATATATATATATATATATATAAACTTATTTATAAATGGAACTTTGTCTGTGTGTGTATCTGTTACCTATAGACTCCGAAATGTCTGAACCGATTTTCTTGAAAATTTACACAGTTGTACAATAAGCGTCTGCGAGTGTTCTTAGCTAGGTTTTGTGTCGAGGTACCCCCGATAAATATCGATAATCGAAAAAATCGGGTTATAGAAGGAGTGGTCCGATTTTAATCAAATTTGATACACTCATAGACAACGACATAAGAAACGATATTCAGAAGATTCAAGGTTTCAGTTCTTACAATAGTGCAGAAAATCGATAATATACATATAAAAGTCAAGATGTTTGTGTGTGTGTCTGTTTATCTGCCTATATGTCTGCATTTTTTTCAGCCCTTTTATTTTAGTTTTTGCTTTGGATTTGGCTCTAAGTAGGTATAATTGTAGTTAGTCTCAGCCATGATACCATTTACAGGACTTATTTAGCCTTCAAAATTCAGTTTACGATTTGATATCGATACCAGGAAATCAAAATTTGACTTACATCCATTTATTTTTCTTTCAGTCTAGGGTTTCGCTTTAACTGGAAACAAATTGCTTTTTAGTCTTTCGTGCTAACGTCCAAAGAGTCTGAGCTTCAGGACCATGGATTAGTTTTAAAGCTTTAATTACACCCGAGCAACGCCTGGCTATACTGCTAGTATAAATATGTGTGTGTGTGTGTACACATCTGTTCTTTTGTACTAATAGACATATTGATATTTGCTTTACTTTCTGATATGCATATGTATGCATTTACTTGTATGTGTGTGTGTGTGTGTCTTACATGTATGTCTCTATGCTTTTGTATGGGTATATATATATATATATATATATATATAATGTAAGTATGTGTGTATATGTATATATATTCATATTTCTATGTATGTATTTATATGTAAGTATGTGTGTATACGTATATATATTCATATGTCTATGTATGTATTTGTATGTAAGTATGTGTGTATACGTATATACATTCATATGTCTATGTATGTATTTGCATGGTAGTATGTGTGTATACGTATATATATTCATATGTCTATGTATGTATTTGTATGTAAGTATGTGTGTATACGTATATATATTCATATGTCTATGTATGTATTTGTATGTAAGTATGTGTGTATACGTATATATATTCATATGTCTATGTATGTATTTGTATGTAAGTATGTGTGTATACGTATATATATTCATATGTCTGTGTATGTATTTGTATGTAAGTATGTGTGTATACGTATATATATTCATATTTCTGTGTATGTATTTGTATGTAAGTATGTGTGTATACGTATATATATTCATATTTCTGTGTATGTATTTGTATGTAAGTATGTGTGTATACGTATATATATTCATATTTCTGTGTATGTATTTGTATGTAAGTATGTGTGTATACGTATATATATTCATATTTCTATGTATGTATTTGTATATATGTGTGTGTGTATATGTATATGTATTGGTGTGTATATATATATATATTTATTTGTGTATATGTATATGTATTGGTGTATGTATATATATATATATATATATATATGTATTTATGTGTATATGTATATATATATATTTGTGTGTATGTATGTATAGATAGATGGGTGTAAGTTTGTGGTCCTGGTTTTCACGCTTTTGTGATCGTCAGACAAACTGTTTTAATTATTTATTTAAAATTCTGGATATATGTAGAGATGCGTATATTGATGAATTTTTGTGGAAATGGAATGAAATTTAAGAGGAATATTTGTCGTGATGCCTTTTATACAGACGCAGACATAGATTAACACTTGTCCAGCCATTGACGTGCGCAGAGACACATGTACACGCGAGCTAAACAACTGGGGCACACACAGTCATAACTTCATATGAACGATATGGGGCTTAGCATGTATATGTTCATATATGTATATATTAAGTTGTGTATAGTGTATCTACCAAGTGTGATGCCAGAGGTTTCGTGTATTTCCTTCAATGTGGTTATATATTTTTTACGATCTGTGGAGAACAAAAATGTACGCGACTAAAAAAGTCGCGTACATTTTTGTTCTTAGCTTGTATATTTGCGTAATTATGTTTATATGTTCATGCTTTGAAATATGATTGTGTCTGCCACAACCTCATTCATTCAAGGCTGGTCACGTTACGAATTCGCCCTGACTGTATCCAATATGTGGCAATTCAGTCTGTGTCCAAATAGAGCTTTAAAATTTAACAGACAAATTGACAAGTCGATAAAAACAAAATTTTGTAATTTGTGCATGTATATATGTATGGGTATATTAATCCGTATGTGTCTGTTTGCCTGTGTTTGTGAATATACTCGTCTGTTTTTCCATGTGTGAATGTTTGTAGGTTTATTTATGTGTGAGTTCTTTCTCTTCCTCGTTTAATATATGAATAACTTTCTAAATCTAATGAATTGTTAAACTTAGAAAAAAAAACTTTTTTTTAAAAAAATTTTGCAACAATAATAAAGTAGATTTAATAGTTAATTAATAATGCTGATCTCAATTTAATCAAATATTAATACTAATGCCACACAAAATTATTTTTAAGTTTGCTCACATATTCTCTAAATTAGAAGTTGCTTTACTCTGATTGGTCCACATTATACATAGAACAACGCCTCCTTGATTAAAGGGGGTTTTGCTTGTTTTTAATCTTCTAAATCCATTCAATTTGAAATAAACCACATTACTTGACAAGACAAGAAGTGTCGAAACAAAATAGTTACTTTTGTAGTGATATTATAACTTATCCATGTTATAATTTCTGAATATATATATATATATATATATATATATATATATATAATTATTTGTTTGAACATTATTTTTTGATCGATACTCGTATTTAAGTAGATATTCCGTTTATAATCAAACAGTATTATATATTTATTTCTACCGGCCTGATTATTTACGGTAAATTTTTGTTACGAAAATGTGTGTCATTCGGCAGGATTCGAACCTGCGACCCCTATAACACAATTTTCGATTCATCGTAATAACCATATATGCTCTGAAACGTATCGTATTGTTAACAAATGTAGATTTCTATTTTAATTTTCGTACCACACACACGTACATATATATATATATATATATATATATATATATATATATATATATATATACATACACACACACACGAGAAGCTGTTCACGGTTTGTTTAAAGCGTAAAATCAAAAAACGAAAGTTGTCTTTTGATTTTGCTGATCAGAGAACGATAAATCATTGCGGAGCCTTTATTTTTGGAGTTCCTAATGTTCGCAGAAAGCAGATAATTTTCTGTCCAGTTAGTCATGTCTCTTTCGAGACATGATCGCCCAAGTGTGTATCACGTATGGCACTCAAGTGATTGAATGTTAGCAACAGAAGGAATAGAGTTCAGCTTTGAAAATGCTATGTATGCCCAGGTAGATGGGGTTTCGATGGGCAGCCCCTTGGGTCCCTTCTTAGCCAATATTTTTGTTGGTTACCATGAGAGCCTTTTGTTCGAGAGGTATCAGAAACCATACATCTATCAACGTTATGTTAATGATACTTTCTCTATTTTTAACAACATAGAGCAATGTTTTTTTTTGTTTGTGTGTGTGTGTGTGTGTGTGTGTGTGAAGCTTTACATTTTTTATCTTTGTTTTTTACGATGGAGGAAGAAGAGAACAATTCTATCTCATTTCTTGATTGTTCATGTGGAGCGGAAGAATGGTACTTTTATTACGAGTGTTTTTCGTAAAGATAACTTTTCAAGTCTTTACACTCATTAGAACTCTTTTGTCCCCCGTACCAGAAAATAAAATATTATTAAAACTTTAGTTCATCGGGCCTTAATAATTTGTTCCTCGTGCACACTCCAACAGGTGTTGAACAGGATTCGTTGTCAGTCAGTTAAGTGCCATATGTGAAACACGCTTGGCCAATCATGTCTCGAAAGAGGCATGACTGACTGGGCAGAAGATTATTCCGCAGTAGGTTACCATTGCTTTCTGCAGTAGACTGGTTGCCGACCAAGACTATAGAACCCAATCTGTCCTCTTATTTAACCCATAGCTGGAAGGAATAGACAGATTAATACCTTTCCCAAGGGTATTTGCGCGTAAGTGAATGCAATGAATTCGGCTGGAATTCGAACTCGGCTCCCCGATTTCTCGTTCCGAGCCGATATCCACTGCACCACGACGCACATTCGTTGTATTCTTTTTCCAACTAATATTGTTGAGCGCACTATAGAACGGAAGTTGAATAACTTTAACATGGCCCCAAAATATTGCCCTAATCTGTGTCCCATTTATCTGAAATTACTTTGGCTTGACAGAAAATGTAAAATTTTAAGTGATAGAGTTTCCACTATTTTCTCTGCCATTTTCTTTTCATCCAAATTACGTGTTGTTTTTGACACCCGTTCGATTTTTCCACCATTTTCTAAAGACCGTCTGCCCTATCATAATAAAAGTTTACTCATCTATAAATTTTGATGTCAGTGCGATGCTGAGTATATAAGGCCGACAAGTCTTAGATTGGAAAGGAGAGTAAACCAACACGTTCCCAGTTATGTTAGATTACATTTACGTAATCAGACTCGTGCGTCGCAATCAGCACACGAGTCAGCGATTGGACAACACCTATTGGAAAATGAGTCATGCTCGTCACGTTTTACAATGGACTCATTTTCTGTTTTGCACGCGGGTGGGTCCAAATATAATTGATCAATTTTGGAAGCCATATGCCTTAAATTGCTGCAACCGTTACCTTGCAAACAAAAGGACAACTTTTTGCGATCTTTAAATTTATTTGGAGTTATGTGATCAATCTTTTTTCTTTTTTATGCTCTGCTGATTCATTTACCCATTTTCTTTATTTACGCATTTATTTTAATCGTAAATTTATTTATTTTCTTAATTTTACGTATTCATATTAATCGTAATTTTAAACGTCTTCCGGGCTTATCTCTTTACAATTTACAATTATCTATTTACAATTTTGCCAACGATTGGTCCCTGAGAAAGCGTTGGCCGAAAGGCAGCCTGGGTCCTAATATTAAAAGAAAATGAGCATAAAATTGTTTATATATATATATATATATATATATATATATATATATATAATCAAGAAACAAAAGTTGGATATTTTTACAAATCTATTGGTAATATGATATTTTGCGTCTCCTACTGCGTGTCAGACCAAATTCATACCACAATGAATGGTTCAAATTCATCCAGACCTGTTAAATTTAACAATAAATTTTAGCATTGAGTTCTCTTTGGAGTTAGTCTCTGTTGGAATTTACCTTACCAAATTTCAAGGATTCTACTTATATATATATATTCCTACGTCTATGGCACGACTCTGAGTTTCATGCGTTATGCAATCATCAAGTTCATTTTTCAAACTATATATATATATATATATATATATATATATATATAGTGTATTTGGCAGCAAACTTCCTTTATGCAGGTTTTTTTAAGGGGCAGACAAGGTATTATGGTTAAGTTTTTTATATAATTTTTCATATGATTTTATAATTTTTTCTTTTCAGAACGTATTTTTTAACATATGTTCTTAAAAGAAAAAAAATTAAAAGATCTCATGAAAAATTATATAAAAACTCAACCATAATACATACCTTGTCTGTCATTTCTGATGAAACCTGCATATATATATATATATATATATATATATATATATATATATATATGCATTACATCATCAACTTTCATTGTATCCTTTTTGAAAGAAAGTACCGGATATTTATTTATGTTCGTAAAAACGTTTTCAAATGAACAAGCACAAACACACCATTATATTATATAATTTATATATAATTAATTGTGTGTGTGTGTGTGTGTATATATATATATATATATATATATATATATATATATATTATAAATTATGTTTTAGAACATGTACATAATTTCTTCTATATATGTCCTCTTCTCTACAATCATATGGTTGTTTCAGTGTTTGAACTCCAACACATCATCGGGAGAAGGAAAGAGTAAGAGTTTGGAATCATTCTCTGTTTATATTTGGTTCGTTGTTGTCGTGGGGGTTGGTTGGGGTTATTGATAATTAAGTGAATGTGTCTTTCGTTTTGACCGTTATACTTTTGAAGAACCTGGTGTGTAAGTATGAAATTTATATGGTTAAATAAAAAGAAAACAAGAGGAAAACTGTATTTAACTCGCCTACGTGTTTCGTCCTGTGATGGACTTTATCAAGACGAAATGAGCTTTATTCTAAATTACGTATCTATAAACAAACAGTTGGTAACTTTAAAAACGCTCATAAATCATTAAAAAAAATTAACAGAATATTTTAGTTTTAGAATTCCTTCATGTGGAGTGCAATGTTACGAGATGTTAAAATGAAGGGAATTCAACCATTTTCTTTGGACTTATTATGTATGTTAGTCTGTTTTAGTATAATTTCCATAAGCAAAGTTGAGATTGGGAAAAATCCGGGGCGTAAATTGATGTTTTTGTAGTGCTAGATGGCGGCGCTCTCGAGAACTTTTCTTCTGAACAAATTCCTTACTCGTTTTATTATTTTTTATTCATTTTAAAATTTTTATTCATTTCTATAAATACTTCCACGGCTTCTGCTCCGATGAACTTAGATCACTGGTGCCCCCTAAATACGAATTTGCACGAGATACTAGATTGGCAACTAGATCCCACCCTTTTACAGTGAAACCGATAAAATGCAGCCGTAACTTCTACTCCAACAGTTTCTTTCCTCGCACTTCCCGACTGTGGAATTCTCTTCCAAACGATTGCTTCCCCGACGGCTACAATCTCCAGGAGTTTAAATGTAAGGTCAATACACAGCTCCTAACACACTAACCTGCTCCCATTCTATCAAGCACTCTTCCCATCTGCCCGACCCTCATCCTCGCTATCCTTACTCATCTGTCACCTTTCTCCTGATATTCCCTATGTCTATCCACTCCTTCTCTTTACCTTCCCCTATGTAGCCCCATGCGCAATAGTGGCAGTGGAATGCCTTGCTTGGGGTGAGATGATTAAAAAAAAAAAAAAATTTTAACATCTCTTGACTTTGCACTACACATGAAGGAATTCTAATATTAAAATGTTCTGTTAATCTTTTTGAATGATTTGTGAGCGTATTTATAGTTGCCAACACTTTGTTTATAAATACGTAATTTAGAATAAAGCTCATTTCGTCTTTTTGCCTTGATAAAGTCTATCACAGGACAAAACGCGAAGGCGATTTAAATTTTTTATTTAACCATCCTGTCCTTAATATCAGATCATAACTGAGTATATTTTTACACACACACACACACACACACACACATATATATATATATATATATATATATTTTAATCATTTCACCCCGAGCAAGGCAGAAACGCCACTGATGTGCAGGGGGTTACATAAATGTAGAAAGATTAATTAGAAAAGAGTGTAGAAAGGAACAATAGAAAGCTGAGAAAGCAGGTGCAATGACAGATACATGGGCGGAGAGAAAGTGAAGATTATACAGGGGAGGGGAGAGAGCTAGAGTCCAGTGGTTAGTAGGTGAGTATTAACTTTGCTTTTAAATTTCTGGAGGTCGTAGCCGTCAGGAAAGCAAGAATACGGGAGTGAGTTCCACAGGCGGGAAGTGCGAGAGAGGAAGCTGCAGGAGTAGAATTGTCGTCTGCGTTTGGCTAACCTGACTGTGAATGGGTGGGACCCAGTTGCCAGTCTGGTTGCACGGGTAAACACCTGTTGAGGAGGCATCAGTGACTTAAGCTCATATATATTGATTAAATATAATAATAATTATATATAATTAATTATATATATATATATTCATTCCTTTGTTTTTATACACAATGTTTTAAAACGATACCTCAACGTCAACTCTCGCTTTTTTTTAAATCTGAGAGTGAAATAATCAAGTTTTATGGCCATATCACGTTGAAAGACCGATCCTTGAAGAGAAGCAACGTTGTGCCTTGTCATTAGATGAATGACCGGTTGGATGTGTTGGTGGTGAAATGGAAAATGGCTCGGCATTGTCAATCAGAGAGCAAAGTTCCACTTCCAGTTGCGATCGTTATATTCAGCTACACATAGACACCCTTAGAAAAAAGTATGAGTCCACCTCTTCCTCTATCTATGGGCTAAATAGTAAGACTACTGAACCATTATCATCCCCCGCAAAAGGAAGAAAACAATTACAGTGTAACCCTGATATAAGAGTTGTCGGGACAGGATACCTACTATCTTATATCCGGGTTTCTCTTATATCAGGGTTTGTTCTATTTTATATATGTTACCACAGGCTCTAATTTGGGACCAGATAAAATCTCACTTATATCCGGATTTCTTATATCCGGGTTTACAATCTAAAATTATTTTCTGGCTTTATAAACCCGCAAAGGATTGATAAGCCATAAAATAACAAATCACTCACTCAATAACGCATCTATGTTAAACACACGCATTTTTGCATGCGTGTTTTGAATGTATATGCATATGTCACACGCAGACAGTGTGTAACGGACAGAGAATATTTTATACAGATATATATATATATAGATAGATTGTCCTTGAACTTAAATGACACGTGACTTAGGTCAGCTGGTATCCCGTTTTCGACGCCTCTTTCGTTCCAACCTCGCCTCCCCACGCAAGACTGGTGAATCCGGGGTCCATGAGGACATCAGCTGACATTCAATGAAGCCCTCCCTTTAATAAGATATTCTTGGCCACAAATAATTGCAATGACGTTTGCCGCGTTTGTACAAGTGACAGCAGGAAAGAAGTAATGTTGTTCGGTATTGAGATTTAAACTAATTTTTCACAAGCAGAAAACTGTCCCCTTTCAAGCCCTTAGCTAAACTAAATAAATATTTAGCACTGATAAAGATACTGACAATCCTTCGACTAGTCTGGCACAAGGCCAAAAGTATGGGGTGCCTATTGAGTATCGCAAATATTGCATTATATATCAAACGTATTTCAACCAGTTAAAAGCATTTTATAGAAATAAAAATAAAAACAGCAAAAAACAAAAAACAAAAAAAAGCAGTCCTTTTATTTTCTTCTTCTTCTATGTTCCGTGTCCCTTCAGGACGTAGATGATCATAGCCTTCCACATTTCCCTATCCCTTGTAACTCTTAATCCCCTTTCTCTGGTTACCCCTCCCAAACCCTGCTATGCCATCCATTTGCTCAAGACCATCAAGTATGTCACACGTTGCTTTCCCCGTCTCTCCTTTCTCTGTCTGCCTCGTGGGTGTCAAATTCTCCAAGCCCTCCTTCTTCATTAATGTGCCAGAAACTTCAGCTGTCTTTTCCTGATGTTAAGTATCAATTTCCTTTTCGTTTCCATTCTCTCCCAAACCTCGTTACATGTTTGGGACATGGTATCCTCAGCATCCTTCTGTAGAACCACATTTCGGTTGCTTCAGGTCTTTCTTGCATCTTTGATGCGATTGTCCAGCATTCGCTGCCACATTGAAGGATAGACACTGCATAACAATCCAGTCCTCTCTTCTTTGTTTCTAGCGAAATTTTCCTGTCTCTGAATACTCTACTCAAACATGACAAAACGCCTTCGGATCTCAATGTTAAACTTTCTGTCCTCTGTTTAAACACTTTCAATGAATTTACATTTCTGTACTTGCTTGATTTAGTATTACCAACTTGTAATTAGCATTTTGGACTCCTCGTTTTGCTGATGACCATGCAATCAGTTTTCTTGTAGTTTATGTTTAGTCCTTTCTTTTCGCTCTCTTTTTCTGTAGGTCTTGTAGTTTCCTTTCCGTGTCTTGTTTGGTTTTAGTATCCCCAGCTTGTAGTTGGCATTTTGGGCTCCTCTTTTTACTGATGACCATGCATTCAGTTTTCTTGTAGTTTATGTTTAGTCCTTTTTTTTTTCGCTTTCTTTAGTTACTTCCTGTAGGAGATCTTGTAGTTTTCTTTCCGTGTCAACTATCAACACTAATATATATATATATATATATATATATATATAAAGTTTCACCCCAAGCAAGGTTGTCACGCCACTGATGCGCAGAGCGCTACATAGGAGAAAAAGATTAGATAGGAGGAGAGTAAAGAGAAAGACGAACCAGTTACACGGGGTGTCAGAGAAGGGAGCAAGAGAAGGATGGGAATACAGGTGTCATGACAGTTGCAAAGGTAGAGAGAAAGGAAAATATATACAGGGTGATGTAGAAAGAACTGGAGTCAAGTGGTTAAGAGATGGGTATTGACATTGCATTTAAATTCGTGGAGGTTGTAGCCGTCAGGAAAGCAAGAATATGAAAGAGAGTTCCACAGGCGGGAAGTGCGAGAAAAGAAGCTGATGGAGTAGAATTGTCGGCTCTGCGTATCTTATTTCCTTCAGATTGTGGCAGCCAGTGACGAATCCTGACAGGACTTCTAGAGTTTTCAGAACTGTCATGCTGTATAACTTGAATAGATCCGGTGAAAAGGTTGCTGAACTCGTTGCCTGTCTGTATGTTGGTGGTTTGTTGTCAGTTCATGTTCTTGATTACTCTGTCTTTCCCAAATATGTCAAGGTTGCCGAGCGTTTCTGTTAAGTCTCTGTGGCGTAGTTTGTTTTTACGTTAGTAATTTTTTTGCAACGCGTTGATCCGTGCTAAAATATTTACAGTATTTAGTATTGTTGAAGCTATCCTTAACATTTTTCGTTGCGATTTACAAACTTTAAGTTTCGTTTAATTTTGCAAACCGAATGAGGAAATTTGAATAAGAAATTCGATTTGTTTTAATATTTTGACAAAAACTCTACTTCGAGATTTAATAATTGTGTTGAAATGTGTCATAAAGAAAAAATAATTTCGTCTATCGCCTACTGCCGTAGTGCACAGTCTACACCTCCCAAGACGACAGACTGTCCTCTCATTCCAGCTCTTTACATAGAGCCTATGCAAAACACCACGCATTGCATAGACAAGCCAGCAACCAATCACAGTTTCCGCGCCTGTCCACCTGTACTCGCTTTGGGGGTGTCAACTTGACTGACCGACTCATTACAATAATTTCTTGAATTTAATTCAATTTTATAGGAATTCATGGTAAAGAATATTTTTAAGAAACCCGAAGAATAACATCTTAGGATTTCTTACTCTTGAACATTCAGCATACAACTGGCCATGCGTAAATATTTATTTTCGGAGCCAAATTCCGACTTTTTGAAGCGTTCGGCTGAGGCCGTAGCGGAATGGTTAATGCTTATTTGATTCGGCCTTGTGTCAGACTTAACCAACTCTCTACAGCTTACAAGTTTTATCCAGAATTATTATCAGAAGGTTGGTAGCAGGTTGGAATGTGTGGAATAGTGTAAGAATACATATATACATTTTTCATGTTAAAATAGAAATTTATTAAAAGGAAAGTATACCATAAGTTGTAGGAATTAATGTGCAATTAGAAACATCATTAAGAAGTTAAGGGTAGAGTTCATGTTCAATGAGAAAGTTAATGGTATCAAGAGTTGAACAAGTTCAATGTAGTAGTAATTGTTGAAAGAGTATATGCGTACATATGCATGTCTATATTACGAGAAGGAAAGAGAAAGAGGACGAATATCCGAGTTGACTTGAAGCTTCACTCGTTACATTTTAGCAGTGTCTCTCTCTGCTCCTATCTGAGTGACCGGTTGACACTGATGGAGGTCATTTAGCACTGGATCGCTAAGTCTTAAAGTCATGCAAGTCGCTCCCATTGGTCAAAAATAAATTTAACACCTACTTGCGAAATCTGGTTTCGACTTTTTCGTTAAGCAAATGGTCAATCCTGTTTCTATTTGGGAAAAACCAGGATCTCACACGTCATTGTGAATTTTTGTAAAATTGAAGAAGGTTGATTTTAATTCTTAATTTCCTATTCCTACACTGCTTCATGATTTATTCATAGTTTTCGCAGAGAAAAATAGAAAGTCTATGCGAAAAGCAATATTGCATTTTTATTAAATCAGTAGGTATTAATTTATTCATTTAATTATTGTTTAAATAGTAGGAATATTTTCTGTTAAAGATTATAACTTAATTTTTCAAAAAATAAAGTAATGAAAATTTATTAGACTAAGTTACACACCCTCATAAAACTGACAGTACTTTGTATACTCTTTCTTGTTTGTACGTCTTCCCCCAGATTTAGTTTACGTACGATTAGAAGATATGACGGACAGACTAACAGAAGTCACTGAATTTTATATATAAATAGATAGATATAAAAACATTTTGACGGCCACAATCTCAACAATATAAAATATGCGGATAAGACAGTGCTGATAGCAGACACGGAAAGAAAAATACAGGACCTCCTACAGAAGGTAGTAAGAGAAAGGACTGAACATAAACTTCAAGAAAACTGACTATGCCAAATACAGGTGGGGGATACTAAAATCAAGCAGTTACAAAAATTTAAATACCTGGGAAGTGCTCTAACAGAAGATGGAAAGTGCGACACGGAGATCCGAAGGTGAATTCATTTAAGCACTGGTACTCTTGGGAAAGGTATTAATCCGTCTCTTCCCTTCAGTTATGGGTTAAATAAGAGGGTAGGACTTGGGGACCCTGCCCTTAAAAACAAATCCCAATGAATCTTGATACTCGAAAAGAAAAAAGTATCACTTAACACAAAACTTACATAAAAACAACAATAAATTGTTGAAAGAAAAAGGTATTACCAGCAATGAATAAATAAAATTTAGTTGGCAATAAATGACCCGCCGAGGTTGATATGCCATAAAAACAAAACAACCAAGCAACCAACCTTCAAGACGAAGGCAGTCATGGTTCTCCACACCTTTGTAGCTCTAGGGAATATTTATCCCCTTACTATCCCTACCGTACCTCCCCATATTTCTCTTTATCTCTCTTACCTTAAATATGTCCAAAAATTACAACTCTTTCTGGTTTTAAGCATAAGTTTTCTTTTTGCTTCATTTTTTTTTAAAAACACTTCGTTACTTGTTGTGGAGTAGTTTTCGCACAGAAAGTTATAATCGTGTTATGTCGGTTGCTAATCGACTTAACGCACCCTAAATGTTAGGAACTTGGTAATCTTCTACTGTAAGCTGACTCCTTAGTATTCGGCTAACTAACTGCCGGCTAATATCAACTGCCTAGTATCTCTACTGAACTCCAGTAGAACTCTAAAGAACTCTCTAGAACTTCTAAAAATTCCTATGAACTTCCCAAGAACTTTTCGAGTTAACTTCCTGTTAACTCTTATTAATATAGGAGGGAGAGTCCATTATTTGAGGAATAGGTGTGTTTCACCATAACATTACTCACATATTTCCTCTCTGGTATTCTTATGATGCCAAATCACTTCAGTATGCATATGGTCATGGCTCTCCACAATTTCGTTTTCTTTATCATCTGTGGATTGCTGTAGCTTCTTCGGAAAGATAACGAAGTAGTTTCCCGTTGCATTTCTCTTTATACAATAGATAGCAGAGTGGTTTCACGTTGGCTTAGAATTAAAAGTTGCTCATTCTTTTAGACAGATTTTCACCAAAAGCAAGAGAGCCCATTGTTACCCTGCTATTTATTCTTAAAAATCAGCTCATTTGTGGGTGTAATCTGTAATAGTTATGTACAAATAACTTTTTCTTTATTATCTATGAATTACAATGCAATCTTAGGAAAGATAGTGGGGTGGTTCTCTTTGCCTTCTCCACGGCTTGGAATTCAGAATTTCTTATCCTTAGAGAGTGCAGGCTGCACTGCTTTTTAACCCGTAGAAGGAGGAGAATATTTGGGTGAAATAAATCCGACTGAGATCTTTTCAGCTTAACTTGTACATTAAGCGATATTTCTCCTTCACTGGATTCTGGCACTGAATGCATTTTAAGAAGCCTAATTTCTGCGTTATTAAATAGCGGAATAAGAAGCAACCTGGTAAGAAGCCAGATGCGCTTGGCCGCTGAAAGGATCGATCAATTAATCTCAGATGTAATTGCGCAAATTGCAGTTACGTTGCACCTTGTTGAGCGAATTGTTAATTTCAACTCAAAACTGCATTCTTTTCCAGGAACAGAGGCCTAAGTAGTTTTGTTTCAGTCTTTTAGTTTCATTGTGAAAAAAAGAAAGCCTACATAATAATAATAATAAATTGGGCAATGTGCAAACATTATGGAAAAGCTGTAAACAAACAATGGTATGAACATCACCCAGCACCGGTTACAGAAATAGATGTAACCATTCTATGGGATTACACCATCTACACAGACAGAAAAATTGAAGCAAACAGGCCAGACATTATTGTTAAAAACCAGAAGGAGAAAACTTGTCTATTAATTGATATGGCTTGTCCAGCAGATTGTAACATAGCAATCAAGGAATTTGAAAAACTGTCAAAATATAAAGACCTGGAAATTGAAATAGAAAAAATGTGGAAATTGAAAACAAGAGTTGTGCCAGTGATAGTAGGTGCACTTGGAATGATAAAAAATGGAACAAAACAACACATTGAAAGAATCCCTGGAAACCCCAGCTTAAGAGATATACAAAAAATTGTCTTATTAAGTACAGCCCACACACTAAGGAGAACTTTGTCTATGTAACGCTAGGGATGATAGGGGAGACAGAAAAAAACATGAAATGGAGTAATAACAACACGCCATGACCTGCCTTAGGTCTCCCCGCAGACTTGGTTGGTAGTGAGACCAAAGCAGAAATCGAAATATGATGAAAAAATGATATAATAATAATAATAATAATAATAATAAACCCAATGTTGATAAAGTGAATACTTATCGATGGTTACGTGCATCTGGATTAAAGTCTGAAACTGAAGACTTTATTCTTGCAGCGCAAGACCAAAGTCTTTTCACTAGGAACATTCAGGCAAATATACGTAATAATGTGGATCCAAAATGCAGGTTCTGTGATAAACACCAAGAAACAATAAACCATCTGATCTCAGGATGTTCTGTACTTGTCCCAAATGAATATAAAAATCGTCACGATAGAGTGGGGCAATATTTACACTGGACAATGTGCAAACACCATGGAAAGTGTGTAAACAAACACTGGTATGAACATCACCCAGCACCGGTTAGAGAAATAGAAAATGTCATCATTCTATGGGATTACACCATCTACACAGACAGAAAATTGAAGCAAATAGGCCGGACATTATTGTTAAAAACCAAAAAGAAAAAACTTTCTTATTAATTGATATGGCTTGTCCAGCGAATTGTAATATAGCAACCAAGGAATCCGAAAAACTGTCAAAATATAAAGACCTGGGAATTAAAATAGAAAAAAAATGTGAAAATGGAAAACAACAACCATACAAGTGATAATGAGTTCACTTGGAATGATAAAAAATGGAACAAAAAAACACATTGAAAGAATCCCTGGAAACCCCCAGCTTAAGAGATATACAAAAAAAAAAAACTGTCTTGTTAAGTACACTCCACACACTAAGGAGAATTTTGTCTATGCAACGCTAGGGATGTTATGAACGATAATAAATAAATAAATAAAATGTAGCCATAACAACAAGCCAACGCCTGCCTTAGGTCTTCCTGCAGACTTGGTTGGTGGTGCGACCATAGCAGAAATCGATTTATAATGAAAAATGACATAATAATACTACTACTAATAATAATAAAAGGGGGAAAGAAAAGAAAGAGACGAAAGATAGAGGAGTTGATACTATCGTCCATTTATTTATTTATTTTTTTTATAATCGTGTCGCCCCAAGCAAGGCATTTTACTGCCACTGTTGTGCAGGGGGGTTACATAGGAGGAATGTTGAGGAGTGAGAGGTTGCAGGGTGTGTCAAGAAGAGAGTAGGAGAGGGAAGAGATTACTGATGAGAGTGGGGTGGACGAGGAAGAATGTTATGAGGAGTGCGAGGTTACAGGGAGTGTCAGGAAGAGAGTAGGAGTGGAAGAAGAGTACTGATGAGAGTGGGGTGGATGTAGAAAAGCATGAGAGAGAGAGAGAGGGGGGATGTAAGTTAGTGAGTGTCTGAATAAGAAACACAGAAATCTATCATTGTATTATTCTTGGTTGATACAGATGTTATTATAGACACGTTTCAACCAAATACCCCCTGGTCATCATCATTGATTGGTTGATATGGATTATCCCATTATAACAGTAATTAGTCGTTCCTGCTGGATAGGTACGTCTCTACCAGGTCCAAAGATTGAACTTATGTCCACTAGATAATAGTAACACATATACAACCAATCGGTGTATTCTTAGAACCTTTTATATTCAGTGTCAGGTGGTTTTGACATCTGGTTATGATAGTGAGTTCGTATCACTTCTTTAATTAATTATTAATTTCTGAGATGAGTAATTGTCCTACGGGATGATGATGTAGTGGATACAGGATTTAGTTAGTTCCATTGCTTTGAAATCACCTGTTCATATTGTCAGCCACACATTGTAGAGCTGGTAGAGAGTAGAACTGAATCGTTAAACTGATGTGACAGAAGTTCTTCCCCGGGGTCACCTATCTACACACTCAAACCAGACAAGCGAAGTGTAGCATTTCAGCTTAGAACAGATACCAGGTTTTTTCTCAGGGCTCAGCTTCTTCCAGCCATTGTGGCTTAAAATTAACCCTTTGACCATATCGTCACGCATGAATTTAAAATCAGTAAGCAGATGCTACTGCTATCATAGATCGAGTATGTGAGCAATGATGAAGTTTTAAAAAATGGAAACGAAAAGAAAATTAATACTGAGCATCAGGAAGAGACAACTGAAGTTCTTGGAACATGTAACGAGGAAGTAAGGCCTGGAGAACCTGATACTCACAGGTCAAATAGAGGGAAAGAAAGACTGGAGAAAGCAGCGGATAACATATTTGAAGGACCTGAGCAGGTGAATGGCAGAGCGGGGTTTGGTGTGGTAACAGGAGAGGGCGTGCTAAGAGCTACCAAAGATAGAGAGACGTAGAAGGCCATGATCACCTACGTCCTGAAGGAACATGGCATATAGAAGACGAAGAAGAAGAAGTAGATCTTATTCGCGAGTTGTAGCCTACTGCTATGTAGGAGGGAGGTGAACTGTCTAACAGATGTCTTCCCTTTCCCGTCGATGTGTCATGATCTTGTCTCTGCTTTTCATTGCGTCACGACTCCCTTTTCGCGGGTAGCGATCACTGTCTTATAGAACCATTGTCTTTCGCCTTGCCATCTTTGTCTAAAAAAGTAATTTGTCTTCATTCGTTGACTTTCTTTATCCGGGTCATTTTCCATAGTCTTTGTGAAGAGTCTTCACTTAGCTAATAGTCCTCATTAAAATGTCTGAAATCATTTTCGTGACTGCTCAGATTTTTTTCCCATTCAGCAAGATATTAACTGACTCTGGTATCGCTACAGAAGCAATGAATGAAAAGATTATGGTATTGGAAATCAGGTTTGTTTTATCATTTCTCGGCGTGAGGCGCGTAAATTTTCATTTTCGTTACCTTGTGGACACGAAGCGGGCTTTTCGAATCGGGACACAACGTGGCGTGATTATTAGACATTCGGTGAAAAACTGGGTGAGGGTCGTGTTAGATAAAAATGGCGAAGCTCGGAATGTAGCTCTAGGTGACCGAAAGGTGTTTAACAGGATTTGGTATGCTGGCCTTCAACGCAAGCTCAAGCTATGGCGTGACGGAATGAATGTTTGGTTTAATCCAATCGTTCCTAACTAATCGGGTAATGAAATTCGTATTGAAACAAAAATACTTCCTCATCATTTCATACAAACAAAGTGGTCCTCCAGAGCTATATCATCAGACCTACACTGTTTCTGATCTTCATCAACGGTCTACCCTATACAGATTACACAGCCATTAACTCCTGTTTTAGTAGCAAGGCCGACAAAGTAAACCCGGCAGCTGTTCTTAAAATGTACTTCTAATCAGTGGTTAACTGGGGTAACAAATGACTTGTAAATTTTACTAGTTCCAAAACAAAACTGCTTTTATTTAATTATCAGAGAAACTTTTTTTTTTAAAGTCTGCCATCATCATGGCTGATGATAATCTCCAGGAGAGCAACACACCATGTTTTCTTGATTCCATGTTTTCCACTGAAATGAAGTGACGCTATTCTATCGAACCAATTGTTACAACGACTACTACAAGAAAAGTCAGCAAGGAACTAACCAAATTATCACTCACATTTTACTTTACAGTATTTATGTTATTCAGACTTAGGTCCTCATCTTTGTTGCCATTTGTATGACGTTTCAGCCGTTGTACGCTCCGGCCTTCTTCAGGTGCTACGAATTTCGAACCAAACACTTTATTAAAATTGCAATATGAACTCTGGTAAAAAAAGGTTAACTGGACATTAGGTTTCTAAGTCCCCAAAATTCAGTTGTTCTTGTCCTTAAGAACACATGGCCCAGTGGATATTTGGTTAGATCCTGACTTGACTCTTAGAGTTGTGAGTTCAATACCAGGTTACAGTAGTGAACAAGTAAACTGCAGGGTTAGAGGGAGATAACTCATGACTTCCAATCGAGGCTTTACGCGAGAGATGGAGTACATATACCCCAGTGATTGTAATAAAAGGTACAGTTCGAAATTCCTAGCACGTGAAGAAGGCCGGAGCGTACAGCGGCCGAAACGTCGTACAAATGGCAACAAAGATGAAGACAATAGTCCGAATAATGTAAATACTGTAAATACTACCTCATTTCAGAAATATAGACAAATAGTATAATCTATTATTAAACGTCGTACAAATGGCAACAAAGATTAGGATAATAGTCCGAATAATGTAAATACTGTAAATACTGCTTCATCTCAGAAATATAGACAAATACTACAAGGAAAGTTGATTCAATATCTTGTTCGAGAGATTTTTTCTTACCAGAATCCATCTTGCACATTTATAAATTTATCGTGCATTGAATAATGCAGCCGTCTATGGTATGGTGCTGCTGCTATACATCTCGAGGTTATTGAGAAAATTAAAAGCCGCTTTTTAACGATCCTGACCTGGCATCTTGACTTTAGTCACTGTCTCGCCGACGTGACGTGGCTTCCTTCTGTCTTTTGTACAAATATTTTTATTGCAACTGTTCTGTTGAGCCTCCACCACACTGGTGTCCTGGTGGCATGAGTTTAAGCATGCTTCTAGAGCAACATCTAGGTCTCACCATTTTGCTGCAGAACTAATTAGACACAACCACCACATCTACTTTAACAGTTTATTTTCTCACACTTCCTACCTATGGAACTCTTTTCCAATTTCTTGCTTTCCTTATAACTACAATCTTCAAAAATTTAAATACAACGTCAATCGCCATATTCTGTCTCCATGAACTCTGTTCCTCCTCTGTCCGTTCCTCACTTCTATTCATTAAAGCTTCTTCATTTACTTTCACTTCCTGTGGCCCACTTGCGTTTTAGTGGCATTATCGCCTTGCTTAAGATGAAACAATTGAAAAAATGTCTTTAAGAAAATATGACTTTCTCCCACATTTGAAAAAACCTAACAAAAATACCAGAGACTTTTTTTAAAATTTTTAATGTATATAATTTTTAATAATCAAACTAAAAATCATTACAAAATGACAAGAGGGCATTTAGCATTTCTGGAATATTTCCTTAAATGATATTTGCTCCGAAAGTAGACAGTGCTAGCATTTGGCATTTCTGGAATATTTTCTCAATTATTTTCTCTCTTATTTGCTCTGGAAGTAGACAACATTCTTAGCATTTGGCATTTCTGGAATATTTCCTCCAGTGATACTTACTCTAGAAGTGGACAGTGTTAGCATTTCTTTTCTAGAATATTTCCTCAAATGATATTTGCTATGGAAGTAGACAACAGTCTTAGCATTTGGCATTTCTGGAATATTTCCTCAAAGGATATTTACTTTGGCAGTAGTGTTAGCATTTGGTATTTTTTAAATATTTCAGTTGATATGAGCAAATATCGTCTGTTGCACGTTAATTGATATGAGCAAATATCGTCTGTTGCAAATATGGCGTAGATATTTTTAGCATTTCAGAAGTGGTCCAAGTTTGTCACAACTCCAAGTATTTGTAAAATTATGGTCGCTTGATGTTGATCAAAACTGGCGCATTTTTTATGGTTTTTGTTTTTAACCATTTCACCCTATGCCGGACATTAAAACAACTTAGGCCCAGGATTAGCTGAGTGTAAAAAAAAATATTAGAAAACGTAAAACATTATTACGTAGCGAGAAAAATTAAAAGAAGAAAATTAAGAAGACAGTAGATAATTATTGACATTGTATTAAAGTTTTTGCAGATCAAAGTTGTCTGGGAAACATGAAGCCGGAAGATAGTTCCACTAGCGAGAATGCGAGAAAAGAAACTGTTAGCATAGAACTTACATCTAACCAATTCTACTGTAAGATGATGAGAATGTTACTAGTTTAGTGAAGCGCTTAATTTCATCCTGTTAGGTACCATAGAGCAAAGTTAAAAAAAAAAATTGGTTTCAGGAGAAAAATGGGTGGGGTTAGAGAAAATAAAGAGATAATAAAAAAACAGTATACGGTAGAAATTTGTCCTATTATCTAACCCATAGTTGGGGGAGAAAATATGGTTACATGTCTTTCTTCAAAGACATTTGCGTGTGCATAAATTCTAACTCTGCTCTCTGATTTCACCAACCGAACACCCATTCTCTCTCTACCACTCTCTCTCTCTCTCTCTCTCTCTCTCACACACACACATCAAGCGTACATTTGACATTTCTTGAACTTTTCTCAAATAATATATGCTATATCTAGTCCGAAAGTAGACGGTCTTAGGATTTCAGAACTGGTCTTACTTTGACCAAATCCCAAGTATTTACCAATTTATTTTTGTTTAAACTTAACCAAAACTCTCACGTTTAATCAATTAATTTTTTATTAGAAAGACCCGTTAAAAAATTCACGCTTTCTCTATTTTCCTCTTCTGATTAATCTTAATGGTTGAATCTCATGGTGAGTTTTTCGACAATAAATTATCCATAGAAATTCCTCTATAGCATCGTTAAATATTTAAGCTTAATGACTTAAAATATTTAATAACAATCGTAGATATGAACGTATATCATTATTTTAAGAAATAAGTGGCTAAAAAGATTTTAAATTGACAACTTTTTCCATTTCAGTGAAACAACCGTTAAGTACGTCTATATTCTATAATTTCTTTCTTTCATTTTCTCACTAAAACCAAATAGTCTCTTTTCTCCTATTTTCTCACAATCAAAACTGAATGGTTCATTATTCACGAGGCAGTGGCAGGAGACATTTAAACGCTTTTATTTCCCCCTTTTATTTTTCTTTCCTTTCTTTATATAACGTTAGTTTTTCGTAACGTTATTCTGAACGGTGCGTTGTGGTACAGTGGATATCGGCTCGGAACGAGAAACCGGGGAACCGAGTTCGAATTCCAGCTGAATCCATTGTATTCACTTACGCGCAAATACCCTTGGGAAAGGTATTAATCCGTCTCTTCCTTCCAGTTATGGGTTAAATAATAGGACAGACTGGGTACCAACCAGTCTACCGCAGAAAGCAATGGCAACCTACTGCGGGATAATCTTCTGCCCAGTCAGTCATGTCTCTTTCGAGACATGATCGCCCAAGCGTGTATCACGTATGGCACCTAAACTGACTGACTGTTGGTAATTCGCTATATTTCGGTATCTTCGTGTAATTTTAACGTATTAACGACATCCTTCGAATAATACTCTGAATACTCTGAATGCTCTTTGAATATTTCTTTCGGGAGTAATTCACTTAGAAACAATGTCTTAATGACGTACAACACCGGAATGATGCTTAACACAAAATGATATCTACCATCTTTCTACTAGGACGTAAGCCCGAGGCGGGTGTGACACAAGGTCATTTAAAGAGAGAAATCCTTTTTTGCCCTTAAGCTCGGGCAAAAATTGATTGTTTATTTTCACCCAGATGAGACTCTGCCCTTCGGCGGATCTTCGTCTGGGTTCCTCTCCGCCCGAAGACAGAGAGGGTATTTACTCTTCTCCCCCACTTGAGAGAGATGTGACACAAGGTCTTTTTTAATGTGGGGATCCTGAGCGCGTACGCCCAGGTACTGGTCAAAACATTACCTATCCACCGCAGTGGATAGGTTCATAACCGGTCTAAACTGGTCATAACTGGTCTTTTTTTGGTCATTTCGGTCCCCAGCCGGAAGGCCGGAGGCCGAGAGTCCGACAATGAAACGTCTCAGTGCTTTATATAATAAATATTTATGGTCACGTGATCTCAATAGCACAATTCATTCAACGGTTATGTTTGTAACCTGGAGATCTGTGTTCGACCACATGTGTCAGTATCGACACTTTCTTCTTACATACCATTTCTTTCTTTCTTTCTTTTTTTCTTTCTTTCTTTCTTTCTTTCCAACCAAACTTCCGTCTTCGAAACATTTGTTATTTTATTTAATTTAATCAGTTTCCGCCGTTTAATAGTTAAATGCCATATGTGATACACGCTTGGGCGATCATGTCTCTTTCAAGACATGACTGTCTAGGTAGAAGAGTTTCCCGCAGTAATCTTCCACCCAATCGAATAATTAAATTAACTTTAGTTATTCATAGCTTTGTTGATTTTGAATTTATATTCATTCAGATAAGTGATACATGCTTGGGCGATCATGTCTCGAAAGAGACATAATTGACTGGAAAGAAGATTATCACGCAGTGGGTTGCCATTGCTTTTTGCGGTAGACTGGTTACTAGCCAAGGCTACAGAACCTAATCTGTTCTGTTATATAACCCATAACTGGAGGGAAAAGATGGAATACATTTCCCAATGGTATTTGCGCGTGAGTGAATTCAACTGGAATTCGAACTCGGCTCCTCAATTTCTCATTCCGAGCCGATATCCACTGCACCACAACGCACATTTATATTACATAGTATTAATGACGTAGTTATTAATACTATGCAATATTAATAACGTATTATATTATTGTAATTATAATCACAATACACTGGGGATGTTGCCGATCTTGAAAGTGTAGTTATACCACGCTTGGCTCCCTATAGTTGTCTGCTCGACCCCATTCAGCTATCGTAATCCGTGAAGACACGTATAAAAAGCACTATTCATCGACATTCGAACAGATGGTGCAGCAATCACCCGACGGGATGTCGAAGGTGGAGCACAGACTGAGATAATCTATCGCCCGGTTCACACTCCGCCTACGTCTGTTGAACAGGTTTAAGAGGCTCATCCCTTGTTCCCTGTTTAGGATGTGGTTTCCGGCTCTCTTTTTTCAAATCTTCTCACTTTGTTTTTTTTTTTTCAATTGGAGTAGATAGATCTATCTATCGCCCGGTTCACACTCCACCCACGTCTATTGAACAGGTTAAGAGGCTCATCCCTTGTTCCCTGTTTAGGATGTGGTTTCCGGCTCTCTCTTTTCAAATCTTCTCACTTTTTTTTTTCAATTGGAGTAGATAGATCTATCTATCGCCCGGTTCACACTCCACCCACGTCTATTGAACAGGTTAAGAGGCTCATCCCTTGTTCCCTGTTTAGGATGTGGTTTCCGGCTTTCTCTTTTCCAATCTTTTCACTATTACGTAGCCCCTGCACATCAGTGGCGTTACTGCCTTGCTCGGGGTGATACGATTAAAATATATATATATATATATATATATATATATATATATATATATATATCTCGAAAGTTCAATTGATGATGCGATTCTGATGGCTACCCAAGTTCCACTTGTGGTACAACCATGTGGCGTGGTACTACCAGGGGTACCTCGCTGATGAGTATCTCCCAGTTGGGGTGTAACTGTCCCATGATTTGTAAATTTCTTATTGTTTTTATAATAAATTTAGAATGATCGTATTTTTTTTATTAATTTGACTGAATGGAAGATTAATTTGAGTGGTCGGAAGAATTATTTGACTGGGCGGTAGATTAATTGGACTTGGTGGAAGATTAATTTGAGATGTCGGAAGATTATTTTGAGAGGAAAAAGGTGTAGGTCTATATTTCATCCCCCGACTTCGCTACCCTGCCGCACATTTAACATGGGCTATACAACCAGCACGACTGCCGCCAATTTTAAATACAGTCACGCAATCTTCAAAGCAGGCGAAAGCTCTCCCTTTTTTTCATGGTGGAATGTTGCTATGGTTACACTTCTGGCGTAGGTTTCGTGTTATTACAGAATAAACAATTAGTGTTCTATTCCAAGTTTCTATTTTCGTTCAATTCATTCATTCATTCATGAGAGAGAGAGAGAGAGAGAGAGAGAGAGAGAGAGAGAGAGTTTCTTAAATGCCCAGATTTTTTTAGATTTTGTTTAATTATGTTTTGCATTTTCGAATTGAAAGCCGATACTTTAAAAATGTGAGTGCATTGAAAAGAAATAACGCCATAGAATTTATCAATGGAAGAGATTGACAGAAATAATAAAATAGTACAATTATAGAAATAGTTTATTAAAATATTTATCAGAGATAGGTAATACGTTATTACCATTTAAATTAATAGTATAAGATTCGTCGTTCATACCGTAGATAAAACACAACAAAAGATTGAACATTCTTCTTCTTCTTCTATGTGCCTTGTCCCTTCAGGACGTAGGCGATCATGGATCTCCACGTCTCCCTATCCCTTGTGGCTCTTAATATGTTTGCTCCTGTTGCCCCTGGCAACCCCCGTTCCGTCATCCACCTGATCAGACCCTGCAAATATGTTATCCGCTGCCTTCCTCTGTCTCTCCTTCCTTCTCTGTCCAGTCAGTATCAGGTTCTCCAGGCTCTCCTTTCTCATTGCATGTCCCAGAAACTTCAGTTGTCTCTTCCTGATGCTCAGCATCAATTTCCTTTTTGTTGCCATTCTTTCTAACACTTCGTCGTTGCTTGTATGCTCAGTCCACGATATCCGTAGCATCCTTCTGTAGAACCACATTTCGGCCGCTTCCAGTTTTGTCCTCATTTTCGATGATATTGTCCAGCATTCACAGCCGTATTGAAGAACTGACATCACGTAGCAGTCTAGCACTCTTTTCTTCGTTTCTATTGAGATTTTCCTGTGTGTTAGTATTTTGCTCATCTTCTGGAACGCGTCCTTTGCCATGCCAATTCGCCTTCGGATCTCCGTGTCGCACTTTCCATCTCCTGTTAGAACACTTCCTAGGTACTTAAATTCTTGGACTTGTTTGATTCTGTTATCCTCCACCTGTATTTGGCATTTTGGGTTAACAATAATTAATAAAATAGAACAATTATAGCAATAAAAAAAGTTAGGTGACAGAAGATTTGTTCATAGCTTAGATCTGTAGTGAGTACAAAATAAAAATAACTTTTTCTTCACAGTTTGTAAATTCGCAAAGTGTGAAAATTTATTTTTGATTAATAATAATAATAATAAAAAAAGTTACCTCCGTGCTGAGAAAAGATCAATGAAAATTTCCAAAGTGTGAATTATTTTTTTAACCAATGAAAAGAGAGTGATTTGCAGAGAAGAACAAATTCATCTTTCAATGGCCCGTATCGTGTTTCTTCCCGCCCGAAAATGAGTTTGCGTTGTAAGCTGACCACGTGATTCGGGTTGGCTACGTATTTTTCGTTTTTTGGTCGGTCAATCAGACAAGGGGAGAGAAAGAAGCGGAAAGCGCTCAACACTGTATAATGTATCAGAAACTGACGACCGACGCCCAGGCACGACGATCCCTGTGACCCGTTTTCGCACCCTCTCGATTTCTCTCTCTCTCTCTCTCGTGCTGTTTCTTTATCTTTCCTTTTTCTCTTCATCTACTCGTCGTCCACAACAGAAAGGGAAGACATTACTACTACCCTGTTGATATATCACATCGAAAACATGGATTTATATCTTTATCTGCACAAATCAAATTTCACTCCAACAAGCGAACTCTACACTTTCACATAGAACATTTCATAGTTAATAATCTCACTTTCTTGAATAAACATGCCCGACATCCGTACTTCAGATCTTATAAGACACAGAGATTAACAGTAACTAATAATATAATAGAACAATTATAACAATAGACTGAAATAAAAGTTATGTGACGGATAGAAGATTCGTTCATACTGCAAATCTTATAAGGCACATTCATTCACAATTAATTTTTAAAAAAATGAGGAAAGTAGGAATGACTAAATTAAAATTTATTTTAAATTTTGAAGAGATTATTTGAAATGACTGTTGAATTTTGAAACGTTTCCTACACAGAAAAATATCAAAATTATTTTTAAAAACTTGGTGTGTGAAGATTTAAGCTTTTTAATTTTCGATTACTATTAACTTAATAACCCAACCGCATGACAACTTTTTAAAAGATTTTGAAATTTTAGAACTTATTCAATTAAAAAAGAAAAAATGAAAACAATTCTCATAAAAATTCATTATTTGTTTATTTTTTCTTCAGACTATAATATCCTTAATATTTATTATTTATAAAATCAATTAAATGCTTATCTAACTAAATTATGTCATTGTTTCATTCCATTTTTTATTTTACTATTGGGAGCAGTTTTTCAGGAGTGAGTCAAAGATAATTTACATTCTCTAAAGAGTTCTACGTTTAACTAATAAAACAAAGTTCCGCATCGGTATTGAATTTCTAAAAGTTTTAGGAAACTATGTGGAAGGGTAGGATAACAGATGAAAAAAAATCTACATTTTATCAAGATTTTCTAAAAATAATAATTTCAAAAATAATTTCATTCATTTGTGAATAAGTCCTGAAAGTTTCATTAATATTCGACAGTTATTTGATGTTTGCAAGAATTTCCAAATTAATGTTTTTTGTTTTTTTTACAGGAAAAAACTAAGTGATGTAGTATTACATTATTGATTGTAAACTCTGGTAACAATTTTGTTATCCGCTGAAGAAAATCAAAACAAGATTTTTTTACTAATATTTTTTTCAGTGTTAGAAAAGATTTAATTTTTTTTTAATTTAAATAATTAAAAAATACTTTCCTTCTAATAATATAAACATTTTGATGGAAAAATCTTTTTTTGTTAAGTTTTTTTTTTTTTTTTTTTTTTGCTTCATACTATGCTGTTTTTTTTTTTACCCAATTAGTGGAGGTACCTAGATTTGTCTACGTATCTGTTATGGGGAAACATCTATTTCTCTCCCTCCTATATTAATAAGAGTTAACAGGAAGTTAACAGGAGTTCTTGGGGAGTTTCATAGGAGTTCTGTAGAGTTCTATTGGAGTTCAGTACAACTACTAGGCAGTTGATATTAGTAGACAGTTAGCCGAATACTAAGGAGTCAGCTTTTCAGTGGAAGTTTATCAAGTTCCTAACATTTTGGGTACAGCAACCGACATAGCGCGATTATAACCTTCAGTGCGAAAAATACTCCACAACGGAATCGCTAGCAGATAAATAAAACGAATAAAAATAGAACATGAATCGCCAATGTTTATTGATGCTCGTGTGTACAAAGATGCGAATGAGTAGAGAATAGTCAACCTCCAGTCAGCCTAACGTTGAGTGGGGGTGACCGAATATCCCCTTCGTTGGTACCACGACAAAATACGTCCGATCTCAATGGCTAGGAGGTGTAAAAAGACCGATTATCTCTTTTCTGGAATAGGGGTCATAAAATTTACGTGTTATGGGAAAATGAAATTCTGGTAAATTTTTTATTTGTTCCCCGAAGGCCTTTACCCCGTCAAATCTTTCCTAAACTTCCTTAATTACGTGCAAATGTATATGTTGAACTCAAATCGATAACTCTCTATTGAAGAAACCTACCTTTATTTCGTGTTATCGACCAGAAAAAAATCGGACTGTATCTCACCCCTTACCACCGTTCTCATATCTGATTCACTGCTGAATGACTTGAGGCGTAGGAGACTTATTTCAGCCCAATTACTTCCTTTGAGCAAATACTTCGCGATTTGTTTGGGTTTGGAACTCAATTTCCGCGTAATAATTGCAAAAAGGAAGTAAATTGGTGGAAAATCGGCAAACTACGCGTGAAGTCATTCTGCAGTGAATAACATTTTTTGAAGCGTGGTTACGGGGTGAGATAAACAGCAACAAGAAGTTTGATATTTCTTTGGTTGTAAACTTGAAAAAAGGTAGGTTTCATCAATAAACAATTATCGATTTGAGTTCAGCATATACATTTGCACGGAAATAAGGATGTTTTGGAAAGATTTGAAGGGGTAAAGGCCTTCGGGGAACAAAACAAAAATTTACCGAAATTCTTTATTATTAGTTTATTTTCATTATTCACATTAAAATATTACGAACGGGGTGAATAAGAATGACATCCTTTTCAAAACTCGTTCTTACCGTAGAGATTTTCCTCAATCTTATTTTTCCATAGCAAATTGAGCACTTTCACCTTTTTCTTTTAGAAATTCTCCATCACAGAATCATTATTATATCTAAAATAATTCTTACAATGAAAAATTTTCCCTGGATTTAAATAAACTGTAAAGAGTTGATAAGCCGTAGAAAACGAATCAATTCATCAGTCGAACACTGATTACCTACAGAAATATGTCTTTTAGATTTACATATATTCTCTGGAATATAAATGTGTAGAGATTACCGTAGCCGCCAAGTGAAGGATCAGTTTATATATTGATTGTAATATAGAATTGATCCCCCATTTTATATAGACATAATTTATTATCTTTTTTTTTTTTTTTTTTTTTTTTAAATCATTTCACCCCGAGCAAGGCAGAAACGCCACTGATGTGCAGGGGGTTACATAAATGTAGAAAGATTAATTAGAAAAGAGTGAGGAGTACAAGCTAGTTAGAAAGCAGGTGCAATGACAGATACATGGGCGGAGAGAAAGTGAAGATTATACAGGGGAGGGGAGAGAGCTAGAGTCCAGTGGTTAGTAGGTGAGTATTAACTTTGCATTTAAATTTCTGGAGGTCGTAGCCGTCAGGAAAGCAAGAATACGGGAGTGAGTTCCACAAGCGGGAAGTGCGAGAGAGGAAGCTGCAGGAGTAGAATTTTAATTCGCCGAAGAACACAAATCAGACAATCAATGAAATACTGATTAGCTACGCAGACATGTCTTAGATTTATTTACATTCTATGGAATATGTGTATAAAAACTACTATGGCCACGAAGTGAGGGTTCATTTTAGATATTGATCGTCGTATACAATTGATCCCCCACTTCATATAAAAATGATAAATTCTTGTCTTTTCATAAGCTTTACAAAAAAATCAGTCAATCAAATACTGATTAGCAACACAGGCGTGTCTTTTAGATTTATTTACATTTTCTTGAATATAAATGTATAAAAACTAATAGCCACAAAATGAGGGTTCGTTTTATATATTGATCGTAATATAGAATTGATCCCCCACTTTATATACACATAAATTTCTTGAGCCTTAGAAAAGAAATCAATCAGTCAATCAATGAAATACTGATTAGCTGCATAGGCATGTCTTTTAGATTTATTTTAACTCTCTGGAATATAAATGTAGAGAAATTACCATGGCAACAAAGTGAGGGCTCAATTTATGTATTGATCGTAATATAGAACTGATCTCCCACTTTATATACACATTATAATTTCTTGTTTGTTTATTAAATTTTGATTAGGCGTAAATCCACCTCTTCTTCTCTCCCAACGCTGCGTAAATTAGAAAAGATCTTGTATCAGTAAATCATTTTTTTATCTTGGATTTCTTTACAATCTACAAATATTTTCTGGTTTTAAATAATCCACAATGAAGATGCTTAAAAAAATCGTAACTAAAGGGAAGATTACTGAACTGTTATGTAGTATCGGTCATCCTATGTGACAGTGAATGCTGGACCATCTCCTCAAAAGTGAGGAAGGGACTTGAAGCAACAAACATTTGGTCCTACAGTAGGATGCTGAGGATACCACGGACCGAATCAGAGAAGTTTTGGAGAAGATGCAAACAAAACTTATAGTTAACATGAGAAAGAGACATAGTTTCTGGACGACATAATGAGAAAGATGGCTTGGAAAATCTGATACTCACAAGACACAGCAATCGGAACAGAAGAAACAACACTTAACATACTTAGTAAATAGGTGCGGGACGGAATACGTTTTAGGAGAATTAATGAGACAAAAAATTATTTAAGAGCTATGAAGAACAGAAAATTGTGGAGAGACATGATCGCCTACGTCCTGAAGAGACACGGCACATAAACAAACCCTTAAATTTATTAATAGATTTCGAATCACATCTCTAGGACAGGTATTGGATTTTAATGAGAAAACTGAAATTTATTGCCTACTTTTGTCATATACAAAATGGCGTCTACTTTTGTCATATACAAAATGGCGCCTATTTTTGTCATATACAAAATGGCGTCTACTTCTGCCATATACAAAATTGCCACTCGATCTGCAAACATACTAATGCAGGTACCTCCGCTAATCCGCAAAAAAAAAGCACCCCCCCATAACAACAGGTATTGGCTGATGCTCAAAGGCACAAAACATAACAAAAACAAAGTTTTATCGCCAAAATGTTTATTTTATTATTAAGTGAAAAAATAAAAAAATTCTTTGTTTTTTAATCCTTTCTAACACGTTCGAAATGTTAGTTGAAATATTTTTTTCCGTCAGTTTGTGGCCAGATATAAATCTAACCATAGTAAAACTCCAATTTCAACCAATATCATTTCCATTTGAAACACACTAGCTTATTTTGCTTACTGGAATAGTAAATTTAAAACTTAAATAAAAACTCCTTTTTCATTAAAAAAAAAAATCACTTTAAAACTTAGGTATCGCAAATGAGTGACGGTAACTATACCAATGTTTTAAAAATGCCTAAAAAGTTTTTGTTTTCATAAACGAAAATTAATTTTTCTTTTAATTCGGATTAGCCAATATCTTTCAAACAGAATTGAAATCTAAGTTCAGAGATGGTATTTAAAAGGATTCAAAATGCGTTTTTCAAAATGTTTTTAAAGAAAATTAAGGGCAGTACTCACTCAGCAATTTGTGTTATTTTAAAGAAAGGTAGAACACTAAGATCCAATGATGCATTAGCGTGGCCAAGGACGCATTTTAAAGAATATTGAATGACAGGAACATTTAGAAACAAAGAAAAAAGTGCTAGAATGTTATGTGATATCTGTCCTTCTATATGGCAGCGAATGCTGGACAATCAAAAATGGAGTCTCGAAGCAACCGAAATGTGGTTCTACAGAAAGATGCTGAGGATATCATGAATATATGAGCAACGACAAGCTTTTGGAAAGGATGCAAACGAAAAGGAAACTTAAAATCAGGAAGAGACAGCTGAAGTTTTTAGGAAACGTCGTGGTGCAGTGGTTATCGGCTCGGAACGAGAAATTGGGGATCCGAGTTTGAATTCCAGTTAAATTCCTTGCATTCACTTATGCACATATAATACCCTTAGGAAAGTTATTAATCTGTATCTTCCCTCCAGTCATTTCTTCCACGCCGGCTAGCCGGTCGGCGAGCAGGTAGTGTGTATCTGAAAACAGATACTACAGTTGATATTTACCCTACTCCCCCACTGGAGCGAGTTGTGACACAAGGTCAGTTTTTAACGTGCGGAACCTGAGCGCGTACGCTCAGGCTATTGGTCAAAGATTACCCAGCCCCTGCCTACGCAGTAACTGGGTACAAAGCTGGCCTTAGTTTTTCATTGCTTGTTAAAGCTAGTCTTAGCTGGTCATTGCTTCCAGGCCAGCGACCAGGTAGTGAGTACCTGAGAACAGATGCTACACTTTGATCCCAACCCGTTGGCCAGGAAGGGAAGAAAGGCGTGTCAAGTGGCACTGGCTGATCGGTTATTTACTGTATTCCTTTTAAAGAAATGGCGAATATTTCCATTACTATCCATGGCAACCCAAACTGCAATGCTATGTAAAAGAAGAGGAATGACAAACAATTTTCAGTAAGAAATCTTGTTGATATGAGAGTTTTAAAAGATGGGAGATTGGATCATGATGAAAATCATATCGGAACTGGCCATTTTTTGTATAGACAGGAACGATAATCACCAGGTAAAGATAGAAAGTGTTGCTTGTCAGTTGATTGGCATCTGAAATAGATTCCATATACAAGTGCAGCTGCACCCTGCAATTCACACCCGCTTAAAGCAGGTTACAATTTGAGAAGCATTATGACCAAGCTTCAGCTTATGCAAAAAAGTGAATACTTCAGGTTTAAGACGAAGGAGAGATAATGTTTTAAGTTAAATTCAGAAAGAGATTAGTGCATACAGAGCGTGCGTCACTTATTTGCCAACAGCATTCAGAATGAAATTGATATAAAATTAACAAAGACGACACTTTAATCGTTAAGAATGAGTATTATATATTTTTCTGCGACTTTTAATAATATGGTGATTTTTCTAAGCGCGGTATAGATGTGGCACAAATTGTACTAATCCTAGGGGGAATCAGTTTCTTACTTTTTTTTTAATCATATCACCCCGAGTAAGGCGGTAACGCCACTGATGTGCAGAGGGCTACGTAAGAGTGAAAAGATTGGAAAAGAAAACTGGAAACCAGATCTTAAACAGGGAATAAGGGATGAGGCTTTTCACCTGTTCAATAGACGTGGGTGGACTGCATAACAATAGAAAACTGATACCCCGTTTTATGCCCAGTAGAAGATTTAATTATACTTCCAATTATTATATTCAGTCTGTCAGTTAATTGCCATACTTGATAAACCTTGGGTGATCATGTCTCGAAAGAGACATGACTGACTAGGCATAATATTTTCCCACGGTGGGTTGCCATTAGACTGGTTGTCAAACAAGGTTATAGAAGCCAATCTGTCCAGCTATTTCATCCATAAACGGAGGGGAAAGAGATGGATTAATACCTTTCCCAAGGGTGTTTGTGCGTAAGTGAATGCAAGGAATTCGACTGGAATTCGAACTCGGCTCTCTGATTTTTTATTTCGAGCGCATATCCATTACTCCACATTCCGAGGCACCTCGAGGTAGTGTAATGGTTAGCAAGCTTGTCTCGCTAGAACAAGTTGCAATTGAGTAGTGAGTTCGATCCTCACTGGGTGTCCCATACTTTTGGCCTCGTGCCACATCTAAGATGCTCTTAGAAAATCTTCATTACACCACATTCTATATTTATAGGCCTGATTAAAATTAAAAGTCCCTTGAAAAAAAAAAAAAACACCAAAGAAATTGAAAACATTCTGTACTTTTTAACGTTTGAAGGAATGTGAGAGGAAGGTAAGTAAGTGGAGATAACCAATGTTCTGTATTCATCTCAACGGCATTGAATATTCTGTAAGAACAGAAAAAAAAAATAGAAAGATTAATTTAATCAAACTTAACATGAACTTAATGGATGTGGCATGTGCGGACTATTCTCAAATCCAGTAGCTCTTTCCAGTACTACTAGTATGTAGTGGGGGGGGGGGGTTACAGGGGGTGAAAATGACAGAGAACAAGAAAGCTCAGAATAAGAAGAATTTAGGAAAGGACAAAAGATGAACGAGGTTCAAGAAGATAATTAAAAGATAGCGACTGACACTGTTTAAATTTTTGAGGATTGTAGTTATCTGCTCGTTAACATAGCCCCAAATGAATCGCTCTCTGCTCGAGGCTTGATAAATGCGAGTTCTCTAGATACTTTTAGTGTTTATCCGTCCTCCCCATAGAGATGGGGTGTGACTCAAGTTTGAGTTTGACTCAAGTTTGGGTTTAACGTGGGGAAAACCCAAGCATGGACGCTTAGGTCAAAAGCGGGAACGGTCCCTAGTCTATTTTTTCCCAGATGAGACTCTGCCGAAATCAAAGTCTTTTCTGAGTTCCTCTCCGCCCCAAAACAGACTTGAACGTACTTGAGTTCGCACAGAACTCTAGGTGTTTACTCTGAGTCTCCTCATTGAGACAGAATGAGACACAAGTTCGGGAAACTTGGGAACCCGAGTGCACACACTCGAGCCAAGGATCAAAATTTTCCTAATGCCCATATAATACCCTGAGTTCTCTCACTGAGAGAAGATGAAACAAAAGGTCGGGCATTGCGTGGATTACTCGAGCGTGGACACTCGAACCAAGGGCAAAAATTTGCCCAGCTCCGTAGACTTTTACTAATTTTTCAGTGCCTTAATCCATAGTGGTCCAATATACATAAATTCTCACAGTATTTACATTATTCGGACTATTATCCTCATCTTTGTTGCCATTCGTACTACGTTTCGGTCATTGTACGCTCCGGCCTTCTTCAGGTGCTAGGAATTTCGAACCGAACACTTTATTACAACCACTGGGGTATATCATTCTCATTCCTTGCATAGTAATACTTCGATTGGAAGTCATGAGTTATCTCCATCTAACCCCGCAAGTTACTTGTTCACCACTGCTGTCGCCTGGTATTGAACTCACAACTCTTTGGATCAAGTCACAGGAACTAACCAACGTTTATATCCTTAAGTACAGTGAATATAGACGTTGGTTAATTCCTGTGACTTGACCCAAAGAGTTGTGAGTTCAATACTGGGCTAACGTACAGGATTAGACGGAGATAAATCATGACTACCAGAAGAGGCTTGATGCAAGGGATGGAGATTATATACCCCAGTGATTGTAATAAAGGGTTCTGTTCAAAATTCCTAGCACCTGAAAAAGGCCAGAGCGTACAACGGCCGAAACGTCGTACAAATGGCAACAAAGATAAGGACAATAGTCCGAGAAATGTAAATACTGTAAATACTACCTCATCTCAGAAATATAGACAAATACATAACTTCTCATTAGATATTTCATCATTGAAATTGCCGGACGTTGACTATGGAATTCATTTAATACCTGCTTTTGTAATATGACAGGTATTATTTGCGCGAAAATTAATACTCCGTTACACAGCGAGTAGGTGATCAAGTCTGAATTGTATTCTAAAATCATCTGTCTTTCTTACTTTCTTTTAGTTGTGTTTTTTTTTTTTTGCAAAAAATATCAGGTCGATGCAAAAGTTTTTGCCGATTTGAAATTTTATCTTGAAAATGAAAAACTGCATGTTTTTTGAAAATTATTATTCATGACAATAATGACCTTTGCTCTCTCTAACGTGATTCCACCTGTCAACGAGCTTATAAATGCCTCGCTCGTAAAATTCTTTAGCTTTTGATGTGAAATATGAATCTAACTCATGTTAGATGTTAACCTAATGCCATCTAAATGGTTTTGTAATCCTCGAAATAAGTGATAATCCGAGGGAGCTAAGTCAGGAGAATATGCAGGATGAAGCAAGATTTCCCAACCAAATTCTTCTAGGAGATCTTTGGTCAGAAATGCTGTGTGAGGACGAGCATTATCATGATGGAAGATGACTCCCTTTCTGTTGACTAAAGAAGGTCGTTTTCACGTCAAATCAGTTTTCAAACGACGAAGTTGATCACAATAGAGACTAGCAGTAATGGTTTGACTGTTGTCTAAAAGTTCATAATAGGTGATTCCTTCAATACCTTACCATACGCTCAACAAGATCTTTTTTGGATGGAGTCCTGTTCTCGGTTGCTGAACTGGTCTTTCTCCTCGATTTATCAATGATCGCCGACGTTTAACGTTATGGTCATCACCTGTGACAAGCCTACCCAAAAATGATGTCTGAATGTCTCGTGAAAGCAAAGATTCGGAACAAGAAACACTTTGCATTGGAACCTCTGTGAAACTCATAGAGTAGAGCATGCCTAATGTGTTCTTTAGATGGACAGAACATGGGTGAAAATATTGCAGAAAAATATGAATGATGCTTTAATAATCTGTTATAAATTAATTATGTTTAAGTAATAACAATATGCATAAAATAAATTACAATGATTTAAAATGCCCCTTTTACAAACCGACAAAAACTTTTCCACCGACCTGATATGTCTTGTTTTGCTTTTAGCTTTGTTTAATCCACGGTAACTGGTAGTTCGTGTACGACATGGCATAATTTATTTTTTCATTTCTATATCACCTTTTAATGCTGTAATGAAAGTGTCCTCAAATTTTTCAGTATTCTTTTGGTATCACATTTGATAAACGACCAGCATTTCTCCATATTAGTTACAGTGTAACCCGGATATAAGAGAGCTGTCGGGACCGGATAAAAATTCATATACACGAGTTTCTCTTATATCCGGGTTTGGTCTATTTTATATACGTTACCATAGGCTCTAATTGGTGACCAATAATATATCTTATATCTGGGTTTCTCTTGTATCCGGTCTCTTATATCCGGGTTATATTGTATTTTATATACATTACCACAGGCTCTAATTGGGGACCAGAGATAAGCTCTCTTATATCCGTTTTTTTTTTTTTTATATATCCGGGTTATACTGTATATAGATTTGATAAAAATTTGCTGGTCCTAGAAGTTCTTGTAATCTGGTAAAGTTTGTTGGAGGAGGCATATTCTAGTTACTTTATTTTAGGCAAAAACAATTCGCACTTTTCTTCACTCAGTTTGAACCTGTATTCTCGTATTTTTTCAAAAAAACTCTTTTTACATGTCCGATATATTGTTCCTTAGATAAACTTTTAATTAATATATCATCCAGATAAGCAACTGAGAAGCCACAATCTACAAGCCTAATCTACATACCCATAACTTCTTGAAATATGACTGGAGCCAATAATTCGGTCGATTTATTGAACGTGCGAAATCTATGTGACAATCTTAACCACGGAATGTCTGTCTTTGGCCAAGGTGATTTTTTTTCTTTGTGAGGGATGATTTTGCTGTCAAATCACTACTTCTGCAGGCTTTTACTAATTTTTCAATGTCTTGATCTTTTTGTCTAGTATACATAGCTTCACGTAAGAGATTTCATCCTTGAAATTCCCGGATGTCCAATATGAAACTAATTTAATATTCTCTTTTGCAAAATACTAGGTATTAATACTCTTTGTGCAAATATTTGCACTCCATCCCATAACGAGTAAGTGCTCAAGTCTGGATTGCGTTTTAAAAATTGTCTATCTTACTTTCATTTAGTCGTTTGTTTATTTTAGAAAAAAACATGTCTTGTTCAGCTTTTAATTTTGTTTCATCCACGATAATTGGCAGTTCGCGTACGACGTTGCATAAATCACAGAATCCTCAAACTGTTCCGTACTTTGGTATCATTCTTGATAAACCGCCCACATGTCTTAATTTTTGGACGGTTGGTATTCCATCCTAAAATCGTAATTTAATAAGATGGTACTCACCTGGCATATTTTTGTGTCGGGTGGGGACCAAAATTCATCTCTGTTGCGTCTCTCTCCTCAAAGATAGAGTGCGGCTCAGTTGTAGCTCCGTCCGCGAGGGCAGGGTCGCATCTGAGTAAAATTACACTGAGTAGATTCCCGGTCCCGGGGAACAGTGGCCTGCGGCCGCGCCACCCCATTGCAGCAGGTGGGGGTGGACCAGGTGCTCGTCATCGGGGCCAGCTCAACCGGCAGTTGAGGAGACTGAGGAATTTTTGTTCCTTCGCCCGTCCATACGCAAGCGGCTTCCCACGTTAAAAAACAACCTTGTGTCGCATCTCGCTCCAGTGGGGGAGTAGGGTAAATACTTACACCAGCGTTGTAATTTATTCGCTGTATGCATAGGAATTGCTTTTTTTCGAACCCAAAATCGATAAGAGAGGTCTGTGGTCATTCTTTAAACGAAAACTTCTTTTTTTTTTCAATCATATCACCCCAAGCAAGGTGAAAACGCCACTGATGCGCAGGGGGCTACGTAAGAGTGAAAAGATTGGAAAAGAGAAAAACCAGAAACCTCATCCTAAACAGGAAACAAGGGATGAGCCTCTTCACTTGTTCAATAGACGTGGGTGGAGTGTGAACCGGGCGATAGTTTAGTCTATCTACTCCAATTGAAAAAAATAAATAAAATAAAACGAGTGAAAAGATTGGAAAAGAGAAAAACCGGAAATCACATCCTAAACAGGAAACAAGGGATGAGCCTCTTCACCTGTTCAATAGACGTGAGTGGAGTGTGAACCGGGCGATAGTTTAGTCTATCTACTCCAATTTTTTGTGTATAAATTTGTATAATATTTTCACTGCAAATATTATTGCTAACCCTTCTTTTTCAATCTGGCTGTAGTTTTATTCTGTTTGTAGTAGTGAATGCGTAGCATGTCCGATGGCTTTCATGTTAATGTCATCATGTTTATGTATGTAGAATCACTGCTTCTATACCATAGTCATTAGCATTTGAAACCAATTCTACTTTCGGATTGTAGTGCGCTAATTATATGTCTGACATTAGTATGTTTGTCAAACACCTTTTGAGATTTATCACTTCAGTTCAATTTTACACTATTTTTAAACAAATTATTCAGTGAAGCTCTCAAATTCTGCATATTATGTATGTTGATTTGATAATTTGCTCGTCCTAGAAATGCTTGTAGCCTAACAGCGTTTGTTGGAGAAGACATATTCTGAATTGCACCTGCTCTCGACGAATCTGGTTGACGACCATTTTTGCCAAGAATCTGTCATAGGAACTTGATTTTAGGCAAAAACATTTCGCACTTTTATTCACTGAGTTTTAATTCGTACTCTCGGATTTTTTAAAAAATTTACATATCCGATATATTGTTCCTTAGATACACTTTTAATTAATATATCAATATATATATATATATTTAATTAATATAGCATCCAGATAAACAACTGCGAAATCACAATCTACAAGCATGGTATCCATCAGTCAGTTAAGTGCCATACGTGATACACGCTTGGGCGATCATGTCTCTTTCGAGACATGACTGACTGGGCAGAAGATTTTCCTGCAGTAGGTTGCCATTGATTTCTGTGGTAGACTGGTTGCCAGCCAAGGCTATATAACCCAATCTGTCCTATTATTTAAACTATAACTCGAGGGAAGAGACGGATTAATACCTTTCCCAAGGGTATTTGTGCGCAAGTGAATGCAAGGAATTCAGCTGGAATTCGAACTCGGCTCACCTCATTTGTCATTCCGATTTCATATTCATTGTACCATAACGCACATCCTAGTCAGTTAAGTGCCATACGTGATACACGTTTTGGGCGATCATGTCTCGAAAGAGACATGACTGACTAAGCAGAAGATTATCCCACAGTAGGTTGCCATTGCTTTCTGCGGTAGACTGGTTGCCAGCCAAGGCTATAGAACCCAATCTGTCCTGTTATTTAACCCATAACTGGAGGGAAGAGACGGATTAATACCTTTCCCAAGGTATTTGGGCGTAAGTGAATGCCATGAATTAAACTGGAATTCGAACTCGGTATGGTATACATAGTATGTTGAAATATGGCTGGAGACACTTTTATTCTAAAATTAAGTCGGCTGAACTTATACAGTTCTTTTATTTATTAACTCTGAACATTCTTCTTCAACCTGTATTTTTAAATACATCTCACAAAGATTCAGCTTTGACAAAGATTTTCCAATGTTTAATTTCGCAAAATATTCCTCTGGACTTGGTAATGAGCAGTTATGTGATTCTAAACATTTGTTTAACCCTGTCAAAAATCATCACAAACTTTCTTTTTCTTTTTTTTTTTTTTCGTCCTGCTGGTGCTTCCCATTTTGAAAGGTCATTTTTCTTTTTCAATTACATTTTTTTTTCAAGTCTGTCTAAATTTTCGTTGACATGATTCAATGCTGTGAACGATACACTACGGTTTAAAATTTTGCTTTGACTTAGGAGTTGGGTCACTCATCCGAACATCGGGAAAACATTTTTTCAATTCTTCCTCCAAATTTTAACAGTTTTTTTTTAACCTTGTCACTTGTCTGCTTACATTTCTGCAATGATTATTCATAGGTAAATCCTGTAAATCAAATAATTCCATTTCGGCATTACCAAACAAGTTTGTAATGTTTTTTAATACACAAACCTTAGCTTTTACATACTTGTTACGCAATGAAACAGTGCAAGTCATTGCATTAATAACAGTGCGATTTTTAAAGTTATTTTGAATACAGGCTTTCAATTTGCTTTCCATGCGGTTTCGTTGATCACACAGAAAGTAATGGCAACCTCCAGTGGGAAAATCTTCTGCCCAGTCAGTCATGTCTCTTTTGAGACATGATCGCTCAAGCGTGTTTCACGTATGGCACTGAACTGACTGACACTGTTAATGTGCGGACGATTGTCCTCATCTTTGTTGTTGCCATCACTAGTTGCATTTTTGCATCCACATAATTCATTTTCACATTCACAAGTTTTCTTGAATTGTTTTTTCTGTCGTAATACTGTGTACAAATGTTTTTCCGTGATAACTTTTCCTTGCTTTAGTTTTACAGTGTGACATTTACATCCTGTTTTTCCACAATTGTAGCACTTCAAATTCTTAAAGGATCAATCGTTTCCGAGATGTAACCTTCCACATCTGAAAACATGAAACATGGATTAATTTTTTCCACATTTTTCCTCAGCTTGTACATACGTGCATTCTTTTTCTTCAGTTTTCTTCGTATCACGTCTCAGATTTAGGATTCTCTGATATTCATCCAATATTTCTTGTAGTGTAAGTTTTTGATTCTGTTCCAGTTTCGTTAGAATTTTAGCACGTATTTTCTGTGTCTTTTTTTCGCCGTAAACTCTTGAACAAAAATTAATCCTTTAAACATATCCGGAGTGAGGTTGTTTAATTTGTATCTTTCACACTTAACAACAATTACAGCATAAGTGACAAAATCTTGGTTTTTTTTTTCAGATTCATACATTTCCAACGAGTATTGAATAACAAACTTTTCTCACTAAAAAATTTAGTCAAAATATTAAATGTTTCTTCAAAGCAAATTTCTCCTGGGTTTTTTGGTTGTACAAAATTACAGTATTTTTAATATTTTACTGGTGCTAATTTTCTGAAAAAAAGTCTTGTTTTTCTCATCTTCACAATCGTTGCATTATTTTCTGTAAACTAGCTTGTATCGTCTAAGATAACTAGAAAAAGTAATTTGTTGTTTCTGGAGTTCAACTATTGCTGTTGTTGTATTTTTGCCGCTTGTGCTAACAATTCTTCCATATTTAAGAATATCTGTTTTTTTTCTTCTTTGTTTATACACAAAAAAGGAAATAATTACACCAACGTTGTCCTAATTTATCGTTACCACACTTATTATGTGCGCCAAAGCAAAAAGTTATTTTTCCTACTCTCTATAAATTTCCATTCCTCGTCACCACCTGTTATAATATTATGTCTCGACTGACTCCAATGGTACTCTAAAATGAACATTCTATCAAAACCCTTCTGGAACTCTGTCTCTGAAATCTCTTTGATTTTTTTTTTTAATTAAGGTGTCTTGTGTAGTCCATTTGTGTTACCAGGGTTGTCTTTACTCTACAACAGTTACCTCAATTGACATATACTTGATGAAGTCCGAAAGTACAATGTCTGAAATGTCGTCATAATAACAACAAAGATAAGGACAATAGTTTTCATGTAAATAATTTGGGGTGTAAAAACTAAAATTTGCCACATGTTTTTCTTTTTTTTTCTAATGATATAGATGGGTTTTATTATTTTCTTTTTATTCTCATAATATAGGATAATCTGTACATTATCTAAGCGTCACATGAAAACTGTGCCAGACCTCACCCTAAACATGGTGTATAAAATTACTAGGGAATGTGGCATTGGACACTTTATTCAATCTATAATGGTATTTGTTCTTGCTCTAAATGAAATATTCTTAGACATTGGCAGTAGGATGAGAATATTCTATCCTCCCATTGACTAAATAAAAGGTTCTGTTCAAAATTCACTGTAGATAACCTACATTGGGAAGCACCTGATGAAGGGTGGAGGGCACAAAGGTCAAAATGTTGTGATGGCAACAACAAAGATGAGGACAATAGTCCACACATAAACAGTGTCAGTCAGTTAAGTACCATATGTGAAACACACTTGGGCAATCATGTCTTGAAAGAGACATGACTAACTGGGCAGAAGATTTTCCCGCAGTAAGTTGCCATTACTTTCTGTGGTAGACTGGTTGCCAACCAAGGCTATAGAACCCAATCTGTGCTGTTATTTGACTCATAGCTGGAGGGAAGAGATGGATTAATACCTTTCACAAGAGTATTTGAGCTTAAGTGAATGCAATGAATTTAACTGGAATTCGAAATCAGCTCTCCAATTTCTCGTTCCAAGCCAATATCCATTGCACTACAATGCACATCTCGTTCTAAAAATTCAGACAGAAACTAAATAATAATAATAATAATAATAATAATAATAATAACAACCAAAAAGAAAAAAACACTTTCCTATTGATAGATATGGCTTGTTCAGCGAAGTGTAACATAGCAACCAAGGAATTTGAAAAACTATCAAAATATAAAGACCTGGAAATTGAAATAGAAAAAAAATCTGGAAATTGAAAGCAAGAATAGTATCAGTAATAGTAGGTGTGCTTGGAATGATAAAAAATGGAACAAAACAACACACCAAAAAAGTCCATGGAAATCCCAGCTTAAAACATATAAAAAAAATGTCATGTTAAGTACAGCCCACACACTAAGGAGAATTTTGTCCATGTAACACTAGGGAATTAGTGGTTACATTTCATTTGTTTTTCTATCTGCCTTAGGTCTTTCTGCAGACTTGGTAGGTAGTGTGACCATAGCAGAAATCGAATTATGATGAAAATGACATAATAATAATAATAATAATAATAATAATCTATGAAGAATTGCAAAAGCAAAATCAACATAAATATTTTTTTTATTTGAGATTTTCTCTATGGATGTTTTTTTTCTTTTAGAAGTATGCCTTTTTTCAAGAACCATGTCCAGTGCATTCACCAGAAGAATTAGCCAACTTAAAATATATCCAGCCATACGTAAGCTTTTTATCAAAAGCAACGTTTTGGTGGATAGCCAGCCTGATGCGAAAAGGTTACCGTCATGTTCTGGAGCTACACGATCTTGGAAAGCTACCAATGGTGAGTCAGACATTTCTCTATTAAAATATTCTTTTGCTTACCTCAATTTATTTAACCTAATTATCTAAAATAATTTCAAATATATTATTATATATAAGGACAGTTGCAAGGATCTCGTGCCCCTCTGAATCTATGGTAGACCCCACCGAATATATAATACGGGATTCTCACCCCATACTACTCTACTACATCTCAGTTGTCATAAGGTTGTATTCATATAAAATACAAATTTGATTGTAATCTAATTATGTACAACTAGCAGTATAGCCTGACATTGCTTGGGTGTAATGAAAACTTTAAAACTAATCCATGGTCCTGGAGCTCAGACTCAGCCTAAAGAATATTTGTGTGAAGTTTGGTAAGAATCGATAAAATTGTGGATTTGTATAAAGGATATACAGCAGCTAAACAAACACATGCACACACACACACACAAACATCTTGCCTTTTATATATATATATATATATATATATATATATATATGTATATCGATTTTCTGCATTATTGTAAGAACTGCGATCTTGAAACTTCTGAATATCATGTCTTATGTCTTTGCCTATGAGTGTATCAAATTTGATTAAAATCGGACCACTCTTTCTATAACCCGAATTTTTCGATTATTGATTTTCAATATTTATCAGAGGTACCTTGACACAAAACCTAGCTAAGAACACTCACAGATGCTTACAGTACAACTGTGCAAATTTTCAAGAAAATTGGTTCAGCCGTTTCGGAGTCTATAGGTAACAGACACACACACACACACACACACACACACACAGACAAAGTTCCATTTATAAATAAGTTTAGACTAGATTTAGATTTAGATATGGGTGAATGATTCAACTTGAAAAAATATAAATAAATGTAAAATGAATACAAATTAGAGACCTGTAATAACAGTTCATCCCATTTTAATAAATCAACAATGTTATTCCAGCAATTTTTAACATCAACTAGAGATTTTTTTGTCATAAAGTTCAATAATGTTAACACATCAGAAGATGAAAAATGCAACACAGAGATCTGAAGGAAAATTGGCATGGCGAAAGATGTGTTCCAGAAGCTGATCAGAGTATTAAGAGACAGGAAAATTTCACTAGAAACAAAAAAAAGAGTACTGAATTGCTATGTGATGTCAGTTCTTCAGTATGGCAGTGAATGCTAAACAATATCATTGAAGATGAAGAAAAAACTTGAAGCAACTGAAATGTGGTTCTACAGAAGGATGCTGTGGATATCATGGATCGAGCATGTGAGCCATGATGAGGTTTTGGAAAGGATGATAGTATTTGATGTTCCATTAAAATTTTTGAAGATCTTCCATTGCACAATTTGTTAATAATGATTCAATTAAGTTAAATATTCGGCAATATTGATTTTGTAAGTGGATTTTTTTTTTTAAGCATTTCTCCCCAAGCAAGACAATCATGCCCCTAAGATGCAAGAGGTTACTGAGAGTGAAAGAGAATGAAAAGACATTAGTGAGTACAAAGGACCATAAAAGAACAGTTTTTTAAATGACAGAAGATGGTGATTGATGTTGCATTTAGATTTTCAAAGATTGTAGATGCAGGGAAGTGAAAAACCAGAAGAGAGTTCCACAGGTGAGAAGAGCAAGAAAAGAAATGATTAGAATAGAATTTCAAATTACATCTAAATATTTAAACTAATGAGACTTAGTTGCTATTTGAGTCAGTCAGTGAGACACACTTGGGCAATCATGTCTCTTTCAAGACATGACTGACTAGGCAGAGGATTTCCTGTAGTAAGTTGACATTACTTTTTGCGATAGTCTGGTTCCCAATCAGGGCTATAGAATCCAATCTGGCCTCCTATTCAATTCATAGATGGAGAGAAGAGATGGAGTATATTAATAAGTAGTAATCAGTAGGGGATCAATTTATTACTTCATAACAATAGAAAACAGATCTTTCACTTTATGTTCAACAGAAGCTTTAAATATATTTGTTTCTTATTATATTAATGCATGCTTATTCTAGGGGGATCAGTTTCTTACTACAAAATTGAAAACTGATCCCCCATTTTATTCCCAATAGAAGATTTAACTATGCTTCCAATTATTATATTCAGTCTGTCAGTTAATACGTGATAAACCTTGGGTGACTGACTAGGCAGATTTTCTGTAGTAGGTTGCCATTATTTTCTGCGGTAGACTGGTTGCCAACCAAGGCTATAGAACCCAAGCTGTTTCGTTATTCAACCCAAAGCTGCAAGGAGAAGAGATAGATTAATACCTTTCCCAAGGATATTTGTGCATAAGTGAATGAAACAAATTCAACTGGAATTCAAACTCGGCTCTCAGATTTCTCATTCTGATTAGATATCTATTGCATCACAACACACAACTCATGACCGACAAAGATATGATTGACCAAAATATCCGGGCGTGGATGGTGGTGGTGGAGTGCAACATCAAAGGCAGAAACACAGGGATAGCTGGCAAAGATATGATTGACAAAAATAACCAGCTGTGGATGGTGGCAGCAGGGTGCAACTTCAAAGGCAGAAAACACAAGTGACAACCGGCTTGAAAGGCGATGGCTGGCAAAGATAATTTACAGATGTATCTGGCCGTAGATGACATTATGTAAGAGACAACCTGAAAACAAAAATCTGTAGGAATTTTGGTTATATAAGTCTGGGTTTTTTGGCAAAGACAGAGACAGATTGAGAGACTGAGACAGAGAAAGAGAGAGAGAGAGAGAACAGAGAACTCCTGTTGGATAATGATTTCCCAACAGCTACTGTGTGTGCGTGATCTCTCTCTGGCTGCACTCCTGTACCACGCAACTGTCTTTGACAGAATAAAAATATAAGATTATATTTTTATATATACATGCTCTTCATTGCCTGTCAAGGCGATCATTAGAGAGCCAGCAGCATAGTATAACATCAGGTCAGACCCAATAATATTGCAATTGCAAGGTCAGTATTGAAAATATTAAATTTTCTAGTCCATCATTAAAAAAGATTTATGTGAGAATCAAAGACAATATTCAGAATTCCTGGAAAGCAATAAAAACTGTTGAAGTTAAAGTGGAAACAGTAGAAAAATGAGAAAAGTGTTCCATAAGTGAGAAGAAAAGAAAAGAAACTATTAGAATAGAACTTATATCTAGCTAATTCAGCAGTACAATGATGAGACCTAATGGCCAATCAAGTAGCATGCTTTAATTCATTTAGTTGAGGCACCAAGGAGAAAAGCTGGTCAGAAAAATTGCCATGAAACCAATTGAAAAAGACAGAGGGAAGCCATGTGATGGTAATGGGAAAGTGCATGAAGTCAACATGACTGGTTAGGACTGATTACATTACAAGCACTCCTTTGGAATTTATTGAGAATCTCGAGATATATCGGAGGAGTACCAGACCAGAAACATTAGCAATATTCAATGAATGGATGAATGGAAGATTTATAAATGTGTAAGATGAATTCTGACAAGAAAACTTTTCTGGCAGGACAGTAAACCAACTTTCCTAGCAGTAGACCAAACTTTTATTTTTCAATTCTATGCAAGGTAGTAAAGCCACTAAGACACAAGGGGTTACTAAGTCCGAAAGAAGAAGAAAAAGAGAAATATTATTAAAGAGCCAGAACAATACAAGAGTAATCAAGAAAACAGTAGTTAAAGACTGACATTGCACCAAAGTTGGTTGGAAAGAGAGTTCCATGAGCAAGAAGTGCAAGAACAGGAACTTTTAGCATCTGTCAGCTAAGAAACTAGGTCAGAACCAATAGAATTGATGATTCTTCTTTGGATTGTATCAAGAATCTCTATATATTCAGCAATAGTACTGGACCATATTTGACAGCAATTGATTCATTCTAATTACATCACTGTTATTAGTGGAAAACATGAACCTGGTTGGTTAGCATCAACCATATTGATGAAAGTCAAAATTAGCTGAAAATAGAATGGGTAAAATAAGTTCAAATTTTGTTCTAATCTGTTTCACTTGCTTCGCACTAATGCCCTTGGAAAAGCCATGAATTTATTTTCATGCATCCATGAATGCTAATCTTGGACACCTTGCATCCATATCTGCTATATGAGTGCACCTCCAAGAACGTAGACGGTCAGCTTATTTTATCCTCTGGCCTTGCACAAACTCTCACTTGAAAAAGTATAAGAATTTGATTTTAATTAAAACATAATAATGATAATTTAGTCAGAGTTAAGCAACTGGTTATGAGGCAATAGTTGTCGGTCTGCTCATTCTATGGCTGGTCCTGGGTATGACAATAAACTGCATTTGGCAGCAAGGCCTCTGATTGGGAGGTCTACCTTTACCCAGAGTGGTAGCACCTGTTAGGATCCCAACTATGGGCAAATATTTTATCCTCAAGCTGGGGTCAAAACACTATAAAAGTATAAAAATAGACTATTCTAGTGAAAATTCCAGGAATAAATTTTTGAAGGATAAAAAATATTACCGGTAATAAATTTTTGAAAGAAAAAAAAATTACGAGCCATACATTTTTGAAGGGAAAAAAATATTACCAGCAATAAATTTTTGAGGGAAAAAAGTATTACCAGCAATACATTTTTGAAAAAAATACATACCAGCCATTTGACTCTCAACAAAAACCACTTTACAAAAATACCTCAAAGAAAGCTGATCTACAAACTTATTTTTTACAAAAAAATATATATTCTATTTTTTAAGGGCATTAGTGTGAAAGTAAATGCAACAAATGTGGATGAAAGTGATATTAGCTCTGGGATTGTTGGGCAAAAATGAATCTGCATCAAATTTGGACAAAGCCTTGCTATGTGTCACCAATCAAAATGATTAGAACAAACACCAATGATAGGGGAGAAGGAACACAAGGTGGTTTCATTAACTTTTAATCAGTGCTAATCCAACAGATAATCCTCTGAAAGAGATTAGTCCAGATTAACCTTAAACTGATTGAACAAGATTTGAAATTTAACAACAGCCAATGTAAATCCACATTTTGTTTGTTTTATCAGTCTTTTTCACAAGATTCCTTACCAAATTATCTATTATTAAATATATATATATATTATTGTATATATATATATATATATATTAAACAAGTTGTGTTAAACAATAGAGACAACATAGTCTTATATACTTTCTTTTGAATTTTTTCATATTTTCTGATCAGACTTTTTATTTCAGAATTATATTTGTATAAAAACTGTCCAAAAGTTGTCCTAGTACTTACAAACGTCGTCATTCATCATCAGGGACTATATTACAATTTAAAAATCAAATATTGCCTTGCAGCAGTAAAAATGTTACAACATTTTAAAAGAAAATAAATAAACATTATGTATTATGTAGAATTTTTTAAATTCAAAGGCAGTAATAATGTAAGCAACATGCACACATGAAGATATGTGCTCACGTAGATGCGTGAATTATATGGAAGACTTGGTTGTTAACGATTTTAAATGCCGTAAAAATACATTAGAGAATTTGAACTTCGAAGGAACTAATTATGTAAATAATCAAATTACTCAGAGGCAAATAATTATTTAACTTACTTATATTTCAAATAAACCCTCTAAACACAAGTAAGTACATGTTCAGAAACATGGTAAGCTGTGCTATTGATAAGAGGTTTTTTTACTTCTGATATATAGTGCCTCTAAAATTTTTTATAAATATATATATATATATATATATATATATTGTAACTGAGTTGTAGAACTCGTAGGTTTTTTAACCTGTTGTTCATGCATTTACTTTCATGAAGAGTGCTCAATGCAAGCGTAGAGCGTTATATTGTAATAGTTGTTACAATGGTTTATAAATTCATAGAATGAATTTATAAACCATTGTAACAACTATTACAACATATATATATATATATATATATATATATATATATAATTATATGGTTATATCAATTTTACATTGCTACATGGAAATCTCTGTTTTGAGATTAATTCTCATCATCAGGTAATGTTGGTGTGGTTGTGCAGAAGATTTACATTTAAATGACAAATACTTTTAGTTTACTGTGAATGTATGTGGGTGTTTTTTTCTGTGTGTGTGTGGCTAATCAGAATGGAGATTCACTTAGGGGTTTGACCCCGAGTAATTTCTGTTCAACCAACTTTTTTCCTCCTCTTTTTTTCTTTTTCCTTGACCCTATTCCTCTCTTGTCTGTTTTCCTTCGCATTTATCTGATCTTATCATTTTCCCTTCAGTTTTATTACATTTGATGTGATATTCCTTTTTAGTAGTGCTAACCTTCTTCCCTTTAGTCTATTTGTTAAAGAAAATGTTTATTTCAAAAAGAACCTCCCCCCAAACTGCTATTTTTTCGCTCCCTCTATCAAATATCTCTATCTATTTTTGCTGTAAAGTTTATTATCCTGATACAAAGAGGGGAATTATTAAAAAAAGAAAAAATTTATTCTATATTTGGCTTTAGTTTTATTTTCATTTCTATTTTTACCTAATTCTTCAGTGAGGATGTTATTTAATTTAGGTTTTATCCATTATCTAATGTGAATAATTTACAATGTCTACATATGACATTAATTTCGTTACGTTTATTTAAGAAATTTTTATTTTTAAGGGATCTAATAATAAATAGTTTTTCATATAAGCATAATGAACATGGTTCATTTAAGGACTTGCGTGTTTTAGGATTTTCCATTTTATTTTGGGTGTTTCTTTGTTTCCTTTAGGTACCAATGATATCTCGATAGGGATGTTCTATTTCTGTATTTGCTATTATTAAATGAAGAGGTAAATTCTCTGCTTTAGAGTGTTTTTAGTACTCCCTATATAGACTTTTATATTGTTTGGGTTTTCCTTCGTCCATATTTCACATTGATAGATTATCGATTCCGTCAAACACCTATGTTCTAGCGAATCTGAAAGTGAATCTTTATTCTTATTAGCCACACACACACACACACACACACACACACAAAAACACCCACATACATTCACAGTAAACCAAAAGTATTTATCATTTAAATGTAAATCGTCTGCACAACCACACCAACATTGCCTGATGATGAGAATTAATCTCGAAACATAAAAATTTCCATGTTGCAATGTAAAATTGACATAACCATATAATTATATTATATTAAGCTCTATAATACTCATTATATTGAGCACTGTTTATAATAAAATAAATGCCAGAAAACTCAAAATATAAAAAAAACTTGAGTCCTCTTCACTTGGAATTATATATATATATATATATATATATATATATATATATATATAAATTCTAATTTAGGACATGTACAAATTATTATATTTACATGTTCTAAATTATAATTTATAATAAATATTCACAGCTCTATATTGTATATTGAGCACTGTTTTAAATTAATGTTTTGAATATTGTCAATTTTTTTCTTCGTTCATTATTCACTTGTATATATATGTATATATATATATGATAAGACAAAGACAAAATAGCAAATATTTTTCAATTAAATGTGTTTCATTTTTATGAAAGCTTCATCAGAAAAGCATGCATGTGAACTAATCAAGGAAAATCAAACAAGTCGAATGCACGTGAAACCTGATTAACCAATAAAATACCACAGGGCAAAACTAAAAATACCAGAACATCTATCTTCTTTTTCCAAATCTCTTTCTGTAATGAAAGATTTAATAAAAGTGAAACATTAAACTGATAAACATTTTCTCTTTGTTCTTTATCTTCTCAAATACCACACAATAGCTCAAGGAACTTTTGATACCAGCATGAGAGAGAGAGAGAGAGAGAGAGAGATGAAGGAGAAGGGAGAGAGAGAGAGAGAGAATTATTATACACTTACATACATAAAGCATTATTTACAATTTTTCTGTTAGGATTGTGTTGTGGAGTAGTTTTCGCACTGAAGGTTATAATCGTGCCATGTCAGTTGCTAATCGACTTAACGCATCCAAAATGTTAGGAACTTGGTAATCTTCCACTGAAAGCTGACTCCTTCGTATTCGGCTAACTGCCAACTAATATCAACTGCCTTAGTCCAACCATGTCCAAACTGGAACTAACTACTGAACTCCAATAGAAATCTGTAGAACTTCTAAGAACTCCTAAGATCTTCCCGAGTTAACTTCCTGTTAACTTTTATTAATATAGGAGGAAGAGTCCATTATCTGAGGAATAGGTGTGCTTCACCATAACAGATTAGTATCCATTAATATCTTGAACCTTTGAATAGATGTGTCATCTCTCTTGAATTATAGTAATGTTGGTTAATCAAGTCGAATACACATGAAACCTAATTAACTAATGAGAATCAAACAATGCAAAAGTAAAAATACCAGAATGTCTTTTTTCTCTTTTTCTACATCTCATTCTCTGATAACAGATTTAATAAATGTGAAACGTTAAATTGATAAACATTTCCTATTTATTCTTTATACGTGTATAGTGGTGCAGTGGCCTATCAGCTTGGAATGCAAAAATCAGGGAGCAGAGTTCAAATTCTTGTTGAATTTGTTGCATTCACTACGTGCAAATACCCTTGGAAAAGGTATTAATCCATCATTTCTCCTTCCAGCAATGGGTAAAATAGCAGGACAGATTGGGTTCTGTAGCCTTGGTTGGCAACCAGTTTACCACAGAAATAATGGCAGCCTACTGTGGGATAATAATCTGCCCATTCAGCCATGTCTGTCTTTAAGATATGTTCGACCCAAGTGTGTATCACATATGCTTGGTTGGTTGGTTTTTATGGCATATCAACCTCAGCGGGTCATTTATTGCCAACTAAATTTTTATTTATTTATTACTGGTAACACCTTTTTCTTTCAACAATTTATTGTTGTTTTTTATATAAATTTTGTGTCTAGTAATACTTTTTTCTTTTCGAGTATCAAGATTCATTGGGATTTGTTTTTAAGGGCAGGGTCCCCAAGTTCTACCCTGTTATTTAACCCATAACTGGAGGGAAGGGACAGATTAATACCTTTCCCAAGGGTACCAGTGCTTAAGTGAATGCAGGGTATTCAACTGGAATTTGAACTTGGTCTTTAAGATATGTTCGCCCAAGTGTGTATCACATATGGTTGGTTGGTTGTTTTGTTTTATGGCATATCAACCTCAGTGGGTCATTTATTGCCAACTAAATTTTTATTTATTTATTGGTGGTAATACCTTATTCTTTCAACAAATTATTGTTGTTTTTATATAAGTTTTGTGTCTAGTAATACTTTTTTTCTTTTCGAGTATCAAGATTCATTGTGATTTGTTTTTAAGGGCAGGGTCCCCAAGTTCTACCCTGTTATTTAACCCGTAACTGGAGGGAAGGGACAGATTAATACCTCTCCCAAGGGTACCAGTGCTTAAGTGAATGCAGGGTATTCAACTGGAATTCAAACTTGGCTCACCGATTTCTCTTTCCGAGCCGATATCCACTGCACCACAACGCACATCCGTCACTAAACACTTACAGCACCTGGTATTCCCAAGCGGTCACCCATCTAAGTACTGACCAGGCTCAACATTGCTTAACTTCGGTGATCAAGCGAGAACCGGTGTATTCAACAGTATCACATATGGTACTAAACTGAAAGACTGATCTTATCAAATATACAATGTGCGATGGGTAAATTGTCAATATTTCATATTTTTAATTTTATACATGCACAATGTTAACTATACAGTATAGTATGATCAGTTGGGCGGGCACCTTCCGAGAGAAAAGAGACATCATGACGTAATTCACTCTGCCAGAATTTGTAAACTGCATATTGTACTGCTTGGTAGAAGTTTCAGTGCTTAATTTTCAGAGTGTTCGGGTGTCAATCTGAAGACTGCAGAGAATTGAGAGTGGTGAAAACCAAATATCCAGTCAACATTATGGTGCTTCCCTCGGTCAAGAGGGTGGTTGCTGGAAGATGCCATGTCATACAAGCAAGACAACCCAGTCATGGCTGTCAGACAACTTCTGCAAATGCATCAGTCCTTACACCTGGCCATCTAACTCCACAGACTGCAACCCTCTTCATTATTATGTGTGGGGGACAGTTGAGAGAGAGAGAGAGACCAATAAGACTCCTTCTAAGAATTATAACAGCATTCAACAACTTAAACAAGGATACCGCCCATAAGAACTTGTTTTGCAGGTCCTAGTTGAAGCCAATGGTTATTTTTATTTTTGAATGCTCACATAACAGGAAGTTTTTGAACTCACAATTTTTAAAATTAATGGTTGTATGAACTTAATAGGTGTTTTATGGTATGGTTACACTTAGTCATAATTTCTGTTTTTTCATTCAATAATTAATTTTTGTTTGAGAATAGCATAACCACTAACTTTTCTTCCTGGCACAGTCTACATATTTTGCAATAGTTATAAAGCTTGGCTATTTTCATTATATTCCATGTTATATCTGGGTCTTTTCTATATTTTTATTTCAATTTCCATCCATTGCTAGTCAACCAATAAAAATCAGACAACTGTACAATTTTTTAAGTTTTCTATTTTAAATGCATTTAGGCATGAAAGTGATTATCATCACTAGGCACTGATACCTTAATGATTATTTTTATATTAAATGTGCTCTATGTCTGATATCGATCACCTTAATATACACACACACATATATATATATATATATATATATATATATTACAGAAATTAACGGAGATTAACAAAATGGTTATAAACAAACCAACAATTTGAAATTATTTGTTTGAACATTATTTTTGATCGATACTTGTATTTAAGCAGATATTGTTTATGATCAAACAGTATATATATTTATTTCTACCGGCCTGATTATTTGCAATAAATTTTTGTTACTAAAATGTGTGTCATTCAGCAGTATTCAAACCTGTGATCCCTATCCACATGCAGGAAGCCACCAATTGATCTGGCTTGTCTTAGACCTCTCAAACAAAATCAAATCAAGCCTTTATAACACAATTTTCAATTCAAGCAAATAACTATATCTGCACTGAAATGTATCGTAATGTCAACAAATGTAAACATGTTACAGAAATTAACATTTTAAGTATAGGCGATTGTGCTAATATGTAGGGTTATATGGAGATACATGTTCATGTGCCTGTGAGTGGGAGTATAATGAATTTATGGTCACTATCCAAGAATGGTAACCCCTCTCTGACCAGTCTGGAGATACCCAATTGAAATAAGGCTAAAGTTTCTGCTTTGAAACATATTTGTTTTCTATTTCATTTGAGAGGAATGTTTATTTCAGAGAAAGAAATTTATACAGAATGGAATGAATATAGTGTGGTTTTATGAAATGGGCTAATTTAGCTGTAAAATGAATTATTATTGATTTACAACCAGTCAAAAGATGTGTTGAATTTTCCCTTTAAAAATATTATATTACTTTGGATAACATCCATTGAGCTCCCTATATAAATATAACACTTAACGTTTTATATCAGGTTGGTCAAGTTGGACTATCCTTGCCATCTTAATAATATACATTGTGAAGCAGTGAATATCGGCTTGTATCGAGAAATCGGAAAGTTGAGGTTGAACACAAGTTAAATTCATTGCATTCACATATGCGCAAATAATCTTGGGAAAGGTATGAATCTGTCACTTCTTCCTCCAACTATGGGTTAAATAGCAGGGCAGATTTGATTCTTTAGCCTTGGTTGGCAACCAATCTACCACAGAAAGTAATATGCCATCCTACTTTAGGAAAATTTTTTGCCCAGTCAGTCATAGATGAAAAGAGACATGATTGCTCAAGCATGTATAACATATAGCCCTTAAATGACTGATCACTCATTCAGTAATGGATTAGAGCGCTCTGGCTATTGGGCAGGTATAATGACAATATACACGCTAAAAAGTCTGCCTTCTTCAACTGAGCACCTATAGCCCATAGGTAGAATCGCCGACTGACGCCAATTCAGTCAGGTTTCAATCCTGGGTGAAAAGCAATCAGAGTCTAACCGTACTGATGAGCTGTGATACAGCGAAACAGATCTGTCTGCGGATGACTGTATATATATATACACATATGGTGTATGGGGTAGGTATTTGAAGACTCACAATGCATTTAGTAAAATAAAGGAAGGTAAAGAAGGTGTTGGGTATTACCTATTTATTATTCATTAATATTTCGAGATCAGAATCTCATCTTCAGAATGATATGAGAGCTTGATTTCACATCTGCTGGTGGACCGTGCCTTTAAACGAATAGTCTTCTTTCGCTGCTACTGCTGTCGTTAATTGTAGTATGTGTGTGTGTGTGTGTGTGTGTGTGTAACTGTAAGTGTTAGTGCATGTATGTATATATATATATATATATATATATATATATATTTTCACTCAAGTCAAAGTGGTAAAAGGCACTAAGACGCAAAGGCATTTCTGAACCTGAAAGAAGCAGAAAAAAAAAGAAATATTATTAAGGAGTAAGATTAATAGAGGAGTAATCAGGAAAACAGTAGATAATGATTGAAGCTGGAAGAGAGTTCCATAAGCAAGAAATGCAAGAACAGGAACTGTTAGCATTTTTATGGTAGTGAGAACATAACCAAAGGCAAGGAGCCAGGTCAGGACCAATAATATTGCCAGTTCTTCTTTGGATTTTATCAAGAAACTCTAAATATACATTGAAAAGAGTAATCAGGAAGGTAGTAGAGAATGTTTGACATTGCATTTAAATTTTTGAAGATTTAATTTTGCTGGAATGTTTGGAGCTGGAAGAGAGTTCCACTAGCAAAAAGAGTAAGAACAAGAGCTGTTAGTATAGAACTTAAATTTACATTTGGCCAAGTCTGTATGAAGAAACCTGCAAAATGTCAGTGATGGCTTTTCAACAATCATTCAGAGGACTGACTGACATTTAAGCCAATTTAATATTTGGGTCAACCCTTGATTTCCAACCAGTTAATGAGAAAATCATGCTTGCCTCACTCATACACTAGTCACAGCTTCTGTGATAGTAAGAGTACACTAAGTACCGCCAGCAGTTGGCATTTGCCTCTGTTGGTGTGACTATAACACTGTCAGCTCTCTGCCTTCAGGTAGAGAGCGCTCTCTGCTTCTGAGCAGAGAGCAGTAACCCAGTCGTGGTTCTGCCGAAGGGTAGAATCACGACTGGGGAAAGATAGACAGACATTTTTTGGCCCGACTATATGGCCGGGAATACCCACTATAAAATGACCATGTGTCACATCTAGCCTTGCGTGGGAAGGCTGGTAAATACAGTAAGAGTACACTAAGTAATAAATTATACATCATTTTATGACCAATAAATGATAATAATATTTATAGATTGTAAGAATTATTTTGAGATAACAAAGATTGAGTGATGTAAGTCTTACTAATTAATCTATAGCTAGGGAGAGTTTGAGTTTTGTTTAATGGCATACCAACCTCTGTGGGTTATTTAATGCCAAAAAGTTAGTGTTTTAAGGTATTTTTTAATGTTCGATTATAGTGAGAAGGTTGATTTAGTCAGATTTTGATGAAAAATTTATTTTTTAATTTTTTTTTATTTTAGAAAACTGAAGATGTCTTCTAGTTTTGTATTCAAAAATGTATTGCTGGTAATAATTTTTTTCTTCAAAAATGTGTTATGGTAATAATTTTTTCCTTCTGAAAAGTATTGTTGGTAATATTTTTCATTCAAAAATATATATATTTCTATAAAAGTCTATTTTTATACTTTCATGGTGTTTTGACCCCAGTTTGGAGGTTAGCTATTTGCCCATAGCTGGGACCCTAACAGGTGCTACTACACCAGGTCAAGGTGGACCTGGGAACAACAGCAGCTAGGGAGAGAAGTAGATTCATATCTAACAAGAATTTAAAAAAGAAACAAGAACTTTTAATGTGGGTATAAAGTGGGGGATCAATTCTATATAGCAATCAGTGTATAAACTGATCCCTCACTTTATGGCTGCAGTAGTTCTTATACATATTTCAGAGAATGTAAATAAATCTAAGACATGCCTGTTTAGCTAATCAGTATTTAATGGCTTGATTCATTTTAAAATGAGAGATCAATTTTGTTTTACAATCAATACATAAACTGATCCCTCTATTTGTGGTCACGATAGTTTCTATAAATTTCTATTCCAGAGAATGTAATTAAAGGAATTTTATATTTTACCATATTTGAACCAATATTTGATTTGATACATTCCTACCAGAAATAAAATTTCTGTGTTGTATATTTATATAACAGAAACATTGTTGCATATCTGGCATTCAAGAAAGAGGAAGGGACGATATTGATAGATAGAAGCTTGAGCAGGGGATTTGCAAATACAAATGCCTTTTGACAAGTGGATTTAGACAGCTTATTTGTGAATGGCAGATTTAGTTAAACTTAAATCTCGGAATCAAATGTAAACAAAATTTGCCAATTAGAAAAGTACATGAAATTAAAAATGTACATGGGGTTCATGATAACAACCATGGACTGATGAATGAAAGCATTATTCGGGGATATTTGATATAAATGACAGCTACTGTCTCTTAACAAGTTTTCATGTTAGTGTCACAGTTATGTAAACAGATAAGTCAGTCAGGAACACTTTCTTTAGATACACAGGTATGAAGAGATCAAAATAGAGAGATATGAACAGAATGATTGATTCATCTATATTTCTGAGATGAGGTATTATAATTATTTACACTAATTACATTGTTTGGACTCTTGTCCTCATCTTTGTTGCCATATTCACCTTCAATAGTGCATATAATAGATTGATTTATTCATTTTCTATGGTTTATCAACCATTTACTGGTTGTTTAAAGCTAGAAATATTTTGAGATCATAAGAATTCTTTCTTTGCTTTGTGATAATAATACTTTAGTGACACAAGTCATATTAATTAATCCATACCTAGAAAGAAGTGGATTCATGCCTCATCAGAATTTCATAAACAATCGAGAATTTTTCATGTGGATAAAAAGTAAAAGATTAACTGCATAAATACAATCTGTATATAAACTGATCCCTCATTTTGTGGCCACGGTCGTTTATTCTTTTCTCAAGAGTTAGGGATATCTAGATTTCAGAGAATGGAAATAAATCTAAAAGACATGCCTGTATAGCTAATCAGTATTTCATTGATTGAGTAATTGTTTTCTAAGGCTTATCAAAAGACAAGAAATTATAAAGTGGAGGATCAGTTCTATATTGCAATCAATATATAGACTGATCCCTCACTTTGTGTCCACTGACATTTCTACACATTTTTATTCCTGAGAATAGAAATAAATCTAAAATACATGCCTGTGTAGTTAATCAGTATGTCATTGATCGATTGACTGATCAAAAGAAAGGAACTTATAATGTGTAAAGTAGGTGATCAATTCTATATTATAATCAGTATATAAACTGATCCCTCACATTGTGGCCATGTTAGTTTTTAGACATTTATATTCCAGAGAATGGAAATAAATCTAAAAGACATGCCTGTGTAGCTAATCAGTATCTCATTGATTGACTAATTGTTTTTTAAGGCTTATCAAAACACAAGAAATTATAATGTGTATATAAAGTGGGAGATCAGTTCTATATTAAGACCAGTATATAAACTAATCACTCACTTTCTGGCCACAATCGTTTCTATACATTTATATTTCAGAGAATAAAAATAAATCTAAAAGACATGCTTGCGTAGCTAATCAGTATTTCATTGATTCGTTCATTCATTTTCTCTGGCTTGTCATCCTTAGCTGGTTATTTAAAGCCATGAAATATTTTTATATTAGTAAATTGGTCAGAGTTTTATCTATTTTGAGATAATAAAAGTTTAGGGATAATTGCTTTACTAATTGACCCATAACTGGGGGGAGAAGTGTTGGAATGATTCTTTTCTTAAGAGTTAGGGACAATTGCTTTACTAATTGCATTAATTAAATTAATTATTGCTAATTGCTTTAGTAATTGCTTTAATTGAATTAAATTGCTTTACTAATTGCTTTAATTAAACTAAATTGCTTGACTAATTGCTTTAATTAAATTAAATTGCTTTGCTAATTGCTTTAATTGAATTAATTATACTCTAATTAATTCTAATTAATATTAATTAATTATTTCTTATTAATTATTGATTTAATTAAATTAATTATACTCTAATTATTCTTTTCTCAAGAGTTAGGGATAATTGCTTTACTAATTGCTTTAGTTAAATTAAATTGCTTTACTAATTGCGTTAATTAAATTAATTATATTCTAATTAATATTAATTATTATTAATTATTGCTTTAATTAAATTAATTATACTCTAATTAATTTTTATTTTCTCAAGTGTTAGGGATAATTGCTTGACTAATTGCTTTAATTAAATTAATTATTGCTAATTGCTTTAATTAAATTAAATTGCTTTACTAATTGCGTTAATTAAATTAATTATAATCTAATTAATATTAATTATTATTAATTAATTATTGCTTTAATTAAATTAATTATACTCTAATTAATTTTATTTTCTCAAGCGTTAGGGATAATTGCTTGACTAATTGCTTTAATTAAATTAATTATTGCTAATTGCTTTTCTAATTGCTTTAATTAAATTAAATTGCTTTACTAATTGCATTAATTAAATTAATTATATTCTAATTAATATTAATTATCATTAATTATTGCTTTAATTAAATTAATTATACTCTAATTAATTATTCTTTTCTCAAGAGTTAGGGATAATTGCTTTACTAATTGAACCAAAGCTGGGGGGAGAAATGTTGGAATTATTCTTTTCTCAAGAGTATCTGCATGTAAGTAAATATAACAAACTCAACAGGAGTTGGAACTTAACTCTACAATTAACAATTCTGAGTTGTTAATATATTATGCCACCCACACATTCAAGCTTATAGCATCTATTATTCTTAAGTAGTCACCCCTCTAGGTACTGACCAGGTTCAGTGTTGCTTAACTTTTATGATTGTATTAGGAAATGTTGACTCAATATGGTACGGCCCAAAGCCATACCACCCACACTTTCAAGCTTACAAGGTCTGATATATCCAAGCAGTCACCCATCTAGATACCAAACAGGCTTAATGTTGCTTAACATTGGTGATTGTTCAGGAACCAGTGTTTTAACATCATGTTGCCAGAAGCCTGGAAACAGATAATTAAAGAACAGATGGAGATAGATTTCAATTGGCTGAAGGAAATATGAACTGAATGATATATTGAATCGATGTAATTAATCTTTTCGTTGATCAAACAAGTTCTCTCAACAAAACAGAAATGGATCCTATCGATTGCCAACATCTGAGTAGAAATTTCCGTTGTAATAATTAAACTGAAATCAATTGCACATTTTCCGCAGGGGATTTTGGATGAAGTTCTTCATCATGCTATTATTTGTTGGAAACAATCCCTGCATCCAGACTTTGAAACAATCTAAAGAGTTTGATGATGAATCCAGATTATTAGTGTTCCTGGCTAAAATCCAGCACCGACAGAGCTAACCATGAATGATGAATATTGCCATTATATTTGCCTTTGTTTTTCACTTGAAATCAAAATGCATAAATGATTGTTTGCCAAAATTGCAAACGAAGAATCAGAAAAAGTTCAGAAACAAAATTAAGAAAACAACAAAAGGTATGCAACAATCAGTATTCCTGCAAAACCACCATATATATATATATATATATATATATATATATATATATATATATATATATTTTAATCATTTTGCCCCAGGCAAAGGTGGAACTTACTAGTGTGCAGGGGTTTTTGAAGATCAAACTTGTCTGGAAAAGAATATATATATATATATATATATATATATATATATATATATATATATATATATATATCATTTTGCCCCAGGCAAAGGTGGAACTTACTAGTGTGCAGGGGGTTTTCGAAGATCAAACTTGTCTGGAAAAGAAGAAGCAGGAAGAGAGTTCCACAAGTTAGAGAAGAAACCGTTAGCATAGGACTTATAATAATATAAGAAGAAAACATTATTAAGGAGAGAGAACAATAAAAGAACAGGAATTAAGAAGACAGAAGATAACGATTGACATTGCATTCAAATTTTTAATGATCAATGTTGAGTGGAAAGCAAGAAGCCGGAAGAGAGTTCCACAAGTGAGAGAAGAAACTGTTAGCATAGGACTTATAATAATATGAGAAGAAAATATATTTAAGGAGAGAGAACAATAAAAGAACAGGAATTAAGAAGACAGAAGATAATGATTGATACCACATTTAAATTTTTGAAGATCAAAATTGAGTGGAAAGCAAGAAGCCAGAAGAGATTCCCACAAGTGAGAGAAGAAACTGTTACCAGAGAATTTACAGTTACTTCTAATTCAACTGTAAATTAAATAGATCTTGCCACCAATGTATTACTGGACTTAAATTCATGAAGTCTAGGTACCAAAGTGGAAAGTTTGTCAGAACAATTACTGTGAAAGTATTTCTAGAAAAGCCAGAGAAAAGATAGGTTATGATGGTGGGAAAGGGACTGAAGCTGAGATGCCAGGTCAGCATCAATAACCTTGCTGTTGCTTCAGTGTGTTTTATCAAGAATCTCTAAATATGTAGCAGAAGTACCAGACCAGATGTGGCAGCAATATCCAAAACATGGTTGAACAGAAGACTTATAAATATGTAAGACTAGCAGTATACCTGAGTGTAATGAAAGCTTTAAAACTAATCCATGGTCCTGAATCTCAGACTCTTTGGATATTGGCACGAAAGACTAAAAAGCAATAGTTGTTTCCAGTCAAAGCAAAACCGTAGATTGAAAGAAAAATGAATGGATGTAAGTCAAATTTTGATTTTCGGTATCTATGCCAAATAAGTTTTCTGTCACAAACTAAATTTTGAAGGCTAAATAAGTCCTCAGAGTAAATGGTATCATGGCTGAGACTAAGAACTACAATTATACCTACTTAGAGCCAAACCCGAAGCAAAACCCAAAATTAAAGGGCTGAAAAACTGATTTTGATCAGACTCAATAGAATATTGAGGTATCAGAGTCAAATAAGTCATCCAAGGATAAACTAACCCAAGTAAGCCCATGAAAACTTATCGTACCCATTGGAAGTAAAACTGGAGAAAATGAGCCAAATCGATGGTTAAATATCGATTTTTAATCAGATTACCAGGGGTATCAATTTCCAATATTGGGAAGAAAATCAGAAAAAATAAGTAGCACATGACATGACCGGAACCCTGAAGAATATTTGTGAAGTTTGGTGAGAATCGAATAAAAATTGTGGATTTGTATAAAGGACATACATGCAGACAGACAGATAGACAGACACACACACAAACATCTTGCCTTTTATATATATAGATAGTTTCTGGAGAGAAACATTGTCTAGCACAACACCAATTTGCTTAGTAGCAGACCTAGCAATGAATTTGTTGCTATTGTCTTGATATAAATTGCAACTGAAAGCAGCATTAACTACTTAGTCAGTGAATACTGAATGTTTCCTTATAAGGAAATGGTAAATATTTCCATTACCATGAAAGATAATGAGAACAGATACTACACTTGATATTTACCCTACTTCCCTACTGGAGCGAGTTGTGACACAAAGTCAGTTTTTTTAAAGTCAGTTTTTAGGCCATTGGTCAAAGGTTACCCAGCCTCAGCTTATGCAGTAACTTGGTACAAAGCTGGTCATTGCTTCCAGGCTGACAAGCAGGAAGTGAGTACCTGAGAACAGATGCTACATATTTGATTCACCCTACTCGCCTACTGGAGTGAGTTGTGACTCAAGGTCAGTTTTTAACGTGGGGAACCTGAGTGCATACACTCAGGCCATCGATCAAAGATTATCCAGCACCCACTTATGCGGTAACTGGGTACAAAGCTGGTCTTAGCTGGTCAAAAGCTAGTTTTAGCTGATCATTGCTTTAAGGCTGGCAAGCAGGAAGTGAGTACCTGAGAACAGATACTACACTTTGATCCCGGCTTGTTTCCTAGGAAGCAAAGAAAAGCATAGTTCAAGGAACAGTACCTCATTGGTCAGCAGATATTACCATTACCTTGATCTAGTTATGAATCTGTTCATGTTTAATACCTATATCAGGTCTAATACCTATGTCATTTCATATTTATTTATATGTCTAATCTGTTGAGATGTATGTTGATATTTGGGTATCAATTTCAGTTTATTTTCATATTTATCTACTTCAGCCTATTCATCTCTCTCTCTTTCTATACCAGTTTGCTATCTAGCTATCTTATGATCTATCTATCTATCTATCTATCTATCTATCTATCTATCTATCTATCTCTATCTCAGTCTGTTCATATCTATCTATCTATCTATCTATGACACTTACAAGAAAACTCTATTTTCATCAGTAATACATTGTTCCTTGTATTCTGACAATGCTCTTGTCACACATTCCTAGAGCAACACAACATCTTACAGATTCCTATTTGACAGCATACAGCACATTCTGTCTAACAATTAACCTGTAAAAAAAACTGCATTAACGTACAAACCTTCCCCAGATAAAGATGACTGAGCCAAGCTTTTATGCGTAGATCATGATCTGCAAGTAATAGAAAGTGTTGTGCATTTAGTACTGTTAATATGACAAATGGCAGCAATTTTTGTGAATTAAATCTTGGTCACTGTGGCATCTCGTACATGAAGCAGTTGTATAAATGTTTGTTATTATGGCTTTCCATACATGCAACTATTACTATAGATGAAAATTTTGGTCATTATGGCTTTCCCTCCAGTTATGGGTAAAATAATAGGACAGATTGGGTTCTATAGCCTTGGCTGGCAACCAGTTTATTATAATAATCTTTTGCCCAGTCAGTCATGTTTCTTTCGAGACATGATTGCCCAAGCGTGTATCACGTATGGCACTTAACTGACTGACTTTGTGTCAGATACACAAAAATAGAAATGGGTTTGAGACAAGGATGTGTCTTTTCACCAGATCTTTTCAACTTGTACAGCAAGACAATTCTGAGAGCTCTCAAAATCATGTCAGGATTCATCAAAGGTGGACACAATCTGATCAATATAGATATACAGATAATAATGCTGATAGCAGACACGGAAAGAGACTACAAGACCTCCTACAGAAGGTAGCTGAAGAAAAAAGAAACAAAGGATTGCAAATAACTACAAGAAAACTGAATGCATGGTCATCAGTAAAAAGAGGAGCCTCAAACGCCAATAACTGGATAGGGATACTTAAATCAAGCCGGTACAGAAATTTAAATACCTGGAAAGAGCTCTAACAGAAGACGGAAAGTGCAACACTGATATCTGAAGATGAATTGGCAAGGATGCATTCCAGAAGTTGAGTAGAGTATTGAGAGACAAGAAAATTTTGTTAGAAATAAAGAAAACTGGATTTCTATGTGATGTCTGTTCTTCAATATGGCAATGAATGTGGGACAATCTCCTCAAAGACAAAAGAAAGACTTGAAGCAACCAAAATGTGGTTTTACAGAAGTTTTTGAGAGGATGAAAATGAAAATAAAAACTAACATCAGGAAAAAGACAGCTAAAGTTCCTGGGATATGAAATGAGGAAGGGAGGCTTGGAGAACCTGATAATCACAAGTCAGATAGAGTGAAAGAGAGACGGGGAAAGCAGTACTTAACATACTTGACGGGCTTCAGCAAGTGGGTGGCAGAACGAGGTTTGGTTAGGGTAACAGATGGCGTACTAAGTGCCACTAAGAATAGGAAAACGTGGAGGGCCATGATTGCCTACGTTCTGAAGGGTCACAGTACATAGAAGAAGATATATGCAGATATTAATATGGAGAAAAAAGTTTTTGTTGATGTTTTCAATTAATAATTACACTATTTGAAATGTTTAATAAAGATTTTTGTTAACTGGCAATTCTTTATTTTCGGTTCACAGACAGAACAAGCAACTTGGAATTACAAAAAAGTCTGGGTGGCTTTTGAAAACCAGAAAGTAAGAAATTTCATTTGATTTATTTTTTCTTGCACTCATTTTAAAAATAAATCTTTATTAATTAATTATTTTGTCCCAATCTTTTAAACAAACACTTTTTATTAATTTTTTTTCAACAAGTTTATCTTTCATGTTTTATTTTATTTTATTGTTTGGTAACTCCACATTAAAAAGGAAGCCTTATAAATCTGTCTTCACCGGTGATAGCCAGGAGTTAACCTCCTTCTCTTCTAAGGGAGATAACTTCCAGCAACTTCATACATATTTCCACCCTCAGGTTCTTTTATTTTCTCGTCACACCCTAGTCACTTTATGTTATGAGCCATCATGGAAGTGAAATAAAAAAGAAAACGTTTAAACTTGCACCCTGTATCCCTAGATTGATTATCGACCCACTTCAGGTAATTTAAAGCCAGAAAACGTTTTTGGATTCTGAGTTTTTCTTTTTAAATAAAGATTTAGTGATACAAATCTTACTAATTAATTAACCAATAGCTAGGGAGAGAAACAGAATTTAATAAACAAACAATAATTTATAATGCTGATATAAAGTGGAGGATCGATTCTATATTACAATCAATATATAAACGGAACCCTCACTTTGTAGCCATGGAAGTTTTTTTCATTTATATTTTAGAGCATGTGACTAAATCTAAAAGACATACCTGTGTAGCTAATCAGTATTTCATTGATTGACTGATTGATTTGTTTTTTAAAGTTTATGAAAAGGCAAGAAATTATAATGTGTATATAAAATGGGGGATCAGTTCTATATCTTGAACAGTATATAAGCTGATTCCTTACTTTGTGGCCCTAGTTGTTTCTATATATTTATATTCCAGAGAATGTAAATAAATCTAAAAGACAGACCTGTGTAGCTAATCAGTATTTCATTGATTGACTGACTGATCTGTTTTGTAAGGCTTATCAAAAGATGAGAAATTATAACGTGCATGTATAGTCATCATCATCATTTATCCATCACGCGCAATGGTGCATAGGGCAGTAACTTTTTGTTGCTGTTTCTGTAACAAACTGTTTTTTACGGGGCAGGGTTGATAGCCTTGCACCCAACCCCCAAACCTGGAGGACCAGTGGACCATTCTTAGTCCTTACGTTTACAGCACCTGGTATTCCCAAATGGTCACCCATTAAGTACTGACCAAGCTCAATGTTACTTAACTTCGGTGATCGGACAGAAACTGGTGTATTCAACACGATATAGCCATAGGCATATATAGTGGGGAGGCTCAGTTCTATATTACAGTCAATATATAAACTGATCCCCCATTTTGTGGTCACGTTAGTTTCTATACATTTATATTCCAGAGATTGTAAATGAATCTAAAAGACAATCCTGTGTAGCTAATCAGTATTTCATTGATTGTTTGCTTCCTTTGCTTCTATGACTTACCAACCTTTTGCAGGTTATTATGTTTTAAAAATAGTGATGCTTCAGTGATACAAGTATTACTAATTAACCCATAGATGGAGAGAATTCATACCTTTTCCAAGGGTAATTAAACATAATGGAATGTAAAGTATTCAATGGGAATTGGAATCCGGCTCTACTTTTAACAATTACAGTCATCAATTACACCACATTCACATCCAAGTGGTCACCCATCTAGGTATTAAACAGGCTTGACATTGCTTAACCGGTATTTATACAGGAACTGTTGTTTCAATGTGATGTGTCTGTAAGCCATATATCCTTAGGAGGCTGTTCAAAATAAATAACGCCTTACGACAGAAGTGTCGAATATATTGCCTGCAGAGTGGATTTTGTCCTTGTTTATTCCAATCCATGTCTCAATTTGATTCAAAATGATTTTTTAATAATGTATTAGGACCTTAAATAAGTTCTCATTGCATTTCCATGAAAAGCAACGTGTTATTTACAAAAATTAGTAAGAAATCTGTCACTGAAAGTATTGTCCATTGCTAGCCACTACTTTTTCCCATCTTTCTGACAGCATGTGAATTCCACATAAAAAAAAAAGGCACATCTTTTGAGGCTACCCACAAGATGACCCATTTTTTGTGGCAGCTTTGTAATAATGAAAGTGCTGCTCAACCAGGTCATGTGCCATTGATCAGAACAAAGGATAAGTAGATGGGGCAATGTCAGGTGAACAGGGCCGTACTTAGATTCCCCACAATTGCGGGAGGGGCGCAAGTTCCCTAAAGGCCGCAAGGCCCCAAGAAGTCACAAGGCACCTTGGCTTCACAGATCTATTGTAATGAAAACAATTAACAAAAGAATTATTAAGATTAACTGGAAAAATATTATTATACTTGTTGAAATAGACATCTATCAACCCTTCTCCTGCTCTCTCTTTATATATATATATATATATATATATATAAAAGTTTAAAAATAATGGGATATGGTGCAGAATCATGTTGCATAAATCCATTAATTCTTTAGACATCGCTATTGTGCATGTGGAAGGAGTGCTTGTAAACAACATCACATCATGAATTGCAATATACAGTACTGTTCAAACATATTAGGACAAGAACTCTTTTATCTTTTATGAGGCATCAAAATAAAGTTTAAAATCACCCCTGTCAAAACACTTTTGCACACTACCGGTAGTGTGCAAAAGTATTAGGACAGGGGTGATATTCCTAAATACCTCACTGAAATTCAAATTATTTAACTAAAAAGGAAAAGGAAGGAAGGCTTTGGAATTTGAACTGGCCTTTACAAAGCTCTGATCTCAATCCTATTGAACATCTATGCGATATTTTATATAAAAAATTGATAAATCTAATGTTACTTCACAAGACATACTTTGGGAACAAATACAAGCTGCTTGGCAAGAGATACCACTAGATACATTGAAGAAGCTTGTGATGTCAATGCCTGACAGAATGAAGGCTGTGATCAAAGCAAAAGGCTATTATACTAAATATTAAATTTATTTTTTTCTTGTTAAAGCATTTGTTGAGTAAATCAAATAAAATTACTTTAATTAAATTATTTTCTGTCAATATGCCCCATAAAAGATAAAATAGTTCTTGTCCTAATACTTTTGCACAGTACTATATATATATATATATATATATATCTTTGTATTTCTTGCTATGCCAATTGATTTTATTCTTCAAAAATTGTATCTTCAATGCTAGGAAATATAGTGTTTCATTTATGCACTTTGTCCCAATCAAATTTCCTACCAGTCAAACAGTATGAATCATTTTATGTTGTTCTGAACATGATGTGAAAAATTATTGAAATATATTCTCTTTCTTTTTTCTCATTTCAACAGCAATCAAAGCTACGTGAAGGTCTTAAGCCTTCCTTGCTAATCAGCATGTTTTATGCATCCTGGCCTGCAATTCTTTGGGGTGGTGTTCTTCGTTTGACCGCTGACCTTTTGGCCTTTATTGGTCCATGGTGGATTGAGGATATTCTTGATTATTGCAACCAGTTCCACCAGCCACAGTCAGCCAAAGTAATCCAGAATGTGTCCACATTAATGTCTGCTGCAGCAAAAAGTGTATCTGTTCGGAGTGTGGCCGCAGTGCAAGCAACAGCTATGCCATACAGTTTCACAAATAAGACGATAACTGAGTCAGTTGCAGAGACAATAAAAAGGGTAAGTTACATTAAGTCAATATAATGTGTACTAAAGGCAAGTTAGAAAAATTCATACATAAGGCATTGTAAAATGCTTATATAAAAGCTAATAAAACCAGACTTACAGGGTTGTCTAGTTCTATTTTTCTAAGGTGGGACAAATTTTTTGAAATCATTTGCAAACATTTATACTCAAACATGCCTGGACATTTTCCGCTTTCTTGAGTCACTGCCCATATGTGTCATTCATTTCTAAGCAGTAGAGGAAGTTCTATGTGTTCAAGATATACTGTTGGCAGAAAATGACTAAAAGGAATCTGTAGCAGTTATAAACATCAGATTTTGCATGAACATTGGTAAAGCGATGGTGACATTATTAGCAATGTTTTATAGGGAACAGAAAGTAGCAAGAGAAAGTGGGAAGAAAGGACTAAGCTAAACTTCAAGAAAACTGAATATATGGTCATCAGCAAAAAGAAGACCCCAATATCCCAACGACAGGTCAGAGAAACTAAAATAAAACAAGTAAAGAAATTTAAAAACCTGGGAAGTGATCTGACAGAGGATGAAAAGTGTGATATTGAGATTCAAAGACACATTGGCATGGCCAAGGACACATTTCACAATCTAACCAGAGTAAAGAGACTGGAAAATCTCATTGGAAACAAAGAAAAGAGGGCTGGATTGCTATGTGATATCTGTCTTTCTATATAGCAGGGAATATTGGATAATCTCTTCAAGGATGAAGGAGAGACTCAAGGCAGCTGAAATGTGGTTTTACAGAAGGATACTGAGGATACCATGGACTGAGCATGTGAGCAATGCTGAGTTGTTGAAGAGGATGCAAATGAGAAGAAAACTCATAACATCAGGAAGAGACAGATGTCTCTTCCTGATGTTATGAGTTTTCTTCTCATTTGGTTCCGGGGACACATAAATGAGGAAGGAGTCTTGGAGAATTTAATACTCACAGGATGGATAGAAAGAAAGAGAGAGAGGGGAAAGCAGTGCGAGACATACTTGATAGGCTTGAGCAAATGGATGGCAAAGTGCTGTTTGGAAGAGATAACAAGAGAAAAAATATTGAGAGTGACAAGAGACAGAGCCAAGTGAAAGTCCATGATCGCCTACATCCTGAAGGGTCAGAGGCATATGAAGATGAAGAAGAAATAAATCTAAATCTACATGCCTGCGTAGCTAATCAATACTGTGAAGACGTGAATTCATGCATAATCAGAATTTGATAAGCAAATGAGAAAGTAACAGGTGGGTATAAAGTGGGGGATCAATTCTATTTTATGATCAATAAATAAACTGATCCTTCACTTTGTGGTCATGATAGTTTCTATCTATTTGTTTTCAAGATTTATGGATTTGAGCAAATAGATGGCGGAGTGGGGTTTGGGAGAGATAACAAAAGTAAAAATATTAAGAGTGACAAGAGACAGAGCCAAGTGGAAGTCCATGATCGCCTACATCCTGAATGGAGACTGCACATGAAGAAGATGAAGCTATGAAACAATTAATTTTGTGTGGCATAGGCAATTCAAGAAAGTGAAAATATATTTATGAGGAGGTAGACATAGGCAACCAAAAACACGAAGATGCAAATATGGACAGAGTGTACGACAATAAAAAATTATGTTTGCGATAAAGTGCAGCAGATTCTGACAGGATTTGCAAATAAGAAGAAAGATGCATTAGGAGATTGCAAGTTTACCTTGACAAAAAAATTCTCTACATAAATAGGCCATCCATTTTATTCACTCATTTTAATCATCTACGATTTTTTATTATTTCTTTTTATTTTTTCTCCCCAAGCAAGGCAGTAAAGTGGTTACTGAATGTTAGAGAATATGAAAAAAATATATTATTAAGGAAACAGGACAATAAAAGAACAGGAATTGAGAAGGCAGAAGATAATGATTGACATTGCATTTGATTTTTTGAGGATCAAATTTGATTGGGAAGCAAGAATCCGGAAGAGAGTTCCACAAGTTTTGTGGAAGTGGGCATTACTAACACAGATTTTATTTTGGTTTCTTGTAAATAATCCTTCCTTTTCATTGTAAATATTCATTAGGGTTTTAAAAATTTTAAATGTTGCTATTTTATTCCTTGCCCTCAACACAAAAAGTTGTACATATGGGGACTAGTTAGGACTTCATAGTGTCTCTGAGGTATTCTGGTAGATGAAGTAAGAATTGTAAATAAGGTTGTGTTGTTTTGGTGCAAGGATTATTGTGGTATGTTTGGGTCAGTGATTGTGGTTAGCTAAGTTTAAGATAGATGAAAACTAGCCTTACCCCATCCTTTTTTGGCCATGTGCCGCATTTGTACTCATTGTATGACCATCACATAAACAACGCCAAGCAGCCAAGAGCCAGATTGGCCAATGGTTAGCCAACATGGCAGATGCAGGTGAAATACCAAAGAAGGTGGAGAAATTGCCCGCATCTACTGGATAATGAAATTATTACACATCTGGAGAATCCTTGTCAGTCTAAACCATGGATTACTAAACAACAGGGATCTTACAATATTTACATTATTTGGATTATTGTCCTTATCTTTGTTGCTATGTGTACGACGTTTCAGCCGTTGTATGCTCAAGCCTTCTTCAGGTGCTAGGAATTTCAAACCGAACCTTTTATTACAATCACTGGGGTATATAAAATTTCAGTTGTTCTTGTACTTAAGGACACATGGCACAGTGAATATAGACGTTTTTTAGTTCCTGTGACTTGACCCAAAAGAGTTGTGAGTTCACTACCAGGCTACAGCAGTGATGAAGAAGTAACTTATACGGTTAGAGGGAGATAACTCATGACTACTAGAAGAGGCCCTAAGCAAAGGAACTAAGAATGATATATCCCTGTGATTGTAATAAAGGGTTCAGTTTGAAATTTCTAACACCTGAAGAAGGCTGGAGCATATAACAGCTGAAACGTCATACAAATGGCAACAAAGATGAATAATATAAATACAGTAAATACTACCTCATACCAGAAATATAGATAAAAACCGGGATCTTCTAATTTTATGATGCTCTTGATTCACACATCAATTTCACATTGTCAAATGTTGTACCCATATAATTGTTGACTCCCCTTCAAGAAAGACAAGTATTTAAAAATTACTTTTATATTTTTTTTTCTAATCATGTCACCCCAAGCAAGGTAGAAATGTTACTGGTGCACAGGGGGTTACAGTGAGAGGGGAAAAAAGGTACTGGGGATGTCGAAGAAAAGATAAGAGATGGGGTAGATAGAAGATGACAATTGATGTTACATTTAAACTTTTAGAGATTGTAGCTATCAGGGAAGCAAGCAAACATTTGGGAGTTCCACATTTGGGAAATGCGAGAAAAGAAACTGTTAGAGTAGAAGAGGAAATTTAACAATTTTGATGCTAAAATGGTGGGACCTTGATGCCAATCTAATAGCATGGATAAATACATGTGATCGGGAAACCAGGGAAAAACCTTGTCAGGGCAGTTGCCATGAAAATACTTGTAGAAAAGACAGAGGGAAGCCACATCATGTCGGTGAGAAAGTGACTGATGGCGAGCTGCTAATTATCTATTTTATTAATTAAATACATGGTTAAATGTTCCCATTTATTAAAAATTAATTATTAATAATTAAGTCAGATGTTTATTTAATTATTGATTTTTTTCTTTCTCTACATGCCGCGATTTCACGTGTGATGGCTCAGGATGTGCTGACAGTTACAGTAAGTGAATTCTTCTCCAATGGCTACATCCTCATCACATTCATCTTTATTGTCATGTTGGTGCAGTATGTCATGGCTGAATATCACTTCTTCATCATGATCCGTGAAGGAATGAGGATGAAGGCAGCAGTGCAGGTGAGACTCTCGAAGCTTCTTTTAATTGATACCTTCTTGGTTGATCCATATCCAATTTTTCTATATATCTTGTCCCTTTTCTCCAGTTATAGTTTGTAGTAAGCTTAGTTTTTTTTTGCCATCTCACCTATTCCCAATCTGGCAACCATTTATACCAGTTTCTTTAGGTAAATAAAAGTTTTCTTTAACGTTATTTTTTTTTGTAATGCTATTCTTAAGGGAACTTTTGTTAACTCGCTAACTAAACTTGTATTGGGCATAAAGTGGAGGATTGGTTTTCTATTGCTATGAAGTAATAAACTGATCCCCCACTAATTATACTTAATATAATAATGTGATATAATCTATCTCTTCTCCCTCCAGTTATGGGTTAAATGGCAGGACAGATTAGTTTCTATAGCCTTGGTTGGCAACCAGTCTACTGCAGATAGTAATTGCAAACTACTGCAAGAAAATTTTGTACCCAGTCAATCATGTTTCTTTCAAGATATGATCGCCCAAGCATGTATCATGTCTGGCATTTAACTGACTGATTCATAAAAAAAAAGTAAAAATATTAATTTTTCATTTATTTTCAATCACAGTCTTAATCACTACTCAATGTTTCTTTCCATTTGATAACAATTTTTATAGACAAAAATTTGGTTTACCAATGAGGTCTCCTCTTAGTTACATTTTGGCTTGTACATTCTTTTAATTTTTAGAACATGATTCTTTAAAAAATATTTTACCACAAAATTCTTGTTTTAGATACATGACTGACTAGGCAGAAGATTTTCCCGCAGTTACAATTACTTTCTGCATCAGACTGGTTGCCAACAAAGGCTGAAGAACCCAATCTGTTCTGCTCTTCAATCCATAGCTGGAGGGAAAAGAGATGGATTGATATCTTTCCCAAGGGTATTTGTGTGTACATGAATAAAAAATTTGACTGGAATTTGAACTCGGCTCAATGATTTTTCATTTTGAGCTGATATCCATTTTACCACAGTGCACATTATTATTTTAGACAATTAGATGATTCTTTATTAATATATCCACAACATATAGTTTTAATCAGTGGCAATTGTGAAATTCTGAAAGTGGGTGGGGAGCCACTTAGAGGCCAACATATTTCTGAGGAGGAGAGGGGCAAACTGAAGTAGCATCTTCATTTTCAAACACGACCACTATCATATACACAACTTAGGAATGAGTTTGAGTATAAGTATGTTACTTCAATAAATTAAACAATAACTTTTCATTCATAGTAACAGGGTTCTAATTTAATCTTACCCTCTTTTCCACTCTCAAGCTGTTGGAACACAAGATAGGTTAATTCAAAACAAAATCAAAGGGTTAATATTAACATCAATATTTTCTGAAGAAGGAAAATTGCCAAAGATCAAATCTTATCAAAATCAGAGGCTGATCAGTTTCATGAATTTTTGAAGCTTATAAAAGTGGTGGGGCCAACTGAATGGCCAGTCAAAATTCTGGAGGGGCCTTGGCTCCTTCTGGTCCTCCTGTAGAATTGCCACTGATTTTATAGTGGGTTATCCATTCTTTTCCAGTTTATAGTGGAGAGTTCATTCTAGTGAAGGGTAGTTGTATATTGTTGCAGATTAACGAAATTTGGCCTTGTTGTAGATAGCCCACTATAAGTCATAAAATGATTATAAATCAAGAAAAGCAAATTGAGTTGAAAAATAACATTTTATAAATACACATATCAATTTTTTTACAATTAAAGTAATCCTTTGAATATGGGTGCAACGGACGTTAAAATGTTCATGGCAATAAAATGCTGAAAAGAGAATTAATACTTAGGTATGTGGGAGTGTTGTAAGTAAGGAATGTCTTTGATGTATTTGCTCCTTGGGTCAGTAAGTAGTTTTGAGACAGGGAAGAAGGAAAGGAGAGGTGAGCATAGTAAGCAGCTTGACTTGGGTCAAGGGAGCTACTAATTACTCTCATCTGTCTGGGTGTGCCTGCGTTGGTCTGTCTGTCTGGCGATGCTTTCTGTGTCGGCTTTTTATAACTTCTTTTTGGATCACAGCAGATCATTTGGGAATTCATATCCGTATTTGATTCTGGGCTTCTTGATAAAATTCGCGTAGGCTCACAAACTGGAATTTAATATTTAATTAATTTTTAGTTTTCAACCAGAACATCTGCATGAACCCAGCTGCGCACCAACAAGATTTGGTCATTTGCTTTTTGGTTGTGAGGGTGCAAACATCCGGTCCATCGCTTTTACTCGGTCGGTATCACCACAATTTTACCTGATCTTGTCAACAAAATTAATTACATTGAACTCACAATAGACTTTACCACTGAATCTGAGTCTAACAACATTTTAACCTTCCTAGATATCTTACTATATAGAACGAATAACAACCATCAGTTGGATGTTTATGGAAAAATCTACCAACAAAATGTCCTTATCAATTTTTATTACCACCACTCTAGCAAGATCAAATTGAGAATAATTGTAGGATTATTATTTAAAAGCACTAAGAATCTGTAGTCTCCAACACTTACCCGAAGAAGAAATTTTTTTCATTCTTTCACTGCAATGTAGATAATTATTAAATATTTATAAATTCATTTGATGCACATGTAATTATGCAGTGTTAACGAAAGAACCATTCTACTTTCATTTACAATTATTCACTTGGCAATAAATATAAAAAAATAATATGAAATACATCATTTTTTTAAAACACTGTGGGGGGGGTCTTAATAATTATGGCCAGTAGTATACAGAGATCAGCAAAAAGAAAACCCCAAAGTGCCAACTACAGGTTGAAGACACTAAAATAAAACAGGTAAAGAAATTTAATAACTGGGAAGTGTTTTGACAGAGGATGGAAAGTGTAACAATGAGCTCCAATGATTCATTGGCATGATCAATGACACATTTAAAAAACTAACCTGAGAGATAGAAAAAATCTTATTGGAAACAAATAAAAGAGTGCTGAACTGTTATGTGATATCTGTCCTTCTGTATGGAAGTGAATGTTGGATGATCTCATCAAGGATGAAGAAGCTTGAGGCAGCAGAAATGTGGTTCTACAGAAGGATGCTGAGGATACCATAGACTGAGCACATGAGCAAATGGATGATGAAGTAGGGTTTTGAAGAAATACCAAGAGAAAAAATATTGAAAGGGACAAGAGACAGAGCTAAGTGAAAGTCTATGATTGCCTACGTCCTGAAGAGACAGGGGCACATGAAGATGAAGAAGAAATAAATGTAAAAGACATGCCTGCATTATTTCGAAGTGGTGGATTCATGCATAATCAGAATTTAATAAACAAATGAGAAATTAACATGTGGATATAAAGTGGGGGATGAATTCTCTATTATGATCAATATATAAAATGATCCCTCACTTTGTGGTCATGCTAGGTTCTATCTAGTTATATTCAAGATTTATGGATTTAAGCAAATGGATGGTGGAGTGGGGTTTGGGGGAGATAACAAAAAGAAATATATTGAGAGCGACAAGAGACAGAGCCAAGCGGAAGTCCATGATCGCCTCTGTCCTGAACGGACAGGGGCACATGGAGAAGAAGAAGACTGCTGGCTCTGGCTCTGGCTATGCCATTAATTAAACTATATATCCATTTCTTCTTTCCTTTTTGTGTGTCTTTTTATGTTCCTTCAGGACATAGTTGATCATGGACATCGACCTGTCCTTCCTGTTTGTCATATAAAAAAGACATGCCTGTATAGCTAATCAATGTTTCATTGATTCATTCAATTTTTATGGCCTATCAATCTTTTGCAGGTTATTTACAGCCAGAAAATATATTTAGATTGTCATCATTTTTGAAGATAATAAAGACTTTTACTGATACAAGTTCAGCTAATTAACCCACATCTGGGGGGAAAATAGTTGGATTCATACCTTTCCCAAGGATATTTGTATAAAAGTGAATATAATGAACTTGACTAGAATTGGAACTTGGCTTTCTAATTTCCAATTACAAGCCGTTATCCATTACACCACCCACACTGCCTAAGCATATAGTACCTGATATTCTCAAGAGATCAACCATCTAGGTACTGGCCAGGATTGTAGTTACTTAAATTTGGTGAACTGGTATTACAATGTAATATGGCTGTAAGCCCTTTACACCACCCACACATCCGAACTTACAGTAACTAATATTCTCAAGTGGTCACCCATCTAGGTACTAACCAGGCTCAACAGTGATTAACTTTAGTGTTTCAATATGATATGACCATAAGCTTAAAACTTCAGGATGTAGAATCAGTAAATATTAAACATTTTGACTACCTCCAAGTGTGCATCAGTTATAACAAATTTAATATAGGAGAAATTTAATAGAGATGGGTTTGCCCAATACCACAGAATGCTAATATGCAGATGTAAAAATGGTACTCTCAAATTAATTTGTCTTTTGAGTTTAAAACTTTAAAATTGATTATAGGACTGACTTGACTTTAAAATGTCGCCTTGCACACTGGCCTGGTTGTCTGAATACCCAAGTCCCACAGCTGATCAATGAGATGACCACATTGATCCAAAGTCTGCCCTATCCATGTTGCGTTTGGTTTGAACATAAGGCTGGTAAGATTGAATCATCCTCAAGGATCACCATATTGTCCAAGCTAAATCAGGACCCAAGTAAAAAATATAAATAAATCTATATATATATAAAAGGCAAGACGTTTGTGTGTGTGTGCCTGTCTGTATGTCCTTTATACAAATCCACAATTTTTATCTGATTCTCACCAAACTTCACACAAATATTCTTTAGGCTTCTGGTCATGTCATGGGCTACATATTTTTTCTGATTTCCCCCTAATTTTCTGATATCCAATCAGGTCTGATCAAGATCAGGATTTCAGCCATTTATTGCAGGTTTTACTGCAGAATTTGCTCTAACTTGGTAAAATTATAGTTTTTAGTCTCAAACATTAGTAGATCTTCACAGATGACTCATGTTCCCCAATATCAAAAGTCAATACCCCCTATATTCTATAAAATCTAATCAAAAATTGATATTCAGCCATCAATATGGCTCATTTACTCCTGATGGGTATGATAAGTTCTTATGGACCTACTTAGGTTAGTGTATCTTTGGATGACTTATTTGACTCCAATATGGGAATCAATACTCTGATATCCTATCTGGTCTGATTAAAATCAGGTTTTCAGCCCTTTTATTTGGGGTTTTGCTCTAAGTATTTATAATTGTAGTTCTTAGTCTTAACAACCTATGTTTTTCATACCAACGTCCAAAGAGTCTGAGTTCCAGGACTATGGATTAGTTTTAAAGCTTTTATTAAACTTGAGCAATGCCGGGCTATACTGCTAGTAATTTAATGAAATTAAATGTTTTATATACATTCTTTTGGTACAGTATTTGGCTAGTTTTGATGTTAGAATCTATCAATTTCTTATGCAGACAATTATCAACCCATCCCAATTTTTAAGTTGAATTTAACACATCAACTGGTTTGGTGAAGTCTGGCTCAAGGCTTATGGAGGTTCTTCTTAGGCAAGCAGTCACGTGATATCAGGAAACACAGTCTTCTTTTATCTCGGCATCTGCAATCTTTCTGCTTCTGGCCACTTAGGTCTTTTGTATTTATTCAATTAAAACAAGTTGGTAATGCCATTTATCATCCAATAAGATTCCCTTTGTTGTCTAGGTCTTGAAAATTAATTATATCTTCAAATTGGGTGATTCCCTTTTTGCATGGGTAGTGGTCAAAGGTATCAATAACTTCTTATTTTATTGGCATCTCACATCAATACTTCCCAAGGGGTGTGGGCAATTTCTCTACCTTCCATGGTATTTTACCTGCATCTGCTTTGTTGGCCACCCGTTGTCCAATCTGGCTCTTGGCTGCTTGGCGTTGTTTATGTTATGGTCATTAATTACAAAATTATCATTTTCAATTTTGCTTAAGCAAAATTTTCTTCCTTGGTCTGTTTTATTTCAGACATTTGTTAAAAAGCTTTTTTGGCCAACCATTTCCTCATTTCTGTCAGGGTCATTAATTAAAAAGAATTATCATTTTCAATTTTGCTTAAGCAAAATTTTCTTCCTTGGTCTGTTTTATTTCAGACATTTGTTAAAAAGCTTTTTTGGCCAACCATTTCCTCATTTCTGTCAGGGTCATTAATTAAAAAGAATTATCATTTTCAATTTTGCTTAAGCAAAATTTTCTTCCTTGGTCTGTTTTATTTCAGACATTTGTTAAAAAGCTTTTTTGGCCAACCATTTCCTCATTTCTGTCAGGGTCATTAATTAAAAAGAATTATCATTTTCAATTTTGCTTAAGCAAAATTTTCTTCCTTGGTCTGTTTTATTTCAGACATTTGTTAAAAAGCTTTTTTGGCCAACCATTTCCTCATTTCTGTCAGGGTCATTAATTAAAAAGAATTATCATTTTCAATTTTGCTTAAGCAAAATTTTCTTCCTTGGTCTGTTTTATTTCAGACATTTGTTAAAAAGCTTTTTTGGCCAACCATTTCCTCATTTCTGTCAGGGTCATTAATTAAAAAGAATTATCATTTAAAATTTTTGCCTCAGAAAATTTCCATTTCAAATCAGATAGGTACGTGTGTTTTCATGACCAGTACTTTAAGTCATTAATCAGCTGTCTAAAGTTTACCATATTGCGTTTCTTGTGATAACATCCCTTTCGTAAATAATTCTTCTGATTTTAAAATATCAAGCTTTTTTTGGAAAAGAGAAATCTTCATTCTTTATCTCAGTATGTCCATCGTTCTATTCATTAACCCTTTCTTTCTATTCATCTGTACCTAATAGTGTTAAAAAATAGACCATGGAGCTGACTTGATTTTAAAATAGATTATAGGGCTGGCTTGACTTTAAAATGGATTATAAGACTGACTTGATTTTAAAACAGATTATAGAACTGAGTTGATTGATAAGTTAATAGAAATTGCAAAAATAAAGAAGTTAACTAAATATATTGATATGATTTTGATAGGAAAAGAAGTTTTTTTTCAGTCAGTCAGTTAGTGCCATACGTAATACACTCTTGGGCGATCATGTCTGGGCAGAAGATTATTTCGCAGAAGGTTGCCGTTGCTTTCTGTGGTAGACTGGTTGCCAGCCAAGGCTATAGAATCCAATCTGTCCTATTATTTAACCCATAACTGGAGGGAAGAGACGGATTAATACCTTTCCCAAGGATATTTGTACTTAAGTGAATGCAAGAAATTCAACTGGAATTCAGAATCAGTTCCCCGATTTTTCTCGTTCCGAGCTGATATCCGCTGCACCACAATGCACACTTTTTTTTCATCCTACCTAAAAGCTATCATGATCAAAAGCAGTGGTTCTCCACTTGGGGTGAATTGCACCCTTGGGGTCCAAAATGAAATTTTGGGGGTGAAGTATACAATATTTGATCAGCCACTGTACCCACAGGTAAAACAAATTTTTTTTCTCAATTCAAACACAGTAACTATGCTCCTGTTGTGATGTAATTAATGCAAATTACATGTGTGAGTGACAGACACTTGAGATGACACCTGCACATGCAGGTTCATTCAGTATAAATGTGCAGCCACTTGTCTAATACAAATGGCTGCCACATTATCAGATGCTGCCTAGTTGCATTAATATATTCAATCGCGTCATTTATAATCACTCATTTATCACTGAATATTTTACTCTTCTTACTATACCACTAGTCGCCAGGCTTCATGGTTCATTAAATATACAGTGCTTGATTTTCAATAGAAGGGTCAACCAATCAGAAGGTTCAAAGTATTCAATGTGATGTGTATAAAAGGCGACCATATTTTCCCGAGTATTGGCAATATAGTCAGATTCAGTAGAGTGTCTGACTCGTGTTAATCTTTGACGTTGTTTCATTGAACAGATTACGTACTGTGCTGTATTCTATATTTATAAACTATGGTGGACATGGTCAACAAAGGTTATGGGCCCAGCTATGGGTAAAATAACTTTTTTTCACTTTTTTGTTGTGATCACAACCCAAATTTATAATACTGTTATTTATGTTTATTAACCTGAAATACTTAACAGTGAACAAAATGATATAACTAATTTTTTGTGGATATTATTAAAAAGAAAAAACTTTTTTAATCCCAAAACAAAAAGATATATTTTATGAATACTAAAGTATTTTGTTCCATATGAATATTGACTTTACTAATATTTTGCAAGAAGATTCCATAATGTACCTAAAATAGGGGGTGTTGGAGTTTTTGGGTACGCTTTTATACTAGTGAGCCAGCCACAAGCTGACTCATTTTATAGTTCGCAAGTTCGATGAAAAAAGAAGTGTTGACAGTATATAGATGTGTACATGCAATATGGTTTAACAAAAGCCCTACAAAGCCAAAGCAGGCCTTTTATCTCATGTGCCATCAACCTTTTTCCAAGGAAGCCATAAAGCCCTCGCAACTCTCTGAACACATGAGAAAAAAACTCCTCGAAAATGTCAGTAAGCCTATAAAATATTTTAAGAGATTGAAAACTGATTTTAGAAATCATAGTACTGTTAAATTGTTATTTAAGAAGAAGCAGACAAAGTTAATGACAGTGGACTGATTGCTTACTACAAAATTTCAGAAATAATTGCAGAAACAGGTAGTGCACATATGGTAGCTGGAAAGATTATTGTGCCTGCATTAGAAGCTGTAATATCAGAAGTTATAAATCAAGATCCTCTATCTATTATTAAAGCTCTATCTTTGGGTAATGATTGTATTCGTAAGAGAATTGATGAAATGTCCGGTCATGTCAAAGACATACTAATTCAAAGATTGAAAACAACAAATTTTTCTATTCAAATTGATGAAAGCATATATTATTAACAATAAGGCAGGTTTAACAGGATATGTGCGATATTTTGATAGAAATTGTTCCTTACAAGAAGATTTATTAGTTTTAAAACTGTTGGAGACTAACTCCTCAATAGGAGCTTCCATATATTCTGCAGTTAAAACGATTTTGAAAAAGAAGGTATTCTATATTCTAAAAATTCAGCTTCAAGTGCTATTGACGATGCAATGTCTATGGTTGAAAGGCACAAAGGATTTATATCTCATCTGAAAAAGTTGTATTCCAACATTCTAGTTATACACTGTGTGCTATACAGGCATCATCAGTTCGTGACCAAAAATATAAGCCCTATTCTTAATCAGTCATTGAACACTATTATAAAAACAACAACCAAAATTAAATCTATCAGTTAATGTGACCAAATTTATCGAAATTTTTACATTGATTTTGACTAGCAATATTCAAAACTTCTTTTTATACCAATAACTGTTGGCTATCTCAAGGCATCTTTGAAAGATCTGTAAACTTATTCACAATGTTTATATTTGTTAAATTGTCTGGTGGCAGAACAAAGAAGAAACAATGGAGCTTTAGGAAATAATGCAGAGGTGTACAGCGGGAGGGTGAGTTGTGACTTACTGTGATGACGGTCTTTGGTGGGTGTCATTGGAGATGGGAAGTTGTTGTCAACGAGTGTTGTGAATTGTGGCTGGTGTACCTGCTAATTAATGAAGAAGTCTATTTAATGGGTTTTTATATTCTTTTCTTAGGCTCAGATTGGCTTCAATTTTTCTTTGTTTCTTTAGGCAGAAGTGGTTGTTATTGGTGAAAATTCTGGATTGTATTTTTCATTGAGTATATAAGTGGCTGGCACAAGTAACTTGAAGTGAAAATAGTAACATAATCAAGATGCTGACATTCTACATTACTTCAAATAAATGGTGCGTACAGACACCCCTATCAATACTGCTAAGAGCGATAACAGCTATTGGACATGAGAAAATTAAAGAAAGAGATAAGTAGAGTCATAAAAAGTCCTATGCAGAGTTGTACAGTAGGAGAGGGAGGGTGAGTTGTGGCTTACTGTGGTGACGGTCTTTGGTGGTTGTCATTGGAGATGGGAAGTTGTTGTCAACAAGTGTTGTGAATTGTGGCTGATGTACCTGCTAATTGATGAAGAAGACTATTTAATGGGTTTTTATATCTTTTTTTAAGGCTCAGATTGGCTTCAATTTTTCTTTGTTTCTTTAGGCAGAAGTGGTTGCTATTAGTGAAAATTCTGGATTGTATTTTTCATTGAGTTTTCAGTGAAACAGAAGCTTTGTGTAAAGCTTTTGTGCAGTTTATGAAGTTGTTAGTTCATTCTTGGGTTTTGGGGTGTTCACATCAGACTAGTAGTTGAAATTTGTATAACATGAATCAGAAGATCTGATTTTAGAAAGATTATAACATTCTTACAAATAGAAGGACACTCACAGTTAGCCAATAAAATTCAAACTCAAAAGAACAGCATACACTATCTTAGTTGGATTTTCTATAAGTTGAATGAAGTCTCTCTCCTGCTGCAAGGATAACACAATCTTTATAAAGTTAATTCAAAACTAAGACAGTTTCATAAAGCACCAGAATTAATGGAAATTGATTTATGTGAAAATGACATTGCTATTATTGTGACCATCTATCTGCCTTGAAAAATGATTTAGAAATCAGATTTGCCAATTTATTTAATTACATTATTCAACCATGGATGATTGACACTTTTAAATGTGATCCTCACAGTGCACATGAAAACAACTGGCAGGAAGTCATTGAGATGAAATGTAATGATGAATTTCAAATTGAGTTAAAAAAAGAAACATTTTTTTAAATTTTGGCAGTCAAACACTGCAAAATTGCTATATGCTAATCTGTGAGTACAAATGTCGAAAATCCTTTGTTGTGTTTCCCCAACATCATATCTTGTCAAAACTGGATATAGTACTGTTAATTACATTTTGTGAAAGGAAAGAAACAGATTTGCCATTATTTCATGTAGAGATAATTGTATCTGTTTGAGTAACTGTTGTAGAGCAGCTAAAACCCCTCTAGCCCTCTCAAGAATGGAATGGTCTGTGGACCAAGGTAGCTATAAAAATAAAGACAAATAGCAGTCAGGGATCTCAGAGCATCATTGATGATTACTATTGGACTGTGCTTTCTGCGATTCTAACAATTTAACCTCTCCTCTCTTCTACTATTTGTTGTTCTGTCTTCTGGTGTTTGTCTTATTTGTATTATTATCCCTTGGCACAGATATTGTGCGGTAGATACTCACCCCACATATTCTAGATATCATCCTGCCAACTCAGCGATACAACAGTAACATTAAGCCTGACATTTTTAATGGAACATCATCAATCTCAATAATCACATTAATTAGTCCCTTTCTTCGTTGAAATTTAGAATAAAGTTTTAACTTAATTTGTTTTACTTTTGCATTTACATGTACAAAACTGTTTAGTGCTAATTAGTCACAATTATAATTGATATGTTACCATTTTTTAGTGGGTGATTATCAATTGGTTCCCATCAAAAATAGCTTTCGTGGGGAGATCCCTTGAAAAGGTTGAGAAGCACTGATCAAAGAAACTAAATAAAATCTAATAAGCTAAATTTATAAACTTTAAGTAACAAAACTGAAATAAATAAAGAAAAATCTAATAAAAAATAAATTAATTAATCAATTCAGGGTTAAGTGATTTGCTTTTTACAGCTTATCAACTTTCTGCAGGTCATTTAAAATAAGAAAATATTTTTACTGTAGGATTTTTGGGCAATAATAATGATTTTTTACTAGTACAAGTTAATTACATTTTGTGAAAGGAAAGAAACAGATTTGCCATTATTTCATGTAAAGATAATTGTATCTGTTTGAGTAACTGTTGTAGAGCAGCTAACACCCCTCTAGCCCTCTCAAGAATGGAATGGTCTGTGGACCAAGGTAGCTATACTTAGCCTATAGCTAGGGAAGAAGAAGTAGATTCATAACTAATCAGAATTTGAATAATCAAGAAATTATAATGTGTACATAAAGTGGGGGACCTATTATGTATTACAATCAATATATAAGCAGATCCCTCACTTTGTGGCCCTGGTCATTTCTATACATTAATACTCCAGAGAATCTAAATAAATCTAAACGACACGCCTGTAGAACTATTTGTATTGCATTGATTAATTCGTTTTCTACTGCTTGTTAACATTTTGCAGGTTATTTAAAGCCAAGAAATATTTTTTAGATTTTAGAATTTTTGGGAGATAATAATGATTTTTACTGGTGCAAGTTATGATAATTAACCTATAGACAGGGAGAGAAGAGGTGAATTCATACATTTCCAAATGTTATTTACATGTAAATAAACTTAAACTAAAAATCCTGACTACAAATGTTATATACTGTTGCTGGATTTGGAAAAACAACAAAGAACATGTATCTATAAAAATATAATCTTTGTTGGTGATTCTTGTGTGGAGCAGTAGAGCCAGGCTCATGCACATGAAGGGGCTGTCGAGAGCCGGAAGCCAGTGGAAGTCTTCTCTGCCCCTTCAAACAAAAATTCTAGACTTTATAGTCAAAAAACTTCCACACATTTTTTTCCTTTTTTAGGCTGTCACTTTCTTGACCGTATCTCTAGCTGGATGTATCTGCCAATCACACCCAGTGGTCCATTGCTTTTCAGGCTGGTTGTCACCTGTTTGTTTTCATTACACTTTGTTGACATCATCTATGGCCAGATATAGTTGTCAGCCACCCTTGTCCTTTGTTGACTTTTATCTACAGCCGGATGTACCTGTCAATTATTTCTGTCGTATTTAACCTAAAGTAATTGTGAAGGGTTGTTTTTTATTTGCCCAATCCTTAATGGCCTATATATGATCTTCTTCATGTGCCATGTTCCTTCAGGACGTAGGCAATCATGGACATTCACTTGGCTCTGTCTCATGTCACTCTCAATATTTTTCCTCTTCCTATCTCTCCCGAACCCCACTCCACCATCCATTTGCTTGATTTCATAAATCTAGAATATGAAAAGATAGAAACTAGAATGGCCAGTAAGTGAGGGATCAGTTTATATATTGATTATAATACAGAATTGATCCCCCACTTTGTAACTACATTATAGTTTATTATTTGTTTATCAAATTCTGATTTGGTATGAATCCACCTCTTCTCAATACTGATAAGTTATTTATCTTCTTCTATGTGTCATGTCTCTTCAGGATGTATGCAGTCATGGCCCTCCACATCTCCCTATCCCTTGTAGCTCTTAACACCTTTTCTCTTATTACTCCTTCCAAACCCTACTCTGCCATCCATTTGTTTAAGTCCATAAATCTAGAATATAAATAGATTGAAACTACCATGGCCACAAAGTGAGGGATCAGTTTATATATTGATCATAATAGAGAATTGATCCCCCACTGTATATCCATTATACATTATATTATATCCACATTTTAATTTATTATTTGTTTATCAAAACTTCCACATTTTTTTTCCTTTTTTGGGTTATCACTTTCTTGACCGTATCTATATGCCAATCACACCCAGTGGTCAATTGCTTTTCAGGCTGGTTGCCATGTGTTTGTTTTTGTTGCACTTTGTTGACATCATCTATGGCCAGATATAGTTGTCAGCCACCCTTGTCCTTTGTTGACTTTTATCTACAGCCGGATGTACCTGTCAATTATTTCTGCTGTTTTAGGTAATATAGTACAAAAATAACCTAAAGTATTTAACCTAAGCAAAGAACTGTAAAGGGTTTTTTTTTATTTCCCCAATCCTTAATGGCCTATATATCTTCTTCCTCATAAGCCATGTCCCTTTAGGACGTGGGCGATTATGGACTTCATTTGGCTCTGCCTCTTGTTGCTCTCAATATTTTTCCTCTTGGAATCTCTCCCAAACCCCAATTCACCATCCATTTGAATATAAAAGGATAAAAATTAACATGACCACAAAGTAAGAGATCAGTTTATATATTGATTATAATTTAGAATTGATCCCCCACTTTATAACATTATAGTTTCTTATTTGTTTATCAAATTCTGATTCGGTATAAATCCATCTCTTCTCAATACTGATAAATTTTTTTATAACTATTTCTTCTGTGTTTAGTCTCTTCAGGATGTATGCAATCATGGCCCTCCAAATTTCTCTATCCATTGTAGCGCTTAAAACCCTTTCTCTTATTACGCCTCCCAAACCCCGCTTTACCATCCATTTGTTCAAGTCCATAAATCTAGAATATAAATGGATAGAAACTATCATGGCCACAAAGTGAGGGATCAGTTTATATATTGATCATAATAAAGAATTGATCCCCCACTGTATATCCACATTTCGATTACTTATTTGTTTACTAAATACTGATTATACATGAATCCACCAGTTCTCAAATTTGATTAGCTACACAGGCATTTATTTCTTCTTTTTCTTCAAGTACCACATCCCTTCAGAATGTAGGCAATCGTAAACTTCCATTTGGATCTGTCTCTTGTCACTCTCAATATTTTTCCTCTTGTTATCTTTCCCAAACCCTGCTTCGCCATCCATTTGCTCAAGCCTATCAAGTAAGTCTCACGCTGCTTTCCTGTCTCTTTTTCCTTCTATTCATGCTGTGAGTATAAAATCCTCCAAGCCTCCTTTCCACATTACATGTCCCAGGAACATCATCTTCCTCTTCCTGATGTTAAGTATGAGTTTTCTTTTTGTTTGACTCCTCTCCAACATCTCATCATTGCCCACATGCTCAGTCCAAGTTATCCTCAGCATCCTTTTGTAGAACCGCACAGAACCCATAAAAAGAGTGGTAACACCTGGTCTGATGATTGCTTGAAGTATGAATCAGATTATCTCCTTTTAGTTTTGATACCTATGTCTACACTGTTGGTATATTTTTATTCAAGTGTTATTACAGTGGACACTTTATTTTGAATAGATATCCCATTTCTATTCATTAAGCAGTTTGCCTTACATTTGACAGCCTGTGTATATGTGAAATCTTAATGAAGATTATGTTTTTTTCCTTAGGGATCAAACCTATGTTCTTCTTTGTAGCGAAACTACCATTTGATCCAATATGTATGGTGTTACTGTTTGAACATTAACAAAATCTCTTGAATTTAAGCTTAATGAAACCTACACATGAGCTATACTTACATCTCGTAGAACAGCGTTTCCCAAACTGGGAGAAATTTCTAGTTACAAAGGGGGAAATAATTACACTGCTTAATAGCAATAAAAAAATTCTGAGATGGATGTTCTCAAGTCTGAGAGGGAGAGTTTGCTTATTGTAGATGCGTAGCACTGTGTGTAACAGGTTTGGTTCACATTTGAACATGAGCTCTGAGGATTGGGTGAAGAGGTAGTAGAGGGCTACTCTCACGGGCTCACAACGTTATGAGTAGACATTTAGCCGGGAGCATCAACATACCCATACTTGGCCTATATTCTGTACCTCAAGATTGGTTTCTTAGAAGTTGTTATGTCGCCAAATATAAATGAATAACTCAACAACAGAATCAGAATATAAGTTGTATTCCGCGGAAAGACGGTTAGTATGTACAGAAGTGATTAGTAATATTTACAATAGAAAGATACAAGAGTCCAATCCGTCGTAAGACGTGTGTATACGTGATTACTTCCGGTACGCCACCGGAAGTGTGATTAACTCTTCACTGACTCGCACTGACTCTTCAGTAACTCATTAGAGACTCTCAAGTGACTCCCCTGTAGAGAATCCACCATTGCTATATATAGCAATGGGAACAGTCCATTCGTAGTCAAATGGGAGCGGCACCCTAACAGAAGTACAATATATGTGACTAATATTATAATTTTAGTAATGAATTTATTAGTTTAGATTAGTGAAACTTAACAGTTGGTTTTGACTACTCTCTTTACATGAAGGGGGAAATCTGGGTGATTAAATTCTGTGTTGGGGGCAATTAGGGAAGAAAAAAGTTTGAGAACCACTAGTCTAAGTATGTATTATATATTATAATTTTAGTAATGAGTTTATTAGTTTAATTAGTTTAAATTAGTGAAACTCAACAGTGTTTCAACTACTCTTTTTATCGTACACATGAAAGGGGAAATCTGTGTGATTAAATTCTGTGTCAGGGGAAATAACAGAAAAAAGTTTAGTATTTGTCTATATTTCTGAGATGAGGTAGTATTTATATTATTTGAACTATGGTCCTCATCTTTGTTGCCATTTGTACGATGTTTTGGCCGTTGTAAGCTCCGGCCTTCTTTATGTGCTAGGAATTTCGTACCGAACACTTTATTACAATCACTGGGGTATATCATCCTCATTCCTTGCGTAAAGCCTCAATTGGAAGTCATGAGTTATCTCCCTCTAACCCTGCAAGTTACTTGTTCACCACTGCTGTAGCCTGGTACTGAACTCGCAACTCCTTTGAGTCAAGTCACAGGAACTAACCAAGGACACATGGCCCAGTGGATAGAAACGTTTGTTAGTTCCTGACTTGACTCTTAGAGTTGTGAGTTCAATACCGGGCTACAACTTGCAGGGTTAGAGGAAGAAAACTCATGACTTCCAATCAAGGCTTAACGCAAGGAATGAGGATGATATATTCCAGTGATTGTAACAAAGTGTTCAGTTCGAAATTCCTAGCATGTGAAGAAGGCTGGAGCATACAACAGCTGAAACATCAAACAAATGACAACAAAGATGACGACAATTGTCTGAATGATGTAAATACAGAAAAAAAATTGGGAACCACTGCCCTAGAAACAATGTCCAACTAAATCACAATTGTATGGACCCATCCTTGATCTTACTACTTTTTTTATACAAACACAGAATGTGCTTTTCAGGACACTGCTGGCTACCAAAACAAGAATTTTTTTGCAGGATATTGACTTGTTAGACTTGATGGGTATAAAACTGGAGCGAAGATTTACCTTGGTGACCCAAGAGAGCTAGAGTCGCGTGTATGTTTGGCAGCAGAGTGTGGAGACAGTAAATTGGTAATCTTCAGACTGAAGACAAATTTGCAGCACTTCGAAAGTGGTAGTGTTGAATGTAGCCACTTTTATTGGCTGGTTCTGGGCGCTCATTGGCTGAGCAATGGCTGGTCAGGTGCATAAAAGAATGGTATGCTCATTCAGAGGCTGTCTGGTTTTTGATGAGGAGAGTGCTTACCTGTGATTGAGAAACTGTAATCGGATTTGCTTTACTCAGCTGTTTGGTTTTTGTGTGCTTTCAATTTTGGCACAAAAACCTAATTTACGCTTGATTGAACCTACACTCAAGTACTGGGAGCTATACTTGACATCTCCTTGATACAACATCCAACTAGATCGCAGCTCTATAGGCCGATCTCTGATATTTCTACAATTTTATGTGAATACAGAATGTGTGGTAAATTTTTGTTTTAGGTCCTGAAGGCTTTTCCTCCTTCAAATTTATCCAAAATAGCATTATTTCTGTGCAAATGTATATGCTGAACACGAATCAACAATTAATTATTGAAGAAATTTCGCTTTTTTGATCTGAACCTCCAGAAAAAAATCGAACTAGATTTTGTCTCCTCTAACTCTGACGTAGTCATGTAATTAACTGCTGAATGACTTTCCGTGTAGGACAACAAATTTTGGTCTATTTTCGGCCAATTTACTTCCTTTACTGAAACTTTCGCCTATTTACTTCCTGTAGTGAAAGTAATACGCTATCACATTGCTATGCGTATTACTTTCATTTCAAGAAGTAAATAGGCGGAAGTTTCAATAAAGGAAGTAAATCGGCCGAAAATAGACCAAAATTTGTTGTCCTACACGGAAAGTCATTCAGCAGTTAATTACATGACTTCGTGAGAGTTACAGGAGACAAAAAGTGCGAGATGTAGTTCATTTTTTTTATGGACGTTCAGATCAAAAAAGCGAAATTTCTTCAATAATTAATTGTTGATTTGAGTTCAGCATATACATTTGCACAGAAATAATGCTATTTTGGATAAATTTGAAGGAGGAAAAGCCTTCGGGACCTAAAACAAAAGTTTACTGAATGTGTTTTAGAGCAAACTGTTGGGATGCAAAACAAGAATTTACAAATGATCTATTGCTCTCAAGCCATGGTGCAAGACAGGTTGGTCGCCTAGCAACCACCTACATTGTCTATTCTTCTGATACAGAATATCATACTAATGAACTTTTGATTTGAACTGTGATATTTCACACGATAGACTTATGAATGTCTGTGCTCGCTCAATTAAACAAGAAAAAGCACATATTCAGTCAGTCAGTTAAGTGTTATACTTGATACATGCTTGGGTGATCATGTCTCAAAAGTGATATGACTAACTGGGCAGAAGATTTTCCCACAGTAGATTGCCATTACAATCCAATCTGTCTTGCTAGTCATTCATTAGCTGGAAGGAGAAGAGATAGATTATATTATTATATTAATATGTAGTAATTGAAGGAGATCAGTTTATTACTTCATAACAATAAAGAACAGAAACCCCAATTTAGGCCCAATGGAAAATTTAACTGTATTCATTTCTGATTATACCAATGTGTACTAATTCTAAGGGGATCAGTTTCTTACTTCATAACAATAGAAAACTGATCTGGTTTCCAAATAAGGGTATAGAACCAAATCTGTTTGGCTGTTCAACCCATGGCTGGAGAGAGAAAAGATGGATTATATTTTATTATTATATTAATAAGTAGTAATTAGTGGGGGATCAGTTTATTACTTCATAACAATGGAAAATGGGTCCCCCACTTTAGGTCTAATAAAACCATTAATTGTATTTGGTTCCAATTATATTAATGTGTACTAATTCTTGGGGGATCAGTTTCTTACTGCATATCAAGATAAAACTGATCCCCCACTTTATATCCACTAGAAGCTATAAAATAGAAACTTTAACTGTATTCGTTTCCAATTATAACTAATGTTTACTGGTTCTAGAGGGATAAGTTTATTACTTTATAACATTAGAAAACCGATAGAACCCTATCTGTCATGCTATTCAACATAGCTGGAGAGAGAAGAGATTGATTATATTATTATATCAATAGGTAATAATTAGTGTGGGATCATTTTATTACTTCATAATTATTGAAAACAGATCCCCCACTTTTGGTCCAGTAAAAGCTTTAACTGTATTCGTTTCCGATTATATTAATGTGTACTAATTCTAGGGGTATCAGTTTATTAATGCATGAAAATAGAAAATAGTTCCCCCATTTTATGCCCAGTAAAAGTTATAATTAAGTTACCAACTATTATATTCAGTAGTTCAATAGAAGCTTTAACTATATTTGTTTCCGATTATAACTGACGTGTACTAGGGGGAGAAGTTAGCTGGAGAGAGAAGTGATTGATCATATTATCTAAACTTATTTATAAATAGATCTTTGTGTGTGTGTCCATTACCTATAGACTCTGAAACGGCTGAACCAATTTTCTTGAAAATTTACACAGTTGTACTATAAGCGTCTGCAAGTGTTCTTAGCTAGGTTTCGTGTTGAGGTACCCCCGATAAAAATCGATAATCGAAAAAATCAGGTTATAGAAGGAGTGGTTCAATTTTAATCAAATTTGATACACTCAGAGACAAAGATATAAGAAACGATATTCAGAAGTTTCAAGGTTGCAGTTCTTACAATAGTGCAGAAAATTGATAATATGTATATATAAATAGCAAGATGTTTGTGTGTGTGTATCTGTTTATCTGCCTGTATGTCTTTTCAGCCCTTTTATTTTAGTTTTTGCTTCGGGTTTGGCTCTAAGTAGATATAATTGTAGTTCTTAGTCTCAGCCATGATACCATTTACTCAGAGGACTTATTTAGCCTTCAAAATTCAGTTTACGACGAAAAAAACTTATTTGATATCGATACCAGGAAATCAAAATTTGACTTACATCTATTCATTTTTCTTTCAGTCTACGGTTTCTCTTTAACTGGAAATAACTATTGCTTTTTAGTCTTTCGTGCCAACGTTCAAAGAGTCTGACCTCCAGGACCATGGATTAGTTTTAAAGCTTTCATTACACTCAAGCAACGCCGGGCTATACTGCTAGTTATATTAATAATTAGTAATCAGTGGGAGATCAGTTTATTACTTCATAACAATAGAAAACAGTTACTCCACTTTAGGTCCAGTAGAAGCTTTAATTGTATTTGTTGCCATTTATATTCTTGTATACCAAAGCTATAGAGCCTAATCTGTTTTGCTATTTACTTCATGGCTGGAGGGAAAAGTGACCTTTTCCAAGGGTATTTACGCGTAAATGAATGCCGCAAATTCAATTGGATTTCACATCCACCTCCACATATGTACAGGTTGTGATGGATAAATTATCATCTAAATTATGCAAAAATGAAAATATCACTGACATCTGATTTTAACAGATATGATTACACAAAAATATCTTGAAATAGTAAAAAGTGAATTTATTCAGTAAAATCACCATTAGCTTCAACCATGACTTTCAAATGATTTTGGAATCTCTTGCAATTTTCAAAATATGCACACATATCTATACATATACATACTCACTCAGGCTTACGGCTTATCACGTTGAATACACCGATTCTTGCTCAATCACCGAAGTTAAGCAACATTGAGCCTGGTCAGTATTTAGATGGGTGACCGCTTGGGAATACCAGGTGCTGTAAGCGTTTAGTGACAGATGTGCGTTATGGTGCAGTGGATATCGGCTCAGAAAGAGAAATCAGTGAGCCGAGTTCGAATTCCAGTTGAACACCCTGCATTCACTTAAGCACTGGTACCCTTGGGAAAGGTATTAATCCGTCCCTTCCCTCCAGTTATGGGTTAAATAACAAGGGTAGGACTTGGGGACCCTGCCCTTAAAAACAAATTCCAATGAATCTTGATACTTGAAAAGAAAAATGTATTACTAGACACAAAACTTATATAAAAAAAACAACAATAAATTGTTGAAAGGAAAAGGTATTACCAGCAAAAAATAAATAAAGTTTAGTTGGTAATAAATAACTTGCCGAGGTTGATTTGCCATCAAAACAACCAACCAACAACCGACATACTCACTCACACACCTATGTGAAGGTGCTGTAAAATTCTTGACCCAGCCCAGTTTTTAAATTTAGCCAAATGATTAAACAACTGTATTTTGTGTGCACTTCCTTCTTGGTCGGACCAAGAATTCTGAAAGGATTGATAACAGTGTTGGCATTATAACATCAATTTTCCCCCCTCAGCAACTTGACATCCAACTATCTACTTATCTCTGGTGTATGTGTGTGTGTGTGTGTGTGTCGTTTCAAATTACATGTGTTTATTAATGCATAAAGCCAGTCATGTGCTGTTACCTGATGCTCAGTCATGTTAACTGCCATTGTCTCATGTGTAGGTGGAAGCAGTGGCAATGGTGGACTGGGTGGTGGTGATGGGGGTTACATTCTGGGCTCAGCTGGAAGGTAGTTACAAGAAGATGACATCATTTGTATGGACATAAGATGAAGGGGCAGTTCAGTGTTTAAGGGAGAGAGATGAAAAAGGAAAAGAGAGAGAGTGTGTGTCTATAAGATAGAATCAAAATATCAAAAGAGAAGAGTGAGAGAGAGGCACAAGGAAAGAGAGAAAAAGAAGTAGAGAAGAATGAGAGAAGAGAAAAGGAGAAGAGCAAGAGAAGTGAGAGAGAAGAAAAAGAGAGAAAAAGCCAAGTGAAGTGATAGAGTGAAGAACAAGAGAAGAAAGAGAGGGTTCAAGGGAAGAGAGAAAGACGAGAATAGAGAGAGATGAACTAGGGGAGAGTAAGAGAGGAGAAGAGAAGAGAGAAAAGAATAAGAAAACAGAAAGACAATGTATGTGAGAGAGAGGAAAAACAAAGGAAGAGAGAGAAAGAGAGGAAGCAAAAGAGGAAAGGAAAGAGGATAACAGAAAGAACAGAGAGACAGAGAAAACAAGGAAAGAAAGAAAGGAAGGAAAGACAGGCAAGAGAAGGAAGGAACAAAGAGAGAAAGAGAGACAGACAGGTAGAGCGAGAGAAAGAATACCAAGAAAGATACAGAGAGAGACAGAGAGAGAGAAAGAAAAGAAAACGAGAAGAGAGAGGGAGAAGAACAAGAGAAGAGAGGGAAGGGAACATGTGAAGGGAGAGGGAGAAGAGCAATAGAAGTTAAAGAGAGAAGAACAAGAGAACTAAAGAAAAGAGAGGGAAAAGGAGAAGGAGGAGAACAAGAGAAGAGAGAGGGAGAAGAATAAGTGAAGGGAGAGGGAGAAGAACAAGAGAACAAAAGAAGAGAGAAAGAGAAGAAAAAGAAGAGTGGGTGAAGAATGAGAAGAGTGAGGGAGAAGAACAAGAGAAGAGAGAGGGAGAAGAAAAAGAGAAGAGAGAGGGAGGGAGATAAACAAGAGAAAAGAGTGGTAGAAGAGAGAGGAAGAAGTAAATGAGAAGAGAGAGGAAGAATAGCAAGAAAAGTTAGAGGGAGAAGTGTAGCACTTCCACCCGGGCTGGCTAGCTGGTTGTGACACTTGTTCTCGTTGATGGTCATGACGGCATCAATTGTGACACTGCCACCCGGCTGGTTGGTTGAGTCAGTCGCTCACTGGTTTGGGAACGGATCCTGCTGTGATGATGTTGAAACGGTACCAGTTATGTCGACACTTTCAGGCCACTGTTGCTGGTCGTGATGACCTCGTCACAAAAGCTGTTCTTCAAGACGTCTATTGCAACAATGGACCACTGCCCACGTTGTGATTTGATCTCAGAAAGTCACGTTGTGCAAATCTAATAGCCGTCTTTCCACCAGAACCAGACCAGACACTTGTGTACACTTGTGGTTAAAAATAAATATGGCACAAAAAAAAATTAAGGAAATGAATAAAGTTGAAAATGCCCGGAGAGTTACAAATAAGCTCTTTATAAAAAAAATAATTATTAGTTACAGAAGCAGATAATACAGTTGTCAAAAAGCCAGTTTACAACAGAGGGAGAGAGAGAGAGAGAGAGAGTTTGTTTTCAAAATCTCAGAGCTTCCAATCTCCAACATAAAAATGTTTTTTCTAAGTTTCATTAAAGTAATCAGAGCTCTTCAAATTTTCATTAAAGTATTTTCACGTATTCATTAAATTTTCACCAAAGTCTTTTCACATATTCTCTATAATCAGGGCTGTCAATTCTCTATGCAACTTCTAAAACAACAAAGTCCTTTCAGGTTCTTATCAGAGTTTAACGTAGTTTACCGAAGTAGTGCAAACGAGGAATCAGAAATTTCAATTCTCCCATGATTTAAAAAAAACAATAACGTTCTTTCGGGATTCCTATTGAAGGCGCATTATTCAATATTAACTCTTTAAGTTAATCAGCAGCAGGCTTTATTCGACATTAACTCTTTAGCCATAAGTTCTATAGTAGGTGACTAGCCGTGGGTCATGGCTCCTCCAGTTGGGAACCCTTTTCCACAGTCGTTATATTCTGACCCACAAAAACTACTGATTTTTCTCTCCGAGTCCTGATTTTTATAGCCATCCCCAATCCACTCGGGGGATTTGGCCGACTCAAAGGTTTTAACCAATGAGATTATTTTCCACCCACACAATTTGCGGGGTGCCATGGCTCGACAAATGAAATATCAACAGCTCACATGATGCAATATCTTTTTGTCTTCTTTCTTTCGATTACAACATCTTTAGATTTTTCAATTCCCACAATTTCTGTTCCCAGGGACAACTGTTGGGGATTTAACCCAACCTGACCTCATCAAGTAAATCTTGACATTTTGTTATGACTCCGTCCATTTTGTCAAATATCCACCTGGCTCAAAGTAATCTGTATCATATATGAAAAAAAAAAGAAAACTATATTTCTTTCTCTCATTTTCAAATTGTCAGCTAATTTGTCTATTTTACAAGAGTACAGAAAATTGATAATATATATATATATATATATATATATATAGTGTGTGTGTGTGTGTGTGTATATATATATATATATATAATGCAAGATGTTTGTGTGTGTGTATCTGTTTATCTGCCTATATGTCTGTATTTTTTCAGCTCTTTTATTTTAGTTTTTGCTTCTGGTTTGGCTCTTAGTAGGTATAATTGTAGTTCTTAGTCTCAGCCATGATATCATTTACTCAGAGGTCTTATTTAGCCTTCAAACTTCAGTTTACGATGAAAAAAACTTATTTGATATTGATACCAGGAAATCAAAATTTGAGTTACATTCATTCATTTCTCTTTCAGTCTACGGTTTCGCTTTAACTGGAAATAACTATTGCTTTTTAGTCTTTCGTGCCAACGTCCAAAGAGTCTGACCTCCAGGACCATGGATTAGTTTTAAAGCTTTCATTACACCCGAGCAACACCGGGCTATACTGCTAGTTGATTATATTTAGGTATTCCCCGCAAAAAATTCATAATCTTTTACCAATTTCTATAAACCTTTGACAAACATTTCTTGACTCTTCTGGCTTTTACACATTTCCATGAAAAGTATTCAGAAAAGTTTATTTTATTTTTTAAAATTATCTTCAGTAAAGAGAATTACATGATTTACATTGTTTGAACTGTTGTCTTCATCTTTATTGCCATGTTCATGACGTTTTGGGTGTTGTACGTCCAGCTTTCTTCAGGTGGTAGGAATTGTGAACCAAACGATTTATTTTGATCACTGGGGTACATCATTCTCATTCCATGTACGATGCCACTTCCAGATGCCATGTAGTTATGTCCGGAAATGGCATCACACATGGAATGAGAATGATATACTCAACGATCAAAATAAAGGATTTGGTTTGAAATTCCTAGCACCTGAAGAAGAGTCAAAGCATACAATGACCGAAATGTTATAAACATGGTAATAAAGATGAGGACAACTGTCTGAACAATGTAAATAATGTAAATGCTACCACCTCTCAGAAGTATAGACAAATAAAAGGAATCACATTATGATGAAAGATGGGCAAAAATGACACTAAAATCAGTGATTCTTAGCAACTTAACCCTTTGTTGCATATTGGTTACAATTGTAATCAATATGCAACAAAGATTAGAGAAATTAGAGATTAGAGGTTAAACCCTCCCCACCAAAAAAGAAAAACTTCCTCCTGTTAATTTAAATTAGTTGTGAAATACAGCAAAGTATTTTGTTTATTGAAAATAGTAAATTTAATCTATTAGCTTAAAATTAAAACTTAAAGAAAAACTTTTCATTTTTAAAAATTAATTTTAAATTTTAGGTATTGTGTGTTTCTGTGGAGGTACCAATTTTAAATATTTAATCTTTGAATTATTTTATATAATTTTAAAATTTGTTTTTATAATTATTGCTTGTTTCTTTAAACCATTTTTGCTTTTTGCAGGTGATGGTTTATAGCAAAGTCCAACAATTATCCACTCAGGCGCTGACCCATGGCCGAGTAACAGAGTCTGAAATCATGAGCTATGTAACACTTGAGTGCAATAACCTGATGGTCATCTACAGTTTTTTGCATTACCTTTGGTCACTTCCTTTGCAGGTATGAAAATGTAGGTGATTTAATCATCCAAGTTTTATGGTATTTAAAATTCAAATGTCCGAATTCCAAACAATAATAAATTAAAAATAAAGAAAACCATGGTCTGTCTGTTAAATAAATAATTTGTATTTCAAAACAGATGGACATGAATTCAAGCATTAAAAAGTATTAAAATAGTCTTTAGTTGAGTTGAAGTTTTGGGTATAGTTTAGTTAGGTATACAAAAAAAACTATGGTTTAGAAAATACTTTTTATTAGTTGGTTTCACTGTGAAAAAAGTATTGTTTAAGAAAATACTTTTATTGTTAGTGAAAATTCACTGATTGTTGTTGATTTGTTTGAAATCACTGACAATGTTTCTTTCAGCATGAGTGTGTGGGAAGGGGAAGAAAAAACTATGTAACCATGTCTTCTCTTGTGTTTGACAGACTCTCACAAAATATTTACTATCAGAGTTGAAATCTGTGGGTTTTTATAAGAAATTTTCCTTAAAAGTAGGCTTAAAAAAATAAGGTTTTAGTTTTCCCTGAGTGGTCAAATATTTCCTATGCTGATGTTAACTTCTAACCAATCAACACTTTGATTTAAATAATGTTCAATGAAGGAAATTTTGATTTACGTTGTAAGAAATGTGGGTATTTTTATTTTTATGTTGTTAGATTTGCATTGTTTAATCAAACTTCATGTGCATTTGACTTTATTATCTAAATCCCACATAAACAATGATTTTCAGTTAGGCTTGGATTCTGTTAATTACTTGGAGTTTCAAAAGGATGCATCATCTCTCCCTGATCCTGGAATGCCATAAATTATACTAACACCGCTTAACAAGTCAAATGCATGTGAAACCTGCTTAACTAATGAAAATAAAATGACACAAAAATAAAATACCAGAATTTCATTTTTTCTACATATCTCATTTTCCGATGAAGCTTTGATAAAAGTAAAATATGTTAGATTGAGATATATATATATATATATATAGTCATCCACAGACAGATCTGTTTTGCAGTATCACAGCTCATAAGTACAGTTAGACAGCCGATTGCTTTTTACCCAGGATTGAAACCCGACCATGTTGGCGCCAGTCAATTCTACCTCTGAGCTACAGGCTCTGGGTGGAAGGAGGCAGACTTTTTAGCATGTATATTATCATTATACACACCCAATAACTGAGAGTGTTCTAATTCATTGCTGAATGAACAATATATATATATATATATATATATATATATATATATATATATATATATATTTGTGTATTTAGGCAGCAAATTTTCTTTTTGACATGTCAGATTAAATAAATTGCAAACGTTATGTGTGCTTATTTTTAATAAAATATGTTCATACTTAGAGATAATCTTTTGCGTATTATAATTGAAATAAAAACATCAAAAGCAAACTACAGATTCTTGAGACAATATTCATTAAAACACTTAACCCATCAATTAACAGAATCAGCTATGAATATTGTAGTAATGTTCTAATATGTTTGTAAAAAGAACAGTTTTTTTCATGCATTAACTTATGCATGACTATGTCATTACAACATACAAAAAAATTTCATTTTGGATAATTTTTACATTCTAATGGACGCTAGCAATTTGTCAACCATTATATTTGAAGTAGAAAAAAGTTTACAGTAGTTTTTAGCAACACAGTTTTGCGGATATATTTTGTTACCATAACTCACACCCCTGAAGATGATCTCATAAAGAGGTTGAAAGTACTTCGGTACCTTAAGAAATGAATGATAAGAACATTTGTCAATGTTCCAGCTCAGTTCTGACATCTTTCAATTATAATACACGAAAGATTATCCGTGAGTATGAACGGATTTTATTAAAAATAAGCAGGCATAATGTTTGCAATTTATTTAATCTGAGACATAGTTTAAAAGTGGCACAAGGCTGAAACTGTGGAGCATCCGCTGAGTTGAAGTAATTTTTGTGGGAATGAAAAGTGAAAATATATTTTTGTTTTTTGTATCATTCAAATTTCATTCAAAGGCAAGTTTTTCATTGATTTCTAAACATACAAACTGTGTGTGTGTGTGTGACATGTTTTATAATATTGTATGTTTCTGTTTGCAGGTGATTGTGGGTTTTATTCTTGTGTTCCTCAAACTTGGTACCAGTGCCATTCTTGGTCTAATTTTGGTTGTGATTCATGCCCTCCTGCACATTGTTGTTGCCAAAAAGTTATTCAAAATGCAAACTAATATATCGGTAAGTAAATGGAAGACTTAACATATTTTGTTTCACTTTCCAAACTTTTCTATTAGCTGCACACATTTTAAAACTATTAAAAAATAAAGGGAGAGTTTATCAGTTTGCATTATTCTGTCAATACATCTGGGTCTTCAATAGCTACACACCTCTCAAGTATTACTAAATATACACTACCAGCCATAATTATTAGGCCACCCCAGTTTTTTAAAAGAAATAATGTATTTTATACTATTTTTAGTATTTATTGCCAAGTGGATAATTCTAACTGAAAATAGAATGGTTCTTTTGTTATTATTACTTTGTAAAATTTTACAAGGAAGCAAAGATGAACTGAACTGAATCACCATAAATTTTCTTCATTCATTGATGAAATTGCAATATAGGTAATTATTAAATATCTATAAATTCATTTGATGCACATGTTATTGTACAGTATGAACAAAAAAAACCCATTCTAATTTCATTTACAATTATTCACTAAATACTAAAAAATAGGGTGACCTAATAATTATGGCCGGTAGTGTATATGATCCTAGATCAAAGATTTGTTGTCCATTCTTAGTAAGTGTTATATGGGAAGAAAGTGTCGAATACCGACATGTGTGGTCGAACACATATCTCCAGGCAACAAATGTATTTGTTAAATGGATTGATAAATATTAATATACTAGCAGTATAGCCCGGGTGTAATGAAAGCTTTAAAACTAATCCATGGTCCTGGAGCTCAGACTCTTTGGATGTTGGCATGAAAGACTAAAAAGCAATAGTTATTTCCAGTTAAAGCGAAACTGTAGACTGAAAGAAAAATGAATGGATGTAAGTCAAATTTTGATTTCCTGGTATAGACATTAAATAAGTTCTTTTTGTCGTAAACTGAATTTTGAAGGCTAAATAAGTCCTCTGGGTAAATGATATCATGGCTGAGACTAAGAACTGCAATTCCGGATATTTTCTCTTGGGAGACTAGCATGATCCATATTGGTGGGAGGTATGAGAGTTTTCCTATGGTCGTTAAAAGAGAGTGGCTTCATTATTTTGAAGCATTAAAATTTACAAACCATTTACTTTGTTAACCTCTGCAGGTTTCTTATTGAGCTGAGAGTGAATGGTGGTGTCATCAGCATAGATGCCTACTTTGGAAGTGATTGCATCAGGAAGATAATTCATGAAGATCAGGTAAAGCAAAGAACCTAGGATAGAGTCTTAAGGGACATCTGCGTTCGTGTGATAGAATCTGGAAGTGTTTCCAGTTCTATATGACCTTCATGATGCAATTTGGCAGAAAAGATTAGATTAGATCAAACAAGCGTCCATCTATATCATAGCCTTGTAGCTTGCAAAGAAGGCCAGCATGCCGAAACCTGTCAAACACTTTGGAGATATCTAGGGCAACATCTCAGACTTTGCTGTTCTTATTGAGAGCCTGGTATATGTATTCAGTGATGGGCATTAACATAGCAGCAGTGGACCTTGCAAAGCAAAAGCCATACTATATCTAAATCCAAATATAAATCTAATCTAAACTTATTTATAAATGGAACTTTGCCTCTGTGTGTGTGTCTGTGTGTGTCCATTACCTATAGACTCCAAAACGTCTAAACCAATTTTCTTGAAAATTTACACAGTTGTACTATAAGCGTCTGTGAGTATTCTTAGCTAGGTTCTGTGTTGAGGTACCCCGATAAATATCGAAAATCGATAATCAAAAAACTGGGTTATAGAAGGAGTGGTCCAATTTTAATCAAATTTGATACACTCATAGACAAAGACATAAGAAACGATATTCAGAAGTTTCAAGGTTACAGTTCTTACAATAGTGCAGAAAATCGATAATATGTATATATAAAAGGCAAGATGTTTGTGTGTGTATCTGTTTATCTGCCTATATGTCTGTATTTTTTTCAGCCCTTTTATTTTAGTTTTTGCTTCTGGTTTGGCTCTAAGTAGATATAATTGTAGTTCTTAGTCTCAGCCATGATACCATTTACTCAGAGGACTTATTTAGCCTTCAAAATTCAGTTTACGACAAAAAAAAATTATTTGATAACAATGCCAGGAAATCAAAATTTGACTTACATTCATTCATTTTTCTTTTAGTCTATGGTTTTGCTTTAACTGGAAATAACTATTGCTTTTTAGTCTTTCGTGCCAACGGCCAAAGAGTCTGAGCTCCAGGACCATGGATTAGTTTTAAAGCTTTCATTACATCCAAGCAACGCCGGGCTATACTGCTAGTATATATATATATATATATATATATATATATATATATATATATATATGAAATGATTTGTTTAAACATTATTTTTGATCGATACTCATATTTAAGTAGATATTCTGTTTATAATCAAACAGTATTGTATATTTATTTCTACCGGCCTGATTAATTACAATAAATTTTTGTTACAAAAATGTGTGTCATTCAGCAGGATTCGAACCTGCGACCCCCTACCCACAGAGGAGAAGCCACCAATTGAACTGGCATGTCTTAGACCTCTCGACCACGAATGACCATCAGTCTAAACAATCATGTTCAAACAAATCATTTGAAATTGTTGGTTGTTTGAAACCAGTTTCATTAATATATATATATATATATATATATATATATATATTTTTTTTTTTTTTTTTTAAATATGAAAACTTTAAAAGGAAAAGCATGAAGGTAAATCCCAAAGACCCGATCCTAATTAATATTAATATTTTAATATTAAAAAATGATACAGGTGGAGGGCTCAATGTAATTATCATTTTATTAATATTGCTGATGAAATGTGAAATCTCTCTTAGGGATTTCATGTAGAAATGATCATACAACGATTTTGAACTTCAAAATTTATTTTATATATATATATATATATATATATATATATATATATATATATATATATATTGTGTGTGTGTCTGTACAAGGCCAATGTTGTGTATGAGTATGAGTTCTTGCCTACTCAGTGAATGTTTCTCTGTAAATAAAAAACATAAAATATCTTATATAGGATACACAACAAATACATGCTCACGGAGACTAACCTGCCACCTATCAGACCAACATGCCATCAGACAACACATTAGTAAGCATCATAAGGATAACAGTAACATTAGTCATCTACTCACAAATGATACTGAAATACTATGAAAATCAAATCATAAAAACAAACTTACAATCCTCAAAGCAATACATGCACATATAGAACAACCCTATATAAATAAAAACAAGTATAATTTAAGAGCCTGCAACCTCAATTGTAAATATAAAAAAACACTTCACAACTTGTCTACCCTGATGTTGACTTAAGAAAGTCAAAGGCTTGGACTATCAGTTAGTCATTTAAGTGCCATATATGATACACACTTTGGGCGATCATGTCTCATAAGAGACATGACTGACTGGGCAGATGATTATCCTGCAGTAGGTTGCCATTACTTTCTGCGGTAGACTGATTGCCAGCCAAGGCTATAGAACCCAACCTGTTCTGCCATTTAGCCCTTAACTGGAGGGAGAAGTGATAGATTATTTCACATTATTATATTAAGTATAATTAGTGGGGGATCAGTTTATTGCTTCATAACAATAGAAAACCGATCCCCCACTTTATGCTCAGTAGAAGTTTTATTATGTTTTCAACTATTATATTTAGTCAGTTAAGAGCCATACATGATAAATGCTTTGGGCGATCATGTCTCGAAAGAAACATGACTGACTAGGCAGAAGATTATCCTGCAGTAGTTTGCCATTGCTTTCTGCAGTAGATTGGTTGCCAGCCAAGGCTATAGAACCCAATCTGTCCTATTATTTAACCCATAACTGGAGGGAAGAGAGGGATTAATACCTTTCCCAAGGGTATTTGTGCGTAAGTGAATGCAAGGAATTCAACTGGAATTTGAATTTGGCTCCTGAATGTGTCGTTCCGAGTTGATATCCACAGCACCAAAGTGCTCAGCTTAGACGAAGTTTAGGTTACTTCTCATAGAATTTCTTCCTTATCTGAGAAGGATTATTCATAATTTGGAAAAGTTAATCACCAAAATTTACATTGCCTTTCATAACAAGTGAAGTCTATGCTAGTATCCTTATCTTTTTTATTTTGATCACTACATTTTGGTCAATGCACCTTCCAGCTTTACTTGTATAGTCTGACGATTTCAGGTAAAGTCTATGCTAGTATCCTCATCTTTTTTGTTTTGATCACTACATTTCAGCCAATGCCTTCTCCACCCATTTTATACTGTCTAACGTTTCCAGATGAAGTCATATCATTCTTTCATGACGTTGCAGACTAATATCCTCACCATTATTGTTTTGATCATTACATTTTTATTGATTCATTCTCCAGTCTTCTTTTATTGTCTAACGATCTGAGATAAAGTTTTATCATTATTTCACCAAATATTCATGCTAACCTTAAATATTCTGTGAAAATTACAGTTTCCTGTCAAAGTACCTGACTCTTCTTTTATGTGCTAACTAGCAGTATAGCCTGGTGTTGCTCGGGTGTAATGAAAGCTTTAAAACTAATCCATGGTCCTGGAGGTCAGACTCTTTGAACGCTGGCACGAAAGACTAAAAAGCAATAGTTGTTTCCAGTTAAAGCGAAACTGTAAAATGAAAGAAAAATGAATGGATGTAAGTCAAATTTTGTTTTCCTGGTATCGATATCAAATAAGTTTTTTTCGTCGTAAACTGAATTTTGAAGGCTAAATAAGTCCACTGAGTAAATGGTATCATGACTGAGAGTAAGAACTACAATTATAATGATGCCATATCTGTTCTGGTGCTTCTGCTATATATCCCAAGGTTCTTTATAGCAATTAAAAAACAATCTGCAATGTTATTGGCCCTGACATGGCATTTTAACTCTCGTCACCTTCCCACCACATACCTTTCCTCTATTTTTTTCACAAATATTTTCATGGCAATCAATCTGGTGAGCTTTCCACCTTACTACCTCCATGACACCATTTGGTTGCTTGTAATAATAAATCCTAAAACTTAGATATATGGAGAGGTATACAAATCTCATCTCATGAAAAAAGAGTTAACCAGTATAAAAATATTCCCAGTGATTGAAACATTACAAGTCAGATGTCTGGCCGGGGACAAATCTCATTTGGGTGTTGGGAGTTGGCTGATGAAAGAAAGTTTTTGACTTTCATTGCGATCACGACAAACCCATTTATTGAGTTTTTTCACCTTGCCAATACTCTGCAAATGGCGTGAGACTGTTGCAATGCTGACACCAAACGTCTGACACATTTCTTTGACACTTTGATGTGGGTTTTGCTCAACAACTGCTTGCAATTGTTTGTTGTCAAAACTGTATGACCATCCTCTACCTTCTTGATCTTCAAGACTCTAATCACCAGTATGGAATTTCTGAAACCACTTTCATACCATCTGATCATGTGTAGAACCATCTTCCCATACTCTTTTGATATTGGCAGAATTTTGGAAGGTATTGTGCATAAGTTTGAACTCATGCAAGAGAAGTAAACAAAGATCATATTTTATCATGTTCATAATTAAGGGCTTCTTTGCTTCAAGAATATTTCTGCCTGAAAATTGGTTAAAAATTATTAAAGTGCACCCATTAATTATGATGTATACCAAAACTCACCTAATATATACTGTGAACACTATGATAAAATGGTTTTTCAAAATGCAACACTGAGAGCAGCCATTATTTTTGTAAGAACCTAATATTAGATTAGCAAATTGGTTTCATCTCAGTGGCTTTATTGCCTTGCTTGGGAGTGAAATGATTAAAAAGGAATGATTTTTCAAATTAAAATCTGTATCATTCCAGTAGGGTAGGAGTCCTGAGTTATTTTTCAACTTCCATCTGAATCTTCCCAGATATTTATCTAAATCTTTTTGTCTCCAGGCATTCATTGACATTCATTGACATTCTTTTGACCCCCACAGATATAATTACCTATGCTCCTTTGTCAACACCAGATATTGAATCACTTCTTTTTGATCTCAGCTAGTTATTAAGTTTTTTTTTTTGGTCATGCCAAATATTTATTGACACACATTTGGCCCTTCAGGTATTTATCAACAACTTTTGACCTTGGGGACAGTTATCAACCCTCTTTAGGGAGCCAATACATTTATTGGCCACCTCTGGGCCCTCCAGGCATTTATCAACTCTTTTGACTTCCCAGGCATTTATCAACTCTCTTTATGAACCAATAAATTCAGTGATCCCCTTTTGTGCCCCAGGCATTTATCAACTCTTTTTATGAAGCCAATAAATTCATTGACACCCCTCTTGTGCCCTAGACATTTATAAACTCTTTTGACTGCCCAGACAGTTGTGAACACTCTACTGGGATCCAATAATATTATTGACCACTTTTGCTAACCCCCAGGCATTTATAAACTTTTTTGACCACTCAGACATTTATCAACTGTCTTTAGGAAGCCAATACATTTACTGATCTCCTTCTCTCGTACCCAGGCATTTATCAACCCTCTTTCAAAAGCCAGTACATTTATTGACCTCCTTTGCCCTCCCCGCACTCTTTTGCCCTCACAGACATTTATCAGCCCTTTTTTAGGAGCCAACAATACATTTACTGATCCTTTCTGCCACCCAGGCATTTATTAACCCTTTTGACTGTCCAGGCATTTATCAACTCTCTTTTGAGAGCCAATATATTTATTGATCTCCTTTGCACACCCCAGGCATTTATCAACCCTCTTTTGGGAGCTATACATTTATTGATACTATTTGGCTTTCCTCAGGCATTCATCAACACTTTTGACTTCCAGGCCAGTTATCAACCCTCTTATAAATAAGTTTAGATTTAGATTTTGTCAAGATTAGGATCACACCCAAAATTGAGCATTACTCCAAGAGAGCAACTCAGTGCGCTTTGTTGAAGCACATGTTGACCGCCTTTGGGTCCCAGAAATTTATAAACGCTTTTGACCTCCTAGGCCTTTATCCACTTTATTCTGGAGCGGCAGACATTTTTACCCCACCACCCAGCAGACAGTTATCAACTCTTTTGGCCTCCCAGAAATTTATTAACCATCTTTTGAGCACCAATACTTTTATTCGTACCCTCTTTTGGAGCATCCAGGAATTTATGAAACTTTTTTAGCCACCCAGTTGTTTATCAGTCATGTTGGGTATGTGTAATCTAAATAGTTTTCTTTGTTGACCAGTTGTTTAACCGTTGTCCTAATTGTCATCTTTTTTCTTCCTTTTGCAGAGTATAAGTGAACGACGAATGAAGAAGGTTAATCAGTTGATAAAAGGCATAAAACAGATCAAATTAAATGCTTGGGAAAGTTGCTTCAGTTCTCTCGTAACAAAAGACAGAAGAAAAGAAATGAAGAAACTTTATGAAATTGCGTATTTCAAATCTTTCATTGGTAAGAAAAATGTTTATAAAATCTGATGGCAAAAAAAAAAAGAGAGACGTGACTGACTGGACTGATGATTATCCTGCAGTAGGTTGCCATTACATCCTGCAGTAGTCTGGTTGTCTGCCAAGGCTATAGAACCCAATCTATCCTATTATTTAACCCATAGCTGGAGGGAGAAGTGATAGATTATATCACATTATAATATTAAGTATAATTAGTTGGGGATCAGTTTATTACTTCATAACAATAGAAAAACGATTCCCCTTTTAGACCCAGTAGCAATTTTAATTATGTTTTAAACTATTATATTCAGTCAGTCAGTTAAGAGCCATACATGATACACACTTTGGGTGATCATGTCTTGAAAGAGACATGACTGACTAGGCAGAAGATTATCCTGCAGTAGGTTGCCATTACTTTCTGTGGTAGACTGGTTGCCAGCCAAGGCTATAGAACCCAATCTGTCCTATTATTTAATCCATAACTGGAGGGAAGAGAGGGATTAATACCTTTCTCAAGGACATTTCTGCATAAGTGAACGCAAGAAATTCAACTGGAATTTGAACTTGGCTCCCGAATTTGTCGTTCCGAGTTGATATCCACTGCACCACAGTGCACAGCTTAGACTATATTTCTTTCAAAAGAAGTTTGGGTAATTTTTCATAGAATTTCTTCCTTATCTGAGAAGGATAATTTGGAAAAGTCAGTCACCAAAATTTACATTGTCTTTCATAAAAAGTGAAGTCTATGCCAGTATCCTCATCTTTTTTATTTTGATCACTACATTTTGGTCAATGCACCTTCCAGCTTTACTTGTATAGTCTGACGATTTCAGGTGAAGTCAAAAAAAATTTTTTTTTAGATTTAGAATTTTAAACAAAACAAATTTCTTAAAACTTACATTATCAGTTCTTTTCCTTGTGTCCCACCCTCATGAATTTACTTGTGCTACTCGATCAGCAACAAAGTCCTACCCTTATAGCATTAAAATAGTCAAATGTCACCATCACTTCTACTCAGTTTCTTTTCTTGCACTTCCCACCTATAGAACTCCTTTTCATATACTTGATTCCAAAAGTTTAAATGCAACGTCAATTACCATCTTCTATCTCCTTGATTCCCATCTTTTATCCTTTCTTCAACATCTTTAGTTACTTAATCCCTCTTTTTTTGTTTTCTTTCACTGTAACCCCCTCTGCACCAGTGGCAGTACTGCCTTACTTGAGCTGAAATGATTAAAAAAAAAATTCCAATCCAGATGAAATTTGAACTTTTGTCTTTTTACTGAAGTTGACAAACATAGATCTTTATTCAGAGTGTAAACAGAATTGGATCATTTCTTTGGATGAAATCACTGAGTTCATATGGCCCAGTCCGATAAAAGTGTTGGTTGACTCCACTGACTTGACCCAAGGAGTTGTGAGTTCGATAACTGTCAACCGCAGTGGCGAAACAAAAATCTTACAGTGTTGAGTGAAATGAAGATAGCTAAAGCATCTGGAATGGAACGATCTACACCAGTGATCAAAATAAAATGTTTGGTTCAAATTTCAAATCACCTGAAGAAGGCCGGAGTAGACAACAACTGAAACATCATGAATAGTAAAATAAAGATGAGGACAACAGTCTGAACAATGAAAAAGAAAATGAATTTATACATTTTTTGTTTTTGAGAATTTACAACAAAAATATTAAGCACTATGATGTGAAGTAAAGCTTAGCAACTGATTAGTGCTAAACTACACATCACATTTATGTGATGTGTCGTTTAGCACTAATCAGTTGCTTACCTTCCCCACTACTTATTCTCAGTGATGAGTTATATAGGCTCTCTCTTGCACTTATGCAAAAAATGCCAAATACAGGAGGGGGATAACAGAATCAAACAAGTCCAAGAATTTAAGTACCTAGGAAGTGTTCTAACAGGAGATGGAAAGTGTGACACGGAGATCCGAAGGCGAATTGGCATGGCAAAGGACGCGTTCCAGAAGATGAGCAAAATACTAACACACAGGAAGATCTCAATAGAAACGAAGAAAAGAGTGCTAGACTGCTACGTGATGTCAGTTCTTCAGTACGGCTGTGAATGCTGGACAATATCATCGAAAATGAGGACAAAACTGGAAGCGGCCGAAATGTGGTTCTACAGAAGGATGCTACGTATATCGTGGACTGAGCATACAAGCAACGACGAAGTGTTAGAAAGAATGGCAACAAAAAGGAAATTGATGCTGAGCATCAGGAAGAGACAACTGAAGTTCCTGGGACACGCAATGAGGAAGGAGAGCCTGGAGGACCTGATACTGACTGGACAGATAGAAGGAAGGAGAGACAGAGGAAGGCAGCGGATAACATATCTGCAGAGTCTGATCAGGTGGATGACGGAACGGGGGTTGCCAGGAGCAACAGGAGCAAACATACTAAGAGCCACAAGGGATAGAGAGACGTGGAGATCCATGATCGCCTACGTCCTGAAGGGACAGGGCACATAGAAGAAGAAGAAGAATTTGCCAGTGTCGCTACACACTATTTATTTACTGGAGTGTTTATTTACAAGAAATATTTACAACATTCCAAAAACTAACACAATTAAAACTAATGCAGTGCAATATTTATTATTTACCAATTTATAAAGAAATAAATATGAAAACAATTTTTATTCATAAATTTATAAGCATTTACTAAATTATTGAAATATGTTGAAACTAAAAGGAAATCTTAATTTAACTTTGTAATGACAAAAGTATTGTAGGTGTAGGCTTTAAAAAAAAGCTTTATTTAACTGAGAATACAAGGTTTGAGTATAGTGTCTTTTTATAATCTCAGTAAACGGAAATAAGTTTGTCAAAGAGGAAACTAACAAAACAAGGGGAGGTCACTCTTGATTATTCATAACAACCATTTTATAAGGTTTGAATCAATTGATGTTTTGACAACCATCCAAGTAAACAATCGTGTAAATAAACAATCTAATGAATAAATAGTGTTTATTATTTTTGTTATCAATTCTCAAGAACAAAGAAAATGTATTTGTCTATATTTCTGAGATGAGGTATTTTAATTATTTATATTGTTTGGACTGTTGTCTTCATCTTTATTGCCATATTCACATTGTTTCGGTCGTTGTACATGCCGACTGTCTTTAGGTGATTAGAATTTTAAACTGGACCCTTTATTTCAATCTCAGGAGTAGATTGTTCTTGTTCCATGAGTCATGCTACTTCTGGGTGCCTTAGTTATCTCTTTTAAACTCAGTTCTCTAAGTTATTTGTTCATCACTGGTGTAGCCAAGTATTGAACTCACAACTGTTTGGGTTAAGTCACTGGATCCAACCAACGCTTTTATTCACTGGTCAATGCATCCTAGAGAGTTGACTTAAAGTGAGATAACATCTAGAAGCAGCATGACTTTTTTACTTGAACTGGCAAAATAGCCTTGGCATCTGTTTTACTGTGACCAGCAAAATTGTCTTGGTGTTTATTTTACCAGGAATGATAAAATAGCCTTGGTATCTGTTTTACTGGGACCAGCAAAATTGCCTTGGTGTTTATTTTACCAGGAATGGTAAAATAGCCTTGGTGTCTGTTTTACTGTGACAAACAAAATGGCCTGGTATTTATTTTACTGGGACCAGCAAAATTGTCTTGCATGTTTATTTTACCAGGAATGCTAAAATAGCCTTGGTGTCTGTTTTACTGTGAAAGGCAAAATGTCCTTGGTGTTTATTTTACCGGGAATGGCAAAATAGCATTGGTGTCTATTTTTTACTGGGACCAGCAAAATGGTCTATTTGAATTAAAAAATGAAAATAAATTTGACTAATTAAAAAAATAATTAAATTTTCAAATTTGGATTCTTTTACAACCTACAGAACATTTAATATTAAAAATAACCTGTCTTTGTATTTTCCAGAATTCCTTGTCACTGCCGCTCCAGTCATATCTACATCGTTGGTGAGTTTAGAATTTTGGAAATTTACAATCTGGGTTTTTCTTTTGCGCATTTATGTAGACTGTTCTTAAAAATAAGCATGTGCACCTTAAGTTTTGGGATTTTTTTTTAGACCCATCTGTCACTGAAAATTCTTCTTGGTTGTTTTGATTGTCACATCTATGTTCACCTTGTGCTGATATTTGAAGAATGCAATCAGATCATAGTGAGACAGCATATTTTCATGCACAACCATGGCTCTGCCTGGTGCTCCATTCAACCATTTTGGCTACAGCGAAGAGTGTGAAGAACAACATTATTACATGGAAAGAGATGCTAAAGTATAATACATTTTCAGGATCTATGCGAGTGACCAGATCCACTACATATTCCCATAGTGGGTAGACATGTGGGTAGTGATGGAAGGCATGTTTGGCTATCTCTTCCAGATCACTGTATCTCCTACACTTGAACAATTCTGCTATGCCTTCCTGAACTTGAGTCATTGACTGGCAAGGCATTTTATGCCAGGTGCTAAGTTAGGCAGAACTCAATACCTGGGCCCAGTGCTAATGGACTGGAGATCCTCCTCTGTCAGGCCAAGGTACTGGCGGAGAACCAAGGAGGTTTTGGAAACTAGCGTCAAGGGCTGATCCGGAATGCACACATGGTTCCCATCTTTTATCCACTTGAAGTCGAGGATGGCATTCCAGTTCCCCATCAAGACCAGTCATCATGGGATAGTCGAAAATGGACCAAATTGTCTCAAGAAAGAGTGTCATTGTTGGGGGCATATACCACAACCAGCTGGAAGGTGCCGCTGCTACAATTAATTTCCACTACAACCTGTCCCCCCCACCTGCACAATATGTACACCTGTGTCCAGAGATTAGCTGACCAAGATGGATTCTTCCCCTGCAAACAGTTATCTCCATAAGCTGAAAAGACGTTCAACTTACTTTTTAGCATATGTGTATCCCTAATGCAAGTGAAATAGGTTCCCTGGATTGTAGCGTGTTAAAAGGCTCAAGATCTCGAAGCAGGAGTGATGCCTTGCATGTATCCCTTAGGCCCTTCACATAACACTTTGATCTCAGAAAAAAGTGAACAATTAATAGTGTCAGCAATGAAAGTGCCATTTTTCAGATGCACAGTATCGAACTACAAAAACCGAGTAAGGCAATTGCTAAAAATCAAATTAGCATAAATTAAATAAAATAACATCGTCCAATGAATTATTTTCAAATTATTATTAAGAGGAATGTTCATAAGATGGATCTGTCTAGAAAGTAAGGCAATTGCTAAAAATCAAATTACCATAAATTAAATAACATTGTCCAATGAATTATTTTCAAATTATTATTAAGAGAAATCTTCATAAGATGGATTTGTGCAGAAAGTAAGGCAATTGCTAAAAATCAAATTAGCATAAATTAAATAAAATAACATCGTCCAATGAATTATTTTCAAATTATTATTAAGAGGAATGTTCATAAGACGGATTTGTGTAGAACGTAAGGTTATCACTGAAAATCAAATTAGCATAAATTAAATAAAATAACATCGTCCAATGAATTATTTTCAAATTATTATTAAGAGGAATGTTCATAAGACGGATTTGTGCAGAAAGTAAGGCAATCGCTAAAAATCAAATTAGCATAAATTAAATAAAATAACATCGTCCAATGAATTATTTTCAAATTATTATTAAGAGGAATGTTCATAAGATGGATCTGTCTAGAAAGTAAGGCAATTGCTAAAAATCAAATTACCATCAATTAAATAAAATAACATCGTCCAATGAATTATTTTCAAATTATTATTAAGAGGAATGTTCATAAGATGGATCTATCTAGAAATTAAGACATTTGCTAAAAATCAAATTACCATCAATTAAATAAAATAACATCGTCCAATGAATTATTTTCAAATTATTATTAAGAGGAATGTTCATTAGACAGATCTGACCCGAAAGACAGAAACAAACAAATAAATGAATATAGAATACCTCCATAAATCATTGACTTCTCTAAGTTATTTGTTCACCACTGCTGTAGCCATGTATTGAACTCACAACTCATTGGGTCAAGTCACTGGAACTAACCAATGCCTATATCCACTGGGCCATGTGTCCTTGATGCTACAAAAGTTTTGAACATAGAGAGTTGTGTTAAAGGGAGACAACTACATGGTTACCAGAAGTAGCATCGCACATGGAATGAAAATGATATATCTCTATGATCAAACTATATGGTGCAGTGTAAAATTCCTAGCACCTGAAAAAGGCTGGAGCATACAATGACTGAAATGTCATAAACATGGCAATACAGATGAAGACAAAAGTCCAAACAAGGTAAATAATGTAAATACTACCTCATTTCAGAAGTAGAGCTAAATAAGGGGTTCAGTTAAAAATTTCTAGCACCTGAAGAAGGCCATAGTATACAACGGCTGAAACATAAACATAGTAATATAGATGAGGACAACTGTCCGAACAATGTAAATAATATAAAAGATACTTTTTTATCCTGTTTGTATTTTGCTTATTTTTCAGACACTCTTCTACTCCCACCTGGTGGATTCCACATCCCTCAGTCCGGGCAAGGTGTTCTCAGTGGCTGCCATCTTTCAAGTGATGTGTTATCCATTTTATTTTCTCTGTGTCATCTACACGTCATGCTTGAGTGCCAAAAACAGCAGTAAACAGCTGACGTCTTTTCTGCAATCCACCCAGATCTGCCAACACCCGAGTGCCTACTTTACCAAATGTCCTCAGGTGCCCAACTCTCCAACAGAGGTAAGATACCCAAGCCTAAAGCTTCACAATCATGTATACGCAATCATATGCAGAAACAAAACAACACATACATATACATCTCTCTCACACACACAAATATACATCAGTCAGTTAAGTGCTTATATATGATACACGCCTGGATGATCATGTCTTTTTTGATCCATACAAAATACAAATTGGAGATACAAAAATGAAAAAAATTGAATATTTAATAAATGTTTTAACAACAAACAGAAAATTTGACAGTGAAATCCAAAGATGCATAGGGAGAATGAAAGGTAAGCAAAGTATTAAGAAACAGGAAAATGTCATTGGAAACAAAGAAGTGTATTGAACTCCTTAAGTAATACCTGTTCTTCTATGAATACCGGGCCATCTCATTACAGATAGAAAACTAGAAGTAACAAAAATATGGTTCTACAGAAGGATGCTGAGAATACCATAGACTGAACATGTGAGCAAAGATGAAGTTTTAGTGAAAATTATACTTAATATCTGAAAGACAGAGTTGAAATTTCTCATGCACATAATAAGAAAAGAGGGCTTGGAAAATTCAATACTCAACAGGACAAATTGAAAGCAAGAAGAACCAGAGGAAAACATTGCTACAAGCTACAAAGAATATGAAGCTGAGGATAGCCATGATCACCCTATCTAACGATCTTATGTAAACAAATGGCAGAACAGAGATTAAAAAGACAAACTTTACTAAGAGCTACAAAGGACAGGAAGCTGTGGAGAGCTCTAATCACCCAAGTCCTGAAGAAACACAGTATATAGGAGAAGCATATGTTGAACAAAAGATGCCTTTCAAATGTTAAGCAAAGTACAGTAGAACCTCGTAGTACGAGTGGACCATTGTGCGCGCAACTTGTACGTGCCGCCATTCGTATGGATTTTTTGTATCGTATGACAAGTAAAAATTCGCAGTATGAGCAACTGTCATACACAGTTGTGGTCAGTGACAGTGATAAAGGGAGGGAACTGACAACACCACAAATGGCATCAGCTACCAATGCTGTTGATTGCCTCCCTTTTATCTTATTTATCAATCACTGTGTGTTAGTACTTTGCTCAGCTTCTGGAACCCGCCCTTTGCCATAGAGTGCTGGATTGCTATGTAATGTCAGTTCTTCAATACGGTAGTGAGTGCTGGACAATATCATCGAAAATGAGGACAAAACTGGAAGCAGCGGAAATGTGGTTCTACAGAAGGACGCTGCGGATATCGTGGACTGAACATGCAAGCAACGATGAGGTGTTGGAAAGAATGGCAACCAAAAGGAAATTAATATCGAGCATCAGGAAGAGACAACTGAAGTTCCTGGGACACGCAATGAGGAAGGAGAGTTTGGAGAACCTGATACTGACTGGCCAGGTAGAGGGAAAGGGAGACAGAGGAAGGCAGCGGATAACATATTTGCAGGGCCTGGTCTGGTGGATGACGGAACGGGGGTTACCAGGAGTAACGGGAACAAACATGCTGAGGGCCACAAGGGATAGGGAGACGTGGAGGGCCATGATCGCCTACGTCCTGAAGGGACAGGGCACATTGAAGAAGAAGAAGAAGAATCAATCGCTACCCTAATCAATTCTTACCACTAAGTAAGATCCTGAGCGTTTTATGCTTTTGAATTTACCAGGTTTAGCACATTTTTCTTAATTTATTTTGTGTTAATTCTTCGTGTTAGCCATGGGTCCGAAGAAAATAAATGCTAAAGTTAGTGGTGATACGAAGAAAAAGTTCACCATTTTCCCCACAACTAGAGATCATTTATTTTCTGTTAATGTTTGTAGCTTAAATAAAACACATTGTTTCATGCCTTCTCTTTTATTATACTTTATCGTTCTTAATTTTTTCTCGTTGCAAATTTTCTGCTTAAAAAGATCCTTAAGAATAGGCATTTTGGACGGTTTTGCTTTTAATTATTTTTCTATTTCGATGGCAAAATTGCTTTGTAATATGAATAAAAATTGCAACAAGAATTTGGTCTGGGAACAAATTAAATTCATACTGTGAGGTCCAAGTGTATTAAGAAACAGACTGGTTAGTTGGTTGATTCTGTTTAGCAGCATATCAACATCTATATGGGTTATTAAATTTAAATATTTTGAACACAGTTGTATGGCTTCAACTAAGTATAAATAGGTATAGTTGGTAATTTTACTATAAGTATTGCTGTAAATTTCTTATATAAAAATTTCTTATATAAATTTCTTATATGAAAATTTATATATTTTTTATATATAAATTTCTTGTATAAAAATGTATTTTTTGGTGGGTCACCATTGTAATTCACATATTAGGCTGTTCCATTTGCTAACAACTATTCATTCTGTCTTTCTTTCAATTGGTGTTTAGTCCTTCATAATCTTCTTGTAGGAGTTCTTGTAGTTTCCTTCCCATATTTACTAACAACATTGTGTTACCTTGTATCTCATGTTTTGACCACCAATAATGAATCCTGGGAGGACTTCATTTTTAATTCACTGTTTGTAAGATTGTGGCCACCAATCGTGAATTCTTTTAATTTCTTCTACTCGGTTTTTCTTCCCTGTCTTCCTCATGTCCGAGGATTGGAAGTTCTGCCATACCATCCAGGTCTGATGTTCATTCGCCACCACCCCCGATCTATTGCCTGCTTAGGTTTGAGGCCGGTGCTTTTCAGATCTTCATTGATGCAGTCGGTTCATCTTTTCTGTGGCCGACCTCTAGGGTAGGAGCCCGGAATGACAATGCTTTCAACTTTTCTAGGCCACACATCTTGGTCCATGCGCTGAAGGTGGCCATACCAGTGCAGTCTGTTCCACCGAAGAACCTCCTCCACACTAGCCAGACCAAGTCTAGACCTCAATGAATGTAAGGGGTCCCTGTCAGAGTTTCGAGGCACAGATCCAGCAGATCATGGCGTGATCACTACAGGCTAATCTGGCTATATCCTCAGCCGTAACAGGCCATGTCTCACTAGCGTGAAGAAGGACGCACCTCACACACAAATTGTAAACATGGCCCCTAATTTACAAAAAAAAAAAATGAATTCACTATTTGATATGTCATAAAACAATGCATTCCCCTGTTGACTCTATGAAATCACCATCTTCTACAGCAAATTAACTTTTTTGTAGGGCTAAGAATTTGAGAATAAAATAAAATTTGAAAATAAAATACATTGGCCACACCTTCTTCTTCTATATACTGTATCTTTTCAGGACATTGGTAATCATGGTTCTCCCCAATTTCCTGTCTTTTGTAGCTCTTAATAAATTTTTTCTTTTTATCATCTCTCCAAAACCCTGTTCTCCCAAGCTCGCCAGCTAGTTTGCACATTGCTTTTCTCTGTCCATGTTGCATTCAATCTGTCCTGTGAGTATCAAATTTTCCAAGCCCTCTTTCCTGATTATCTGCCTCAGAAATTTCAACTGTTTCTTTCTGATGTTAAACATAAGCGTCCTTTTTGTTACCATTGTCTCTAGAACTGTTTTGTTGCTCACATGTTTCGTCCATGTTATTCTCATCATCTTTCTGTAGAACCACATTTCAGTCTCTTTTTCTTCTCTGAGGTGACTGTCCAGCATTCACTGTCATATAAGAGGATTGTTATTATGTAACAGTTTAGTACCCTTTTCTTTGTTTCTTAGAAAATTTTTCTTTTTATTAATAGTTTGTGTAACTTTTGGAAGGCATCTTTTCTCTTTAGTAGGAATTCTTGATTTTTAAGCCAGTTGACAACAGTGCCATTAATTTTGCGTATAAGTATTTGCTGCCATATAGAAAGACAGACACTATATAACAGTTCAGGACGGTCTTCTTTGTTTCTAATGAAATTTTTCTGTTTCTTTCAGCAGGTATCTAGTTGATCTTAGTTCAATAGGAAAATACTTAAATACTCACCTCAATGTCCTTTTCACCCATAAGAAACACCCCAGTAAATAAGATTTATATTTTCTGAGTGCATGGTCATCAGTAAATAGTGGACCCCAAAATGTCAACTACAGGTCAGGCATGCTAAAATCAAACAGGTGCAGAAATTTAAATAACTGTAAAGTGTTCAGACAGGGGATTGAAAGGATGACACTGAAAACGAAAGACACATTGGCATGGGAAAAGATGCCTTTCAAAGCTAAGCAGAGTATTGAGAAACAAGAAAATTTCAGTAGAAACTAAGAAAAGAGTACTGGACTGTTATATGTTATCTGTCCTATCTCAGTCAATACCGGACAATATCATCAAAGATAAAGGAGTGACTTGAAGTAACAGAAATGTGGTTCTACAGAAGGATGCTGAGAATACCATGAGCTGAACATGTGAGCAACGGTGAGGCTTTGGGGTTAATGGAAACGAGAAGGAAACTTATAAACTTATAATTAGCATCAGGAAGAAACGGCTGAGATTTTTAGGATATATAATGAGGAAGGAGTGTTTGGAGAATTGGATACTCACAAGACAGATTGAGCATAAGCGAACCAGAGGAAAGCAACGCATGACAAAAAGACAAAAGTTATTAAAAGTGCAAAGGAGAGGAAGTTGGGAAGAACCATTATCACCAATGTTCTTTTAGAACACTGCACACAGATACTCACAGTATAGACAGAAGGAAAGAGAGAAAGAAGATGGCAGTACGTGATATACTTGATGGGCTTGAGCAAGTGGATGGTGGAGTGGGGTGTGGGAGGGATACCAAGCGGACAACTATTGAGAGTGACAAAGGATAGGGGCAAGTGGAAGCCCATGATTGCATATGTTCTGACAGGACACAACACATAATTAAGAATTTTTAAAAATTTAAATGTTTGAAAATATTAGAAATACTTCTAATGAAAAGTTCAATAAATGGGTTTCTTATGATCTCCATCAAAATCAAAAACTTAGGCATTTTGAAGTATGTTCATTGCTCTTTCTACATAACACCAATGATCTCTTTCTCGACCGAATAGTCACTTGTGATCAAAAGTGGATCCTTTATGATAACCATAAATGATCAGGTCAATGGCTTGATTATGATGAGTCCCGCAAACATTTCCCAAAGCCAAAGTTGCATCAGCAAAAGATTATTGTGACTGTCTAGTAATCTGCAATTGGAGTATCCACAACAGCTTTCTGGAAACCAATCAGAGCATTAATACAGAGCTTTACTGCAATCAACTTACTGAAATGCATGCACGCCTGCAAAAAATGAAACCTGCGTTATTGAATCAACGTAGTCCAAATCTGCTCCACAATAATGCAAGGCCACCTTTTGCAAGAATGATATTGCAAAAACTCAAAGACCAGGGATACAAGAGTTTACCAATTCCTCCATATTCTTCTAATCTTTCATCCACTGATTATTTTTTAAGCACGTTTTTAAATGGTAAAACTTTTAGGTCCAAACCACTGGTGGAATCAATTTTCAAAGATTTCATTGCATCACAGCCAATTATTTTTTATCAACAAGGAATAAATAATCTAGTCAATTGATAGCAAAGGTGCATAGATGCTCAAGGTTCATATTTTGACTAATTTCAACATTTCTACAGTTAATTTTTCAAAAATAAAATTATGTTTCTGAAATCAGCCATAATTTTTTTTAACAGTTTAATAGAAACTCTTGTAATGAAAACCAACGGAGTTACTCTTAACAAAACTTGTTATGAAAGGAACCAAGGTATTTTGGCTTTGTTCTGAATCCTTAGCAAAAACTCCATTAACAAAGAATGGAATTAATCCGACTCCCACACAACACAATACAGGAAACAAAAACCAAATATATTTGTTTTTAAGGCTGTAGAACAATTTGCTATTATCTTTTTTTTTTTAATGTTTTTTTTTATGTATGAACTATGAACTGTTCCAAAATTCATGAAGTAAACAGAATTCATGTTTAGGATCTTAATGATTAACTATAAGAGAAGATATAGGTGGCCTAGTGGTTAATAGTATGGAGAGTAGAATTAGTAAACCAAATTCAAACTCTAACAGAAGCAGTTAAAATATCATTTTATTGTGATGATTAATGGCTGACAACTTGTATCCAATGATGCTTGTCCGCCAGGGTGGCTATCCAATCTCTGTTGCAGATGCCCGTTCAGACACATATGTGTTTGTTCAGCACCCACAGAGCCAACTGTGATTTATACTGCAACTATGCTGAGTAGACCTTACTTACAATGTGCATTATTTAACATGAACAAGGCTAGCATACCCAAACTCAGTCACAATGACTTGTAACTTCATGCTAGTCCAGCCATCAACAGCTCTCAAAGAGTTCTGTCTACCAAATTTTACTCACAAGGCTTGTGTCAACTTGTAGTATGGTTTTCAGGTACTTTCTAAATGTGCCCCCCTGCTGGGGTCACCTCTCCACAGACTGATAATATCAAGAAGTGATCTTCCCAACAAATCAACAAGGGTGGGATTCAAACCTGAGTCTCCTGGCCAGAAAACAAATGTTCTATTCACATGGCTACATGATGATTTGGGGATCCTTGACTCAGATGTGTGTTGTGGTGCAATGGACATCAGCTCGGAATGATAAATTGGAGAGCCGAGTTCAAATTGCAGTTGAATTTGTTGTATTCACTTACGTGCAAATACCCTTGGGAAAGGTATTAATCCAGCTCTTCCCACCCTACCTGTAAAAATGGCACTTTACAAAAGCATCGATGATGACAACAAACCAAGACATTCGCCTGAGGGGTGTGATGGTTAGGGGTTGTTGATGGCTTATGCTCCCCTGGGAGCAATGGAGCTATGAAAGAGATCCTTGATTTATGACAGAGCTATGCTCATATGATGTGCTCTAAGCTGATTATCTGCATAAATGGAAACATATTGTTGTAGAGCAGCTAACACCCCTCTAGTGCTCTCAAGAATAGAATGGTCTGTGATCTAAGGTAGCTGTAAAAATAAGAACTAATAGCAGACAGCATTAGATTCAAAGTGGCATTGACGAGTCCTATCAGACTGTGCTCTCTGCAACTCTAATAACTTAACCTCTCCTCTTTTTTACTATTTGTTGTTCTGTCTTCCGGTGTTTGTTGGATATTGTGCTGTAGATACACAGCACACATCTTCTGGGTATTGTCCTGTCACCTTGGCAATACAACACATACCCATGATTTTCCATGAATACGTCACTCACCTATGAACAATTAAGAGGATGAGACTCACCTTCAAGGATGTTTCCAACTAGCATCCAGTTGGCAGACAAGACTCAATACATGTCCCTCTCTCCTCTCACCCATTGAGTGGATATTGTGTTGATATTTATTGAGCACAATATTCACAATGGAATCATCAGCCAATCAGAATCTACAAAATAGACTTGCCTACATGGCAGAGTGGAATCTCCCAGGCTGTCATATAAACCACCTACCAATTTGCTGGGTAGCTTGAAGCTGTCAGTTTCAACTTCAACTGATTACTGGCTGTTGCTATTTAAGAATTCTACAAATCTGTTAGCATAAAACGTATGACTTCATTTAGTCATTCCAAATCTAAAATGATGAGACCTTGCCGCCAATGCTCTCAAATTCATAACGTTTAGAAAAGGTAGATGTCAGTCCATCAGAAAAACTATCAAGAAAATATCCAGAAAAAAGGTAAAAGAAAGCTACATTGCGCCACTGCTTGAAGCTCAGTTGCCAGATTAGTACAATAAGATTATAAATTCTTTGTTATTATATCAAAGTTCTCTAAATATATAGCAGAAGCACTAGATTTAACCGTTCCAACAGCCGTTATTTATTACTCAAACTTTCCTCCAACCGTTATTAATTATTCCACCATGCCTCCATCCGCTATTTCAAGGCCATTAACCTCACGTAATGGTGGGGAGGGAGATGTAAATATAGTCTTCACTTAATAATTTACCAACCTAACGACTACAAGTCTTCGAAATATTTTAAAAATATTTTTGAAACTTTATAAATTATCACAGTTAAAAAAAGATGAAAACAATCCTTAAAATTTCATTATTAAAAAATTTCACAATTAAAAATACGAGAATCACTTTCACAAGGATGTTTTTAACTAAGCGTCCAGTTGGTAGACAAAAATAAACAGGGTTGTAACTCAATACTCTCTCCTCTCACCCACTGAGTGGATATTGTGCTGATATTTATTGAGCGCAATATCCATACTGGAATCATCAGCCAATCAGAATCTAGAGAATAGACTTGCCTACATGGCAGTGTGGAATCTCCCAGGCTGTCATATAAACCGCCTACCAATTTGCTGGGTGGCTTTGAGCTGTCAGTTTCAACTTCAACTGATTCCTGGCTGTTGCTATCTAAGAATTCTACAACCTATGCTAATGCAATAGGAAAATAATGAAGTAGAACATAGCAACAAATTCCTTTCTCTTTTAATGAAAATGGTATTTTTAAATAAAAATTATAGTCGGACTTATTGTGGTGAGGGATGTGCGTTGTGGTGCAGTGAATATCAGCTCGGAACAAGAAATCAGGGAGCCAAGTTCGAATTCCAGTTGAATTCATTGCATTCACTTACGCGCAAATACCCTTGTGAAAGGTATTAATCCATCTCTTCCTTCCAGTATGGGTTAAATAACGGGACAGATTGGGTTCTATAGCCTTGGCTGGCAACCAGTCTACCGCAGAAAGCAATGGCAAACTACTGTAGGATAATCTTCTGCCCAGTCAGTCATGTCTCTTTCAAGACATGATTGCCCAAGCGTGTTTCACATATGGCACTTAACTGACTGACTGTGGTGAGCAACAAATGCACTGAATATGTTGTTTTAGAAAAAGAAAACCCTTTTGTATTTTATTTAATTCCTGTCTATAAAAATTTGGTACTATTATAACATGAGGTCTACTTCAATATATCATCTACCTAGGTGCAGCATGGTGGTCTACCGTGCACCTCCCCTCACATGGGCATTATGCGGATTCAGCGACAAAAGCAGACATTCAGGTAACTGAGCGATCTTGGTTGGATTCTAAAACGATGATTCTCAAGAAAATGCGAGGTGTTTGGTAGTCAGCAGTTCTAGTCAAATCTTGATCATTTTTACTGGAAGATGATGAGAAAAAATTCCAATGATCAATTTGTGTCATTCCTAGAAGATATACAGTGTTTATCCCTGAAATAAATATATGTATTGTATTTGATAGCATGTTTATTTTTACCTCTCTACCTTTAATGTAAATAGTATATAGATATATAAATATTAATAATAGGTTTAAATAAATGTATATACATACAATATTATATTACAGTTTGAAGCTGATCTAGACCTCATGCTATCATTGAAAGAGGAGGTAGACTTCACACTATAGATGAAATGAGAAGTAGACCTCACATTATATTGAGGTAGACCTTATGCTATAGTCAAAACAAGAGATAGATCTCACACTATTTTGAGGTAGATTTTATGCTATAGTCAAAACAGGATGGAAAACTGTTGTCCTCATCTTTATTGCCATATTTACGATGTTTCAACTGTTGTATGCTCTGGACTTCTTCAGGTGTTAGCACTACCTTCTCAAGGCACATATCCAAATATTAGTGCTACTATAGTAGTCGGGTCCACCCCAATATAGCGTCTACCCAGGTGCAGCATGGAAGTCTACCATGCCCCTTTCTTTACCAACATTCAACAGTGAATCACCAGTGACATGATGGGAATCCAGCAACAGGAGCACACACTCAGGCAACTGAGCGATTGTGGTTGGATTCTAAAACGATGATTCTCAAGAAAATGCGAGGTGTTTGGTAATCAACAGTTCCAGTCAAATCTTGATCATTTTTACTGGAAGATGATGAGAAAAGATTCCAATGATCTATTCAAGCCATTCCTAGAAGATATACAAAGTGTTTATCGCTAAAATAAATGTATGTATTGTATTTGATAGCATGTTTATTTTTACCTCTCTACCTTTAACGTAAATAGCATATAGATATAAAAATATTAATATAAGGTTTAAATAAATATGTATACACATACAATATTATATTATAATTCGATGCTGCAGTAGACTTCATGTTATAGTCGAAACGGGAGGTAGATATCGTGCTATATTGAGGTAGACCTAACGCTATAGTCGAAAAAGGGGTTAGACCTCATGCTATATTCAGGTAGACCTCATGCTAAAGTCAAAATGGGAGGTAGGCCCCACACTATATTGAGGTAGACCTCACGATATAGTTGAAACAGGAGGTAGACCTCACACTATATTGAAGTAGATTTCATGCTATAGTCAAAACAGGATGGAAACTTTATACTAAAGTTGAAATAGGAGACCAATCTCACACTATATTGAGGTAGACCTTATGCTATAGTCAAAACAAGAGGTAGATCTTACACTATTTTGAGGTAGACTTTATGCTATAGTCAAAACAGGATGGAAACTTTATACTAAAGTTGAAATAGGAGACCAATCTCACACTATATTGAGGTAGACCTTATGCTATAGTCAAAACAAGAGGTAGATCTTACACTATTTTGAGGTAGACTTTATGCTATAGTCAAAACAGGATGGAAACTTTATACTAAAGTTGAAATAGGAGACCAATCTCACACTATATTGAGGTAGACCTTATGCTATAGTCAAAACAAGAGGTAGATCTTACACTATTTTGAGGTAGACTTTATGCTATAGTCAAAACAGGATGGAAACTTTATACTAAAGTTGAAATAGGAGACCAATCTCACACTATATTGAGGTAGACCTTATGCTATAGTCAAAACAAGAGGTAGATCTTACACTATTTTGAGGTAGACTTTATGCTATAGTCAAAACAGGATGGAAACTTTATACTAAAGTTGAAATAGGAGACCAATCTCACACTATATTGAGGTAGACCTTATGCTATAGTCAAAACAAGAGGTAGATCTTACACTATTTTGAGGTAGACTTTATGCTATAGTCAAAACAGGATGGAAACTTTATACTAAAGTTGAAATAGGAGACCAATCTCACACTATATTGAGGTAGACCTTATGCTATAGTCAAAACAAGAGGTAGATCTTACACTATATTGAAGTAGATTTCATGCTATAGTCAAAACAGCAGGTAGACTTCATGCTATAGTTGAAACAAACAGGAGATAAACCCCACATGATATTGAGGTAGACCTCACACTATATTCGAAATGGGAGGTAGGCTTCATGTTAAATTTAGGTAAACATCATGCTAAAGTCAAAACGGGAGGGACACCCCACTCTATATTGCGGTAGAACTCACACTATAGTCGAAACAAACAGGAGGTAAACCCCACACTATACTGAGGTAGACCTCACACTATAATTGAAATGGGAGGTGGATCCCACACTATATTGAAGTAGGCTTCACGCTATAGTATAACCTAAAAAGTTATATATCATTTTCTCATTTCGATGGGCAAAAACTGCAATTAAATGTGTTCATAGACTTACATTTAAAAGGTTTTTTTGTTGACTTATGTCTGCGTGTAGTCAAGTAAACCTTGGACATTTGTGTTCTAGCAAATTCAAGGTTTATTAGTGACCAATATGCTCTCTGCCAGAGAGGTAACAAGACACACCCAATTCCTAAGGCATCTTTTGATTAAAAGGAAAAAAACGGATTGAGAGTTTCTGCCATTTTCTTCTTTACTACTTTTAGCATCGCTATGTAACCGTTGTTAGCAGGAGTTCTTTGGCAGACAAGTGGGATACTAACACAACTTCACACTAGTTAGCTATCACCCTGACCCTACAAAATTTTTCTTGCTACTTTAACCAAATACCATCACTTGGTGTGGTTGCAGCTCCTGTGATTGTAAACAAGTCTTAAGCAATATGAAATGCAACTTCGTCATGACTTTTGGGAAACTCTATACTTGTATTACAGATTTGTGTTAGTTTCATGCCTGTTACAGTTGTGTTTGTTTTTTGTTTTGTTTCTTATTTTTTTTAGTTGTGACTTGGTTTGTCTCTATAATACTTTTTAATTTTCAGTCTCTACCATTTTATGGGAGTTTCACCTCTCTTCTGGAAACTATCCAGTCTTTTCTGTTCTGCATGTTTTGTAAGGTGAGACCAGGGACACAACACATGACCACACAAAAAGCATGTTTTCTTTGGCCACATTATCAGCTTCCACTTTTTTTAAAATGTTTCTTGTTGATGTGTCCAAGCTTCCAATTCTCTTGTTGCCGATTCTTTCTTCTTTACGACTGCATTTTTTTTTTTAAAGCAAGGCATTTTACTGCCACTGTTTTGCAGGGTGTTACATAGGAGGAAAGTTACGAGAAAGAGTGACAGGTTATAAGGGGTGTCAGGAAGTGGGTTAGAGAAGGATGAGAATACTGATGAGAGTTGAGTGGATGGAGAAAGGAGCATGAGAGAGAGGATGCAGGATAGTGAAACAGGAGATGACTATTGACTTTACATTTAAATTCTTGGAGATTATAGCTGTCAGGGAAGCAAGTAAATGGAAGGAAAGTTATGTGATAGAGTGACCAGTTATAAAGGGTGTCAGGAAGTGGGTAAGAAATGGATGAGAATACTGATGAGAGTGGAGTGGACGGAGAAAGGAGCATGAGAGATAGGATGCAGGTTTGTGAGATAGGAGATGACAATTGACTTTACATTTAAATTCTTGGAGATTGTAGTTGTTGAGGAAGCAAGTAAATGGAAGGGAATTCCACATGTGGGAAGTGCGAGAGAAGAAGCTGATGGAGTAGAATTTGCGTTTACATTTTATTGGTTTTACAGTAAAAGGGTGGGACTTAGTTGCTAATCTTGTGGCTCGAGTAAATTCATATACAGGGGGCACCAGGGAGCTAAGTTCATTGGAACAGAAGCTGTTAAAGTATTTGTAGAAGAGACACAGGGAAGCCACATGGTGAGAAAGTGACTGCATCTGAGCTGCTAAGTCGGGATTGATCATATTACAGATTCACTGTTGGATTTTGTCAAGGACACCTAGATGGATAGCAGGAGCATCCGACCAGATATGGCAGCAATATTCAATGCATGGGTGGATGGGAGATTTATATATGCACAAGATTGTTTCAGGTGAGAAAAACTTCCTTGCCTTACACAGAGAACTGACTTTCTTAGCAGCGGATTTAGCTATGGATTCTATATAGTCATTCCACTTGAGGTCTGTTGTGAGAGTTAACCCAAGGAGGCGCAGTGTTTTACTATCAGGGAGACTAGACTAATCCATGCTAATGGTGGAGGTAGGAGCGATTGTCTGTGACAGCTAATAGATAGCAGCTTCATTTTGGAAGCATTAAAATTCATGAGCCGTTTCTTACCCCAGTCCACGACAGATTGGAGGTCTTTTTCAAGTTTGGCAGTGAGGTTTGCTTTTATTAAATTTTTGGGAACAGTGAGAAAATAAAAGTTTCTAGACATTTTTTTATAATCATTTCACCCCAAGCAAGGCAGGTGTGACACTGATGTGCAAAAGGTTACAGTGAGAGGAAAAACAAGATACAGTGGATGTCGAAGAAAGATAAAAGATGGATGAACGATTCAAGTAGATAAAATTGGCAATTGACGTTGCATTTAAACTTTTGGAGATTGAAGCTATTATGAAAACATGTAAACGGGAGTGAGTTCCAAAAATGGGAAGTGCGAGAAAAGAAACTGTTAGAGTAGAAGAGATAGTTACATTTAACTAGTTTGATAGTAAATAGGTGGGACATCGATTCAAATCTTGTAGTATGCGTAAATACATGTGGTCAGGGAACCAGAGAGAACTTGTGAGAGCCATGAAGCCACATCGCATCCGTGAGAAAGTGACTGAAGGTGGGCTGTCAAGTCTGGTTCGATTATATTGCAAATTCTCCTTTGGATTTTATCGACAACCTTAAGATAAATAGCAAGAGCACCTGACCAGATATTGCAACGGTATTTAATACACAGAAGAATGGTAGAGTTATAAATGTGCAAAATGGATTCTGACATGAACTTCCTGGTCCAACACAGTGAACCAACCTTCCTAGCAGTAGATGCAGCTATGGATTCAATGTAGACATTTCATTTGAGGTCATTTGAGAGAGTAAGGCTAAGGAGGCACAATGGGTTGCTCTTTAGGAGACTAACAATATCCGTTCTGTTGATAGGCAGGAAAGTTTCTCTATGGCAGTTAAAGAAGTGCCGCTACATTTTAGAGGCATTAAAAAAATTATAAACAATTTTATAAAAAAATCTAATTAGTAGAAATAACATGGGGAAAAAAGAGCACATGACATTTCTTATTTATAAATTTGAACCAGTGAAATCAGCAACTTAATCCTAATATCGTTATCATCTACAAAAATTTCATTTCAATGATGTTTAGACAAATTCAGAAGTTACAAAAGTTGACTGTTGTGAGGGCTGATAAACCCAGGTGAACCCTGAAGAATAGATAAACAAGATATTCAAAATGACTAAATACTTTTCAAACAGTTTATTTAATATCCCAGGTCATTTTCTGATAATGGCAAAATCAAACAGCAATTTAATTTTTTTATGAGGGCATATTCAGCATTTTCAGGTGATCTCATTGAAGGTCTTTTCAGAATGCCAGTAAAATAACAACTGAATAATGTTTAAGGAATAAAATATTTGCCTCTGTCCAAAAATGCTCAGGTGTGAATTCAATCAAGTTCTTGCTTTCTCTCTGAAGACCAAGGTACTCATTATGAGAGTTCTATGCTATGGACATTTTTTATTCATATTTGGATTCATCATCTTGATTAAAAAACTCTGCATCCTCTGCCAAGTGTTCCAAGAGAGAGGTCTCAAGAGAAATCTTTCCCAAACAGAAACTCAGATCTGGAATTGCAATAGAAATTTAAAAGAACAAGCATTTCTTACACTACATATAAAGCAAATAGAATATTTACAACCAAAAAAAACTTGCATAAATCTTTTCTTTTGTATGCCTTAGACCAAAACTTAGGCTGGATATCAATTTGAATATACATAACACAAACATCAGTCAGTCATTTAAGTTCCATACGTGATACATACTTTGGGCGATCATGTCTCGAAAGTTACATGACTGACTCAGCAGACGATTATTCTGCAGTAAGTTGCCATTACTTTCTGTGGTAGACTAGGTTGCCAAACAAAGCTATAGAACCCAATCTGTTCTGTTATTTAACCCATAACTGGAGAGAAAGAATGGATTAATACCTTTGCCAAAGGTATTTGCGCATAAGTGAATTCAACAAATTCAATTGGAATTTCAACTAGGCTCCCTCCCTGCTTTGTTGTTCTGAGCCGATATCCACTGCACCACAACGCATTTCCAACAAAAAAAAATTGCAATTTCCAAAAAACAAAATCTTTGAGAAGTAAAAAATAGAAGATTAAAAAAGTGGCGCCACCTAATTTTTAATATGGAATATCTCATTACTAGAGAGAGAAAGCTTAGATAGATTTGAAATGGTTGATGTCATGGTTACTTGTTATATTTTTCCTATGTAGAAAAGTACAATTTAAGTTTTCATTTTTTTTTTTTTTATTTTTTTTTTTTTAAATCATTTCACCTCAAACAAGGCTGGGGATTATAGCGAGAAAAAAAACTAGATACAGAAGATATTGAAGAAAGGATAAAAGATGAATAGAATTCAAGAAGATAGAAAATGACAACTGACATTGCATTTAAATTTTTGCAGATTGTAGCTATCAGGGAAGCAAGTAAATGGAAGGGAGTTCTACAGGTGGATAGTGAGAGAAAAGATTGGATACAGTGGGTATTTATAAAAGGATAAAAGATGAACGGGATTCAAGAAGACAGAAAATGGCAACTGACGTTGCCTTTAAATGTTTTGAAGACTGTAGCTATAAGAGAAGCAAGTAAACAGAAGGGAGTTCCACTGGTGGGAAGTGACAGAAAATACTGGGTACAGTGGGTACTGAAAAAAGGATGAAAGATGAATGGGATTCATGAAGATAGAAGATGGCAATTGACATTGCCTTTAAATGTTTTGGACACTGTAGCTATCAGGGAAACAAGTAAACTGAAGGGAGTTCTACAGGCAGGAAGTGTGAGAAAAGAAACTGTGAAATAGTAGTTACATTTATTTATTTCAATGTTAAAAGGGTGGGACCTAGATGCCAATCAAGTAGTATGCTTAAATTCATACCTTTCTGCCTTTAGTAACTGCTTTCTGATCTCATCAGCAGATCAATCTTCTTTCATAAAAAAATGAGAGGCTACCAGAAACCTTAATTTCAAAATTTATAAAGGCATGAAATCACATCATTGAATGGTCAGTAAATTCAATAAAATTTTTTTTTCAAATTTAAAACTGAAGAAATAATCTTAGTGGTTTTTTAACCACTAATTCTAAAAACAAATAAATTTTCCGAAAATTATAGAAAAAATTTTTCTTTAAAATAGACTTTCTACAAAAGTATGTGTAAAGGTATATGATTAAATTTCCATAGTAAAATTTGTATTTCAAAAAGAAATTATCTTGATTGAAATTTCAGCTTTTTTAGAATTTTCAAAATTCATTTTTTTTTTGTCCATTTTTGACAGCTTGACAAATTTGTAAACAAAAGCTAATTTTCAGTTTTAAAAATCTTGCAAAGGAAAAATATACATCAATTTTTGATTAGTAAATATGGTCTTCACTTAACATAATATTCTAACTGCTGTCACAAGGTTTCAAAGAATTTAAAATAAAAATATGTTTGAAACTTTAAAAATTATTATAATTAAAAAAAAAATTAATTTTTTATCTCAGAAAGGAGGTTTTGGAGATGATGGAAACGAAAAAGAAATTAATACTGAGCATCAGGAAGAGACAGCTGAAGTTCTTGGGACATTCAATGAGAAAAGATGGCTTGGAGAACCTGATACTAACAGGCCAGATAGAGGGAAAAAGAGACAGGAGAAAGCAGCAGTTTTCCTTGGCTTGAATAATTGCTTCAGTGTAGCTGGGAAGGGGTGCAAGCATATCCTCTCCTGTGTTCACAAGAATGAGATGCCATTATCTCTTGTGGCTCTCATACAAACTAAATTGTTTCTTTTTGCTCATCTTGTGCCAGATATAGCTGAAATTTATATGGGTGCCATCCCTAGCTTTTTATTTTATCATTTCACACCAAACAAGGCAATAAAGTCACTAAGATGTAAGTGGTTCAACTGCATTTTTTTAAACAAGATTTTCTAAAAATAATAACTGAAAAAATATTTTCATAATTTCCAAATTAATGTATTTTTCATTGGGAAAAAACTGAGTTACAAAATATTACATTATCCACAGTAAACAATTTGGTTATCTGTTGACAAAAAACTATATTCGGAGCAGATTTTTGGAATAAAGGCTAACTGTTTGAAAAAAAATGTATGTTCTCCAAGGAGACCTGCATTTAACTAATTAAACAAATTTTTGATACAGAATTTAATTTCTTGCAATTTTATGAAATTACGAGGGAGAAGGTAACAGATATAAAAAAAATATGTTTTATCAAGATTTTCTAAAAATAATGATTTAAAAAATAATTACATTCGTTTGTGAATAAGTCTTGAAAGTTACATTAAAATCTGACAATTATTTGATTTTTGTAAGAATTTCGAAATTAATGTGTTTTTCAGCAGAAAAAAATGAGTTACGTAATTACACACTTTGTAAACTCTGGTAACAATTTGGTTACTCGCTGATGAAAAAAAAAAGAGTTTTTAACAAAATTTCAAATGTGTTACAAAGGATTAAAAAATCAATAAATAATTTAAAAAATACTTTGATCTTTCCTCTTAATAATGACATAAAACATTTGAGGATAAATGTTTGTATTAAGTTTGGAGCTTTTTTTCTTCATACAATACTGTTTTTTCAGCAAATTAGTGGAGGTACCTAGGTTACAGTGTGTTAGAGAATATGAAGAAAAAATAAAGAAACATTATCAAGGAGAGAGGACAATAAAAGAACAAGGATTAAGAAGACAGAATCTCACAATTGACATTGCATTTAAATTTCTGGAGATCAAAGCTGACTGGGGAGCAAGAAGCTAAAAGAGAGTTCCACAAATGAGATTTGGGGTAGAAGAAAATGTTGGCCTAAAACTTAGCCAATTCAACTGTAAAATGATAAGATCTTGTCAGCAAACTAGTATTGTGATTAAGATGTATTTAAATTCATAAAGTCTAAATACCACTGAGGAAAGTTCGTCAGAACAATTACCATAAAAATATTTATAGAAAAGGCCCAGGGAAGCTACATTACAGTTGTAGGAAAGTGATTGAAGCTTGGATTCCAGGTCAGGCTTATAAATCAGAAAGGTTGCATCTATCCATTTCAATTGTAAAATGATGAGACCTTGCCGCCAATCGAGTACTGTACTTAAATTCATAAAGTCTAAGCACCATAGAGGAAAGTTCATCAGAACAATTACCATGAAAGTATTTTTAGAAAAGGCAGAGGGAAGCTACATTACAGTAGTGGGAAAGTGATTGAAGGTGGAATGCCAGGTCAGGCTTATAAATCAGAAAGGTTGCATCTATCCATTTCAATTGTAAAATGATGAGACCTTGCTGCCAATCTAGTGCTGTGCTTAAATTTATAAATGCAAATTACCCTAAAGGAAAGTTCATCAGAACAATTACCATGAACATACTTATAGAAAAGGCCCAGGGAAGCCACATTATTGCAGTGGGAAAATTGACTGAAATTCAGATTGCTAGTCAGATTCTTTGGATTTTATTAAGAATCTCTAAATGTATAGTGAGAGCAGCAGCTTAAATGTGGCAACAATATTTAAAACAAACATGAATGGTACACTTATAAACATGTAAGATAGATTCTGTCAAGAAAACTTGTCTTACTCAACACAGTGAACCAAATTTCCTTGCTGCAAACTTAGCAATTGATTCAGTATATTTTTTTAACTTTGGATCAGCAAAAAAACATTTGTCCGAGAAGGTGCAATAAATTTACCTGTCACTTTTATCTAGATATTATGTTAATAACTTCGAATGAAATAAGACTAAATTTTTCATTAGTAAAACAATTACTTATTCCCTCATCAATTAGTCTATTTTTTAACTTATTCTCTTATTTGCCTTATTTTTTTTACCTGATTCACTTTTGCCTGATTTTTTTACCTTATTCACTTTTGCCTTACTTTTTATCTTATTTTTTCTCTCATTCACTATTAATTTTTGCCTTATTCACTTTTTAGCTTATTCCCTTTTTCCCTTATTTTTACTTGGCCTTATTTATTTTTACTGTATTCACTTTTGCCTTATTTTTTTTAACTTATTCACTTTTTATTTTTATGGATTCACTTTTTATCTTAACTTTTGCTTTATTCACTTTTACCTTAACTTTTACCTTATTTTTGCCTTATTCACTTTTTACGTTATTTATGTTTTACCTTACTTTTACTTGACCTTATTTTTTTTTTACTGTATTCACTTTTGCTTTATTTTTTTAACTTATTCACTTTTTACCTTAACTTTTGCCTTATTCGTGTTTACCTTAACTTTTACCTTAAATTTTTACCTCATTTTTGCCTTATTCACTTTTTACCTTAACTTTTGCCTTATTCGTGTTTACCTTAACTTTTACCTTAAATTTTTACCTCATTTTTGCCTTATTCACTTTTTACCTAATTTTATTTGACCCTAATATTTTTTACTGTATTCACTTTTGCCTTATTTTTTTTAACTTATTCATGGATTCACATTTTACCGTAATGTTTGCCTTTTACACTTTTACCTTAACTTTTACCTTATTCTTCCCTTATTCATTTTTTACTTTTTCATGTTTTACCTTACGTTTACTTGACCTAATTTTTTGCTGTATTCACTTTTGCCTTGTTTTTTTTTTTAATTTATTCTCTTTTTATTTTTATGGATTCACCTTATTGATTTTTACCATAATTTTCACTTATTGTCTATTCACATATTTACTTTTTCCCCTTATTTTTTATTTTATTCTCTTTTTTCCTTATTCTTTTTTATGCTATTTTTTTTACATTATTCATTTTTTCTTATTCTTTGTTTTTAACTTAATTCACTCTTTTACCGCATTCATTTTCACCATATACTTTTACTTTATTCATTTTTCATGGTATTTATTTTGTTGCCATATTTAATTACTATTATCATTACGAGGTGATTTCTGTATATTTATGTGTCTTATATAAACTGGAAAAAAAAAACAATTGTCTTGTCCATCACCAAACATTTATATATAAAAATATAAACTTATATTTTTATTCTTCCTTGGTGACAGTTATATAGAGGATGAAACCAGAGAGAATTATGCACATACGAGGGAGTTGTTGACCAGCGGGAGTTGTCTTCTCTTCTTCTCTCTTCTCTGCGTTATGATTTCAGCCAGAAAACCCCATATTATATAACCTGAAATTGCCACGCATTTTTGCCTCCTCATGTTTAATTGTGTCATCTATGGTTAGGCACATCTGTCAATCATCTTTGCAGGCTATTGCTTTTCAAGCCGGCTGCCTTTGGTGTCAATCACATTTTTGTTGGTCACTGCTTGTTTTCTCTGTCTTTAATGTCAATCATACTTTTGCTTTCTGCCTTTGATGCCTATCATATTTCTTTCGGGTCACAGAAATATATTACATAACACAATAAAAGCAGTTTAAAGTTTTGTTAGGGCAATACTATTAAAATGTTCTGACATGCATAATAAAGCAATTTTGCTTCCAATCAGATCACTGTAATGTTTAATCAAACATAGTGACAAAAATATGTCTATCCAAGGTAGACAACTCCAAGCTTGTTAACAGTTAATTACAAAGTTCACTAATCATCAAAAGAAAATAGAATAAGCAGGTAAAATTTTTCACATTTTGACTAAAGCTATCATCTTTGTTGTTATTATCACAACATTTTGGATGCTGTGCCACTTGTCCTTTTTAATTTCTTTATTTAATTTACAGGAGTAAAATCTTCTCATCACTCTGTCAATGTCCCTTTAAGGGATGTCCCTTTATTCATTTTGGTATTGCTCGGTTAATGTATAAGTCTAAACCTGTATGATTTTTGTTTGTTAATCATTTCACCCCAAGCAAAGAAATAATGCCACTAGGAGTCAAAGGCTTACAAGGAATAAAAGAGAATGAGAAGACTTTAGTGAGGAGAAAAGGTTAGTTGGTTGTTCTGTTTTTATGGCATATCAACACCTCGGCGGGTCATTTATTGCCAACTAAATTTTTATTTATTTATTGCTGGTAATACCTTTTTCTTTCAACAATTTATTATTGTTTTTATATAAGTTTTGTGTCTAGTAATACTTTTTCTTTTCAAGTATCAAGAGTCATTGGGATTTGTTTTTAAGGGCAGGGTCCCCAAGTCCTACCCTTGTTATTTAACCTATAACTGGAGGGAAGGGAAGGATTAATACCTTTCCCAAGGGTACCAGTGCTTAAGTGAATGCAGGGTATTCAACTGGAATTTGAACTCGTCACTAAACGCTTACAGCACCTGGTATTCCCAAGCGGTCACCCATCTAAGTACTGACCAGGCCCAACGTTGCTTAACTTTGGTGATCAAGCAAGAACCGGTGTATTCAACATGATATGGCCGTAAGCCAGATGGAAAGGACAATAAAAGAACAGGTTTCCAAAAGATGAAAGGTTGTGATTAGCGTCACATTTAAATGTTTGGTGATTGGAAGTGGTGGGGAAGCATAAAAACGGAAGGGAGTTACACATGCAAGAAAAGAAATTAACATATTGTTGCATCAGTCAATTAAGCGTCATACGTGATACATGCTTGGATGATTATGTCACGAAAGAGACATGACTGAGTAAGCAGATTTACCTGCAGTAGGTTGCTATTACTATCTGCAGTACTGCAGAAAGTAATAGCAACCTACTTGTTGCCCAACCAAGGTTAGTGAACCCAGTCTGTCCTGCTATTTAACCCATAGCTGGAAATAGATTATATTATCATATGTATAAGTAGTAATTTAGTAGGGGATCATTTTATTACTTCATAACAAAAGAAAACAAATCCCCCACTTAAAGTCCAATAGAAGATTTAACTGTACTCATTTCCAATTATATTAATGTATCAGCCATAAATACAGACTAAGTCAAGGACATATATAGGTCTACAGTTATTGGAACACCTATTGACTACACCTAGGGAGATAAGTTTATTACTGAATAACAATAGAAATTGATCCCCCATCTTTAGTTGTAATAGAAGCTTTAATTGTATTCGTTTCCAATTATATTAATGTGTACTAATTCTAGGGGGATCAGTTTATTACTGAATAATAATAGAAAATAGATCCCTCACTTTATGCCCAGTAAAAACTTATGTTTCTAAATATTATATTCAATCAGTCAGTTAGTGCTATACGGGATACGGATACGGGATACATGCTTAGGTGATTATATCTCGAAAGAGAAATAACTGGTTGGGCAGAAAATTTTCTTACAGTAGGTTGCTATTATTTTCTGATAAATTGGTTGCTAACCCAATCTGTCCTGCTATTTAACCCATGGCTGAAGGAAGAAGCGAAGGGTTAATACATAAGTGAATGCAACAAATTCAACTAGAGTTCAAACTCGACTCTCCAATTTCTCATTCTGGGCCAATATCCACTGCACCATAGTGCACTACTAATCTAGACGTACATTTAAATTCATATGAGTAAGGCACTAAGGAGGAAAGCTCATCAGAACAATTGCCAAGAAAATATTTGTAGAAAAGATTGGGGGAAGCCATGTCATATTGGTGAGAAAGTGATTGAAGTAGAGATGCCTAGAAAGAGCAAAGATTATGACGAAACAAATTCCGGATATGCTGCTAGGAAAGTTGATCCCTGTGTCATCCAAGACAATTTATCTTAGAGATAGTCATAACTTATTCTGAGCTTATTTAATTGAGTTATGACATATGTAAGACTTAATACATAATATTTGATTGTTTTAAGATATGTCAGTAGAATATCAGCCCAATAGCATCTCTCAATACAATGTAACGTTGAAGAATTCAGTGGATTCAATTCAAAATAATTTTGTTCTCGTTTCTTCCTGAAATTTGGTCAATTTCAGTTCCAAAAGAACCTACAGTTTTGGAAATTAATGTGTAGACTTGATATTGAGTACAAAGAGCCATGGATTTGGTGAAGATTTGTTGTTGAGTATTGATGTTATTTATCTTCATGTATTTAATTCTAACTCAAACATTTTTTTTTGTCTCTTTCAGATTAATTCTTTTTTTCAATAGTTTCTTGAAATAGATTATATTATCATATGTATAAGTAGTAATTTAGTAGGGGATCATTTTATTACTTCATAACAAAAGAAAACAAATCCCCCACTTAAGGTCCAATAGAAGCTTTAACTGTACTTAAATGGACGAATCTCAAATCTTTTATAATTTCACACTTGTCCTGTTTCATTCTCTCTTCACCATGGAAGTTTTTTACCCACCTGCCCCACCCCTGGTTCTATCAGTGTTGACCAATCCTTTGCTCTCGTGTGTGTATATGTATATATTTCCTTTCAATGATTAGTTAGCTAAACTCACTTGCCGAAAAGAGGAAGAAAAAGTAAATATTTTTATATTTAAATGATTGCTTTTGAAAATGCTCGTGAAAATTCCAAGCAATATTGGTATTGATGTAATGAATATGCATACACCTTGGTTTCCCTTCATAGTAATATGATTGGCTGGAGTCAGCCATAAATACAGATTAAGTCGAGGACATATATAGGTCTACGGCTATTGGAATGCCTATTGATTACACCTGTTGCATAAGCCTACATACTGCATATGACTATAACGAGTACCGGTCCATTACAGCTACTTGCTAGATTGTCCTACCTGGTTACATTTGCCAAAACCATTTAGCTACTTTGAATAATATATGTATTTTCTAAACATATGCTGTTAAATATAAGAGACAATGAAAGCTTAGAAGAAAATCAATAAATAATTATTCAAATGTTGGAGAATTTTTGTCTTTATTTTCAACTGAAATTAAAGCAAAAATACGTTTAGAACGACTCATTATTAAACATACTCATTATTAAACATAATAGACATTCATTGTCTCTTATATTTAACAGCATATGTTTAGAAAATTACTTGCTGCCTCGATACAATATATATATATATATATATATATATTTGTCTTTCCGGGACATATCAGATATCAAAGTATCACATTTTCTTTCTACTGGCAACATATACTGATCTGGGGATTCCATATTGTCTTCCTCTGAGATAAGAAGGGTTAACTTTTACTGTACTTATAATTCATATTGCCTCTCTCATTACTCTACATATTTCATCTACAATTCATCATTAGTGAACCAGGACCCCCCCTAACTTAGTTAGAACTTAGTATAAATAAAAAATTATCACTCACATTTTCTTTTACAGTATTTACATTATTCGGACTATTGTCAACATCTTTGTTGCCATTTGTATGACGTTTTGGCTGTTGTATGCTCTGGCCTTCTTCAGGTGCTAGAAATTTCGAACCAAACCCTTTATTAAAATTGTAATATGAACTCTGGTAAAAATGGGTTACTGGACATGATGTTTATAAGTCACAAAAATTCAGTTGTTCTTGTCCTTAAGGACACATGGCCCAGTGGATATAGACATTGGTTAGTTCCTGACTTGACTCTTAGAGTTGGGAGTTCAATACCATGCTACAGCAGTGGTGAACAAATAACTTGCAGTGGAGTTCATAGACCCCAGTGATTGTAATAAAGGGTTCAGTTTGAAATTCCTAGCAGGTCAGACTGTACAATGGCCAGAACGTCGTACAAATGGCAACAAAGATGAGGACAATAGTCCGAATAATGTAAATGCTGTAAATACTACCTTATCTCAGAAATATAGACAAACACAGTTTTTTTTAATTATAGTAGATAGCCCCCAATATCACCTGGTTCATATTTTTCTTTCTTCTATTGGACAGGAATTAATGCTCATCTCTTGTTTTCAATTCAAGAAGTGGTTCGCAGCCCTCCTTTTCTCTCCTTAGACCTCAATATTTTAACTACCTGAATATTAATATCTTGAACGACAACTTTTGGCTTTGGTGAGCAAAGGATAAACATTTCCAACATCATAAGAGAGAATCTATCCATCTATATATATATATATATATATATATATATATATATATATATATATGAGATAAAAAATACTTGAGAAACAACAAAATATGGATTTATTGTAGAGTCAGTCCGTTAAGTGCCATACGTGATACATGCTTGGGCGATCATGTCTCTTTAGAGACATGACTGACTGGGCAGAAGATTATCCTGCAGTAGGTTGCCATTGCTTTCTGCGGTAGACTGGTTGCCAGCCAAGGCTATAGAACCCAATCTGTTCCATTATTTAACTCATAACTTGAGGGAAGAGATGGATTAATACCTTTCTCAAGGGTATTTGCACGTAAGTGAATGCAAGAAATTCAGCAGGAATTCGAACTTGGCTCCCCGATTCCTTGTTCTGAGTCCATATCCACTGCACCACAATGTACATTTTGTTTCTCAAGTATTTTTTATCTCACATTGTTGGAATTTATTTTCCATTTCCCTTAAAATATATATATATATATATATATATATATATATATATATATATTCAGGTTTCATTAAAAATGATAGACAAGATATTATCATTAATTTTTTTATATAATTTTTCATCTGTTCTCATGATTTTTCTTTTTCAAAACTCAAATTATATTGTCCAAAGTTTTTGTATTTTCAAGCGCTTTCGGCTATACTTTCAAATTATATAAGAAAGTACAAAACTTTCGACAATTCTTATATAATCTGAGTTCTGAAAAGAAAAAAATCAGCAGAACAGACGAAAAATTACATAAAATCTAAATAATAATACTTTGTGTGTCATTTTAACCATACTTGCATAAAAGAGAGATTGTTGCCCAAATACATAACACACACACACACACACACACATATATATATGTAACACGTCGCCCCCTGGCTGGCAACCCTCCGGTCAGATCCTGGTCAAGATGGCACCAGATGTGACGCCTCAGGCCGGGCTGGCCGTCTGTCTAATGCGATGCTCATTCTCGCTGATGGTTGTGATGATTCCAGTGGTGACACTGCCACCCAGCTGGCCAGTTGGTTTGGTTGCTGATGCTGGTCGTGACGATCTCATCTGATGATGTCACAACAAAATCTGGTTTACAAGACGTCTTTTGCAACAACGGGCCACTGTCTCACGTTGTGATTAGATCCCAGAGGTCATGTTGTGCAATTTTAGTAGTCGTCTTTTTGAGCCAGTCCGGACACTGGTGTACACTTGTGGTTTGAAAAAAAAAATAATACGGCACCAAAAAAAAAATTAATAAAACAAATGAACAAGGTCGAACACGCCTGGAGAGTTACGAAGAATGTCTTTATATAAAGAAAAAAAATATCTTTCTTTTCTCAGGAATACAGTTGTCGAAAATAATACACAGTTGTCAAAAATGCCGGTTACTACAACGGAGATAGAAAATTCACTAAAAGCATTATAGCTTCCAATCCTTAAATAAAATGTGTTGTCTAAGTTTCGTTAGCGTTGAAGTAAACAGATCTCTTCAAATTTTCACTGAAGTCTTTTCACGTATTCATTAAATTTTCATTAAAGACTTTTACTTATTCTCTATAATCTGGGTTGTCAATTTTCTATGAAACTTCTAAAATAGCAAAGTTTTTTTTGGTTCTTATTGGAATTTAATGGAGTTTGCCGAAGTAGAGCGAACGAAGAATCAGAATTTTTGATTTTCCCGTGATTAAAAAAAAAAATAGCAATAACGTTCTTTCGGGATTTATGTTGATTGCGCGTTATTCCAAATTGACTTCTTTGAGTTAATTTGCAGCAGGCTTCATTTGAAATTTACTCTTTAGCCATAAGTTCTATGGTGGGTGACCAGCCATGGGTCATGGCTCCCCAGTTGGAACTTTTTTCCAGTCATTACATTTTGACCGACAAACTGAGAAAAACTCTCTGAGAACTTCTCCAACTGAAATTTTCTAGCTGTGTCCGGATTTTTATAACCAGTTTCCATCCTCTCTGGGGATCCAGTCGGCTCACAGCTTTTGGCCAATGAAATCGTTTTCCACCCAATCGATTTGCAGAAGGCTTTAGCCCAACGAATGGGATTTTGCCAATTCACATTTGATTTCGAATTCTTGCGAGTTCCCACAGATTCCTGTTTACCAGCGGGTCTGTTGAGGAACCTTGGCCTCGCGTAACCTTATCAAATAATTCTGACACTTGTTTTGTCTAAATGTTTTCAGCTTATCAAAATGTCCATTTCACCCCACCCCCCCAAAAGAAGAAAAAAAATTCATATTTCCCTTTTCTTTTCTTTACCAGAAATAGTTAGATTTTATATTCCTCGGATTTTAGAAGTACATGATAGTAAAAATAGTTGATTTTTCTATTCCCCATATTTTACAAGCATTTGATAGTATTAAAATTATTATTTTTTTACACAAGCTCACATCACGTATTTCATTAAAGCATTAATAATATTGCCAATATCAATTTCTCTCTTCGTTGTTTTTAAACCAACCAAGGGAATGTATCCCCATGGGAGAAGGGAAAGTATCCCTGTGGGAGATAGTGTCACATCTATATATATATATATATATATATATATATATATATATGTTCAAAGAAATTTGATTAACAAGTTTGATTGCTTTTGACTGTGAAAGTCAAAAGTAATTTAATAAAAACAAGAAAATTAACTTTGGACAGTTTAACGACAACTTCGAGCTTAATACCTTATTTGAAAATTTAAAAAAATACAAAGCATGCAATAAAAAATTAATCAAATAACCATTGTTGGTTTATTTAATCAAACATATTTAGATGAATACTTGCAGTATAAATATACCATATATATAGTTTTCGTAACTTTTCTATGACGTGGGTGGCTGGTGGCTATGTCTCTTCATACTGAGGATACCGAATTGGCAGTTTTCTGGTTGATGTTTCTGACTGATAGTTAGAAGCCCTAACTTTTGCATAGTGTCTTGAGTGGCTGCTCTGATCAACAGTTGCATAATATCGGGGTTGTTGTAGTGTCATGATGTGCATGGATGGGTATCCCTGCAAGTACCTCTGGTTGGTGACCCTGAAGCCACACTATACTGCACTCTACGCCAGTTCCCTTTCTACACATGTTGCAGTTGATGATCGTCTACTACCACTACTCGAAGCCTCTTCTTACTAAAAAAATCAAATGAATAATCACAACTACAAATACAATGCTAAACCAGCCACATAAAAATCACCTAAATCCCTTAACGTTTCCTTCATTAACATCTGTGGTATGTGTACCAATTTTTGCAGTATGAAATCTTTCCTCCACAAAAGGTCCCCAGGCATCCTAGTTCTCTGTGAAACTAACCTGAATCCCACAATCTCCTTCTCTGATTTCTCAAAGCTTAGATCCCTTGTGCTCTCTCTGCACAAATTTATACGAGCTACTAGACTGGCAACTAGGTCCCACCCTTTTACAGTAAAAACAATCAACTGTAGCCACAACTTCTACTCTATGAGCTTCTTTTCTTTCACTACCAACCTGTGGAACTCACTTCTATATACTTGCTTCCCTGTTAGCTACAATCTCCAAGAGTTTAAATGCGATGTCAATTACCATCTCTTATCTCCTTAACCCTCATCCTTTCCCCCACACCCCTGTATCTTGATTTTCTTCCTCTCCGTTCTGCTCTCACACAGCTCTCTTCACTCTAGTGTTCTTTTCCCATTCTCTGACACCCCTCTGACCTGTTACTCTTTCTCTTCACTTTCCTCTTATATAACCCCCTGAGCCCCAGTGGCAGTACTGCCTTGCTTAGGGTGAAACGATTATTAAAAAAAATACGTTGTCATTTTTAGTGATTTTTTTTTGGTAGGGGTACTGAAGAAGTGGGGAGCCAAGTTTGAATTCCAGTTGAATCCATTGTATTCACTTACATACCCTTGGGAAAGGTATTAATCCGTCTCTTCCTTCCAGTTATGGGTTAAATAGCAGGACAGATTGGGTTCTATAGCCTTGGTCGGCAACCAGTCTACCGCAGAAAGCAATGGCAACCTACTGCGGGATAATCTTCTGCCCAGTCAGTCATGTCTCTGTCGAGATATGATCGCCCAAGTGTATATCACGTATAGTACTTAACTAACTGAATATAATAGTTGAAAACATGATTAAGGCTTCTAATGGGCATAAAGTGGGGGATCAGTTTATTACTTCATAACAATATAAAACTGATCCCCCACTTATTACTACTTAATAATATAGTACATCTCTTCCACCTCTAGCTATGAGTCAAATAACAGGACAGATTGGGTTCTATATCCTTGGTCAGCAACCAGTCTACCGCAGAAAGCAATGGCAACCTACTGCGGGATAATCTTCTGCCCAGTCAGTCATGTCTCGAAAGAGACATGATCACCCAAGTGTGTATCACGTATGGCACTTGACTGACTGACTGACTGAAGAAGTGTCCAGGCATGTTTCAGTTCGGCTCCATCTTATTTTCAAAAATTTTTTTCAAAAGTTGGCCCATTTCCTTTTATTTCAGCACAGATGAGTGGAATAAAACACTTCCCCACGTTTTTTGAAAAATTTGGTCTCTATAGCTCACTCTTATTATAAGTCTAACATTTGCCCTTGCTTTGAATATTGCTGCCACATTTGATCTGGTGCTCCTGCTATATATTTAGAGAATTTTGATAAAATCCAAAAAGGAATCTTCAATACTACTGGTTCTGATCTGGCATCCCAGCTTGAATCACTTTCCCACTACTGTAATGTAGCTTCCCTGGGCCTTTTCTATAAATACTTTCATGGTAATTGTTATGAACTTTCCTCTATGGTACTTAGACTTTAAGAATTTAAGCACAGTACTCAATTGGCGGCAAGGTCTCATTATTTTACAATTGAAATGGCTAGATGCACCCTTTCTGATTGATAAGCCTGACCTGGCTCCCCAGTTTCAATCACTTTTCCACTACTGTAATGTAGCTTCCCTCTGCCTTTTCTAAAAATACTTTCATGGTAATTGTTCTGATGAACTTTCCTCTATGGTACTTAGACTTTATGAATTTAAGTGCATTTCTAGATTGGTGATAAGGTCTCATCATTTTACAATTGAAATGGTTAAATGCAATCATATGTTCTATGCTAACAGTTTTTCTGTTGCACATCTTGCTTGTGGAGCTCTCAGATTCTTGCTTTCCAGTTCAAAGTTTAAATACAATGTCATTTGTTACTTTCTGTTTTCTTGATTCCTGTTCTTTTATTGTTCTCTCTCTTTAATTATATTTTTCTTATTTCATATTCTTTCACACCCAATAAATCTCCTTGCATCTTAATAGCTTTAATTTTATTTTCAATAAATGTTGTTAGGTTTGTTTATCTTCCAATTCACACTCTTTCCTTGTCTTTTGGACAGGAGTAGAGGTTTATCCTTTGTTTCCCATTTAGGATTGGGTTTCCAGATCATTCTCCTAAGGTCTTCTCATTTTCTTTCACTCTCAGTAATCCCTGGCATCTTAGTAGCTTTATTGCTTTGCTGGGGGTGAAATGGTTAAAAAAAAAACCACTCCTCTTGTTGTTCTGATTATCTGTCCTCATTATGTTTTTACATTCTTTTTTTTTTTTTGACTCGCAGACAAAACTCGACACGTTTATGAAGTATGATGTCAAATCTGAACAAGTTACAATGGCTTTTCATAATGGGGCAATGCGTGGAAGCATTTCATCCATAGATAGCGCCCCCTTTGTTCACACTCCGATACAGAGCAGACAAAACAGTGGTGCCTCTCTCCTTGAAACCCTTGACCCGTCTTTCCGGAAACCCAGTATGACCCCATCTCTGTACTCCGAACTTGAATATTATGCAAGGCGTGGGGCAGGCCCTAGAAGAAACACTTTTGGCACCATCTCCAACACAGAGGATGAAGAAGATGTCCCAGACCTGCCTAATATAGAAAATCGCTTGGCATTGGACATTACAGATGCTTGCTTTTCCATGGACGTTTCCGATGAATGCCCGTGTCTCCAAGATATTAATATTAAAGTCCCAATGGGTAAGACTTTATTATTTCATATTGGATTTTGTGTTTTCTTATCCTTAAATCATTAAGTCTTGTTGATAAAATCATCTTTTGCGAAGTGGTATATTTTTTCTTTTATCAGTGACTTCAAACTGGATCTTGCAAATATTTCAAAGCAAGTTAAGTCGTATTTGTGGATAAGGCTCATTTTATGATTAAGGAGAATAGAAATATTGTATTGAGCCAGTCATCCAGATAGTTTTCAAAATAAACATCTTGGTTTTCTCTTCATTGTCAACTACAACACGATATTAGGTTGTTACAAAAATAATAGCCGCTCAAAGTGTTGTATTTTGAAAAGCCATTTTCACATAGTATTCACAGCATATATTAGGTGAATTTTGGTATACATAATAAATAATGTATGCTCTTTAATAATTTTTTACTTATTTTAAGACAGAAACATACTTGAAGCATAGAAGCCCTTAATTATAAACATAACAAAACATGATCTTTGTTTACTTTTCTTGCATGAGTTCAAACTTGGGCACAGTGGCTCCCAAACTTCTGTCAATATCAACAGAGCATGGGGTGATGGATTTGCAAATGATTGGACAGTACGAAGATGATTCCAGAAATTTCATATTGATGATTAGAACTTTAAAGATGAAGAAGGTAGAAGGTGTTCATGCAGTCTTGACAACAAACAACTGCACACAGTTGCTGAGCAAATCACATGTCAAAGTGTCAGAAAAATGTCTCGGACACTTGGTGTCAGCACTGCAAGTCTCACACCATTTGCAGAGTATTGGCAAGGTGAAAAAGCTCAATAAATGATTTAAGTGCAGTACTAGATTGGCGGCAAGGACTCATCATTTTACAATTGAAATGGTTGAAATGGTTCCTCATGATCTCAATGAAAATCAAGAACTTAGGCATTTTGAAGTGTGCTTGATGCTCTTTCTGCGTAACCCCAATGACCTCTTTCTTGACCAAATAGTCATTTTCTAGGAAAAGTGGATCCTTTATGATAACTGGTAAGGGATCAGATAAATGGTCCCCAAACATTTCCCAAAGCCAAAGTTGATTCATTTAAAGATTATGGTTACTGTCTGGTTGTCTACAATTGGCGTTATCCACTACAGTTTTCTGGAAGCCAGTCAGAGCAGATCATTAATGCAGCGCTTTACTGCAGTCAACTTGCTGAAATAGATACATAGATCCAAACATAAAAATATAAACAGGAATAGATCCATAAATATAAACAGATATGAACCGATAGATCAATAGATACAAAGATAAATCCACAGATACGACCAGAGATAGATTTTTTTGTCAGGTTAGACATTTTTTCTTGACAAAATCTATCTTATATATTTATAAATCTACCATTCATCCATGCTTCAAATATTGCTGCCACATTTGATCTAGTGCTCCTGTTATATATTTAGAGATTCTTGATATGAACAGGGATAGTTCAAGAGATACGAACAGGGATAGATATAAGCACAGGCATATACTTAGACAGATGTGAACAAAGATAGATAAGTATTCAGAGACAAACAGTTAAAGAGATATATATGAACCTAGATAGATAGATAAATAGACAGATATGAACAGACTGAGATAGATAGATAGATAGATAGATAATGAACTGAGATAGATAGATAGATAGATAGATAGATAGATAGATAGAATATATGAACAGATTGAGATAGCAAATAAAGATAGATAAATAGATAGATAGATAGATATGAACAGATTGAGATAGCAAATAAAGATAGATAAATAGATAGATAGATAGATATGAACAGATTGAGATAGCAAATAAAGATAGATAAATAGATAGATAGATAGATATGAACAGATTGAGATAGCAAATAAAGATAGATAAATAGATAGATAGATAGATATGAACAGAATGAGATAGATAGATAGATAGATATGAACAGAATGAGATAGATAGATAGATATGAACAGAATGAGATAGATAGATAGATAGAACAGAATGAGATAGATAGATAGATAGATAGATAGAACAGAATGAGATAGATAGATAGATAGATAGATATGAACAGAATGAGATAGATAGATAGATAGATAGATAGATAGATAGAACAGAATGAGATAGATAGATAGATATGAACAGAATGAGATAGATAGATAGATAGATATGAACAGAATGAGATAGATAGATAGATAGGTAGATAGATATGAACAGAATGAGATAGATAGATAGATAGGATAGGTAGATAGATATGAACAGAATGAGATAGATAGACAGATATGAACAGAATGAGATAGATAGATAGATATGAACAGAATGAGATAGATAGATAGATATGAACAGAATGAGATAGATAAATATGAACAGAATGAGATAAATAGATAGATAGATATGAACAGAATGAGATAGATAGATAGATATGAACAGAATGAGATAGATAGATAGATATGAACAGAATGAGATAGATAGATAGATAGATATGAACAGAATGAGATAGATAGATAGATAGATATGAACAGAATGAGATAGATAGATAGATAGATATGAACAGAATGAGATAGATAGATAGATATGAACAGAATGAGATAGATAGATAGATAGATAGATAGATAGATAGATATGAACAGAATGAGATAGATATAAACAGAATGAGATAGATATGAACAGAATGAGATAGATAGATATGAACAGAATGAGATAGATAGATATGAACAGAATGAGATAGATAAATATAAACAGAATGAGCTAGATAGATAGATATGAACAGAATGAGATAGATAGATAGATAGATATGAACAGAATGAGATAGATGTGAACAGAATGAGGTAGATATTAACAGAATTAGAGAGATAGATAGATATGAACAGAATGAGATAGATAGATATGAACAGACTAAGATAGATAGCAAATAAACAGACTGAGATAGATAGATAGATAGATAGATATAAATATGAACAGACTAAGATAAATAAACAGAGATAGATAGATAGATAGATATGAACAGGAAAATATATACATATGAGCAGAGATTGATATGAACATAGATGTGTGTAAAGATAGGTGTGAACAGTCTCAGAGAGAACTGTAAACAACTTTTTAAAGAAATCCTCATTTTTGTTTTTGTTTTTGTTTTTTCTTCTTTTTCTTTAGGTAAAATGACAATTATTACAGGACCTCCAGGCTCTGGAAAATCTTCTCTGCTCTCGGCCATTCTTGGAGAGATGGTACTAGACTCAGGAGTCATGGAATGGAGCAGGTTTTTCTTCAGTTTCTTTTTTTCTTTTGTTTTACTTGTTTACATCATCACTGTTAAAAACGTCTATCAAAGATATTTCTTTTACGTGTTATTTAAAACAATACTATTTCCAACATTGTTAAAGAACATTCATTGCCATAAAATAGGTTTTAAGTATTGATGTTTTATCAGATTGTTGACCTTAGGATAAAAAACACTCCTGTCCAATCAGTTCAATAAGGTTAAATTGGCAGCTGATTTAAAAAATGTGCTTTGTGGTACAATAGATATTGACTCGGAATGAGAAAATCAGGGAGTCTGAATTCCAGTTGAATGACTTGCATTCACTTACGCACAAATACCCTTGGGAAAGGTATTAATCCGTCTCTTCCCTCCAGTTATGGGTTAAATAATAGGACAGATTGAGTTCTATAGCCTTGGCTGGCAACCAGTCTACCGCAGAAAGTAATAGCAACCTACTGTGGGATAATCTTCTGCCCAGTCAGTGATTTTTGTTAGAATCAAAGAAAGGGATACTGAACTGTTGCATGATATCTGTCCTCCTATATGGCGATGAATGTGGGACAATGTTCTCAAAGATGAAGAAAAGACTTGAGTCAGCAGAAATGTGGTTCTACAGAAGGATGCTAGGAATAATATGGACCGAACATGTGAGCAATGATGAGGTTTTAGCCAGAATGTAAATTTCAGAGAAAATGGAAAGGAAAAGAATACTTAACAGCAGTAAGAAACGGTTGACATTTTTAGGGCACAGAATGAGGAAAGAGGGCTTAAAAAGTTTGACACTCATAGGTAAAAAGCAGCAAATAACCTACTTTACAAGATGTAAATTGTTAGTAGAATAGTGATTACCAGAAATAGTAAAAGAGCAAAAAGCCGTAAGAAATGTTGCTTAAGCTTGCTCTATGCATCTTGTCTAATTCAGGTTCATTCTCTTTTCTGGAAATGACAGAAATGTAAAACATTTAAAAATTGTAATTCAACAAACAATATAAAATATCAAATTGAAAATACTGATAAACAGCTAAAAATAATCTCGCAATTTATAAATTTTTACCATTGTACACGTAATGTTAACCCTTTCTTTATAAGGAAGCATTCAACATTCATTGAGCAAGCAGTTTGTGTTGCTGTTAGTTGAAATTTATAAAACTAAACACTCAATTTTCAGTAGTATGATTTCAAATCCAACAGACACCAAACAATTCTAATATATCTGCATATTAGGAAATATGCCAAAAAGACAGAAAAAGGCAATACCTAAGGTTTAAAATGAATTTTTAAAAATGAAAAATATTTCTTGAAATTTTTTTTTAGATTTAATTTCAAGCTGAGAAATTAAATTTAATATTTCTAATAAGCAAAATACTTATTTAAAAAATTAAAGAAAATTAACGGAAAGAATTTTCCTTTTGAAATTGATAATTTTAGCACCATTTTTGGCCATATGTTGTGGTGCAGTGGACATTGGCTCAGAATGAGTCCTGATCGTCCAAGCGTATATCACATATAGCATTTAAATGACTGACTGAAAATAGTTGGAAACATAATTAAAGCTTCTATTAGGTGTAAAGTGGGGGATCAATTTTCTATTGTTTTACAGCAAGACACTGATCCCCTAGAATAAGCACACATTAATATAATTAGAAATGAATACAATCAAAGTTTCTGCTGGATCTAAAGTGGGGGATCTGTTTTCCATTGTTATACAGTAATAAACTGATCCCCACTAATTACTACTTGTGGTGTAGTGGATATTGGCTCAGAAGGAAATATCTGTGAGCCAAGTTCAAATTCCAGTTGAATTTGTTGCATACACTTAGATGCAAATACTCTTGGGAAAAGTATTAATCCATTTCTTCTCCCTCCAGCTGTGGGTTAAATGGCAAGACAGATTTGGTTAGCAACCAGCAACTTACTTTGGGTAAATATATATAAGATAACGATATATAAATTTTTATATATCCAGAACAGATTTCTAAATTTGGAAACTCCCAGACAACAAGAAATGAAAATTTCATTAAGCCATCATATTTTCCTTTCTCAAACAAATCTTCCACTAAATCTCTATTAATGTTAATTTGATGCTAACTCAAACTATTTATATCTACCTGTTTCAGTCTGTTCATATCTATCTATCTATCTATCTATCTATCTATCTCAGTCTATTCATTCTATCTGTTCATCTATCTATCTATCTATCTATCTATCTATCTATCTATCTATCTATCTATCTCAGTCTGTTCATTATTCTATCTATCTATCTATCTATCTATCTATCTATCTATCTATCTGTCTATCCCTGTTCATTATCTATCTATCTATCTATCTATCTATCTATCTATCTATCTATCTATCGTCATAGAAATATGAAAAAAAATCTCTGTGCCAAAATTAAGTTCAACCATAATAATAAAAACAGGGTCAAAAATCCAATCTTCCCTTCTCAACAGCAAAAATTGCACTTTTGCTCACCAAGCTCAAAAATCATCTTTTTCTCTCAAAGCTCCACAAGCTTGTTTCTCTGGCGGGTTATTTTCTGAACATTTTCCCTGGACTGTCCATGTCTTTGTGCTTCAGTGGATCTTGGTAGTAAAGTCAGGTTCTCATCTATCCTCAAGGCAGCACAAATGGGTGGACTAGAAAACTGAACTTCATTCAACTTTGTGATGCATACTCCACCCAGCTCAAGGAGCAGGTCGAACCCCAACAACATACTGTCTATGCCCAAGACAGTGACAGGGTCACCATTGTTGACACTGACTCTTATGCTTCTGGCTCCACGGCTCTTGAAAGCTTCTCCATTGGTTATTACTACATGCATCTATGGTCAAGTCCAATGTCAACAAATTGATTTGTTTGTGAGTGACTGAGAGCAGCCTGACTCTACCAAAGCAGTATGTGTCACTCCATTGATGTGCACTTTAATCATGGGGAGTGCCTCTTTGATGCTGTGTGCAGGGAAAAAGCTGACGCTGATCTCGAGTTCCACATTCTATTTCTCAGACTTGCAATCTTTGATAAACAGCAATCTTTGGTAAAACAATTTGGCCCAGATCACTGACAGCAAGTGTCATCACCATGGTGATAGATGGCTTGAATCCTTTAAAACTGCAACTGGTTAAATGGCTGCAGCAACTGGTTCCTCAGCCTTTCTTTCATCAATCATGATAGCACAGGCTCTAGTCAACAACTGGTTGAGCATCATATCTTTCATTGTAGATGATGCTTGCAAAAAGCGAAGACCACCTATTCTTTAGGTAGTGATGCAATTGGTACAGAAAGCTTCTTTAATTTTGACAAAAATATGTCTACTGTCGCAGCAGGGCACAGGCGCCACATCTGGAATTTGTCATAGGCCATGAACTGGTTGGTTCCAAATATGGTTAAAAAAAAATTTTAAATTCAATCTTTTCCTTTCAACAGCGAATATCGCACATTCGCTCACCAAACTGAAAAATCATCTTTTTCTCTCAAAGCTCCAAAATTCTCTCCTCTTCAGTTAGGAAAAACAATGGACTTTATTCACTGAGCGAATTTTCTGATTGGCCATATCAGACATGAATGGAAGAAAATTAGCATAACTTCTGATACTCATAGCACTTCTTTTTGTGCTCACAATTCTCAAAAAAGGTAGTTGATTTTCTTTTTCGTTACATCTATTTCACTCTGTTTGAATCTATCTATCTCAGTTCATTATCTTTCTATGTTTCATTTCTATCTACCTTGCCCTGTTCATTAGCTTTCTTTCTTGCCCTATTCATTATCCAAATCTGTTCATTATCTATCTATCTATCTATCTATCTATCTATCTATCTATTTATCTATCTCAGTTAGTTCATTATCTATCTATCTATCTATCTATCTATCTATCTATCATCTCAGTCTGTTCATTATCTATCTATCTATCTCAGTCTGTTCATTATCTATCTATCTATCTCAGTCTGTTCATTATCTATCTATCTATCTATCTCAGTCTGTTCATTATCTATCTATCTATCTATCTATCTCAGTTAGTTCATTATCTATCTATCTATCTATCTATCTATCTATCTATCTCAGTTAGTTCATTATCTATCTATCTATCTATCTATCTATCTATCTATCTATCTCAGTCTGTTCATTATCATATCTATCTATCTATCTATCTATCTATCTATCTATCTATCTCAGTCTGTTCATTATCTATCTATCTATCTATCTATCTATCTATCTATCTATCTATCTATCTCAGTCTGTTCATTATCTCATCTATCTATCTATCTATCTATCTATCTATCTATCTATCTATCTATCTCAGTCTGTTCATTATCTATCTATCTATCTATCTATCTCAGTCTGTTCATTATCTATCTATCTATCTATCTATCTCAGTCTGTTCTTATTCTATCTATCTATCTATCTATCTATCTATCTCAGTCTGTTCATTATCTATCTATCTATCTATCTATCTATCTATCTATCTATCTCATTTGGGTACATCTATAGTCATAGCAGCATAAACAAAACCAGTCTGATGAATTCCTAATAGATGAAATGTATTACAAAAACCTTTTCCAATTGATCATAAATGTTTCCTTTCAAAAAAAAAAAAAATGTATATATATATATATATATATATATATATATATATATATATATATCGTGATAATGTTTAGCACCAAGGTTGTTTTTTCAGTGCTTTTACTGATAGAATATATTTTGGCAAGCAGCTTTTTTATCGTAAAGTGCTTGATATCGGGGTGGAAACAAAGCATTGATAAGTACAAGGAGTTTGTTTCTTAACTGTGCAGATTCATGCCAACTTTAAAGTTTCCTAAGGATGCTATCATGATATTCTCACTAGTCAGGGCTATTTGAAAATAGTCCTGATGAGTGAGAACAAAGTGAGAGAGACAAACTCTTTGCACTTATATTTATATTTCCCTCCTGTCACACTCATGGGGGAGAGAGAGAGAGAATAGCAAGGCAATGTCAGCTCAGTTGATTCTCTTTCATGATGTAGAATAGTGGCATGTGTTATGTACAAAAGAAAACAAAAAAATTTAATTAATCATATATTATCCAAAATTTAAAATGACTAACATCATCATCAATAATAACAATTCACCTGCAAGAAAGAACAACTAATGTATTCATATGTCACTTGAAGAACTGCGTTCTTGATTCTAATTTCGTAAATAATTATATCAGCCATGCAACTACAAAACTGGCTTGAAGACATACAATTCATCTCTCTCTAAATGAAGCTCAGTTCAATCTCATTTAAATATACTATATATATATATATATATATATATATATATATATATATATATATATATACCCCTCCTGTTATGCTCAGCAGCGGGGATAACCTATGAGGAAACAGCTAATAAGCCTGTCAAATATTTTTTTTGACAGAAAGAGTACACTTGTGTGTGTGTATATATATATATATATATATATATATATATATATATATAGTGTAAGAAAGTGATAGAACAACATAGATTTTAAACCCACTATTCAAGCATTTACTTTTATAAAGAGTGCTCGATACAAAGTAGAGCTTTATATTGTAATAGTTGTTACAATGGTTTATAAAAGCATAGTATCACTACACAAAAAGTCTCATGTTTTTAGTGTAAAATAAAAAATGTCTACCCTATTTTAAAAAACCTAACATCCCAATATAAGAATTACCTAGACAACACTAAAAAGTGACCTGTCCAAAAGTAAACTACCTCGCCTCCCCTCTCCTAACCCAAAGCTGTATCTCTATGATTACAAACTGCCAACAGACAGGCTTAGACATACTAAATTCCCATCCCACATATCACTTACATATCATATTTCCAAAAATAAATCGTTTCTACCATTTATTTTCAGTTCCACTAATCACCTGAAGAAGAGCACTTGTGCTCTGAAACATGAGAATATTTGTGTAATGATACTATGCTTTTATAAACCATTGTAACAACTATTACAATACACTATATATATATATATATATATATATGGCAAGAAATATGCAGAAATTTAATGACATACTAAGAACTAAAACAACAACTGGTTTCATCCCAGATCTCCTCAGGTTAATTTCTGGGAAATTTATTTTAAAATTAAAAAATGATTTTCTAATGAAAAGGGGTGAAAAAATAAAAGAATTTAAATGATGAAAAGTGCTAGAGTTCAATCACATTCAAACCCAATGAGATTTGATATAAATGGACTCTGGAACTTTTAAATGATATATGGAGTGCAAATTTGAAAGTACTGTAAAAATTGAGTTGCGACTGTTTTACAAACCTTTCAAAGTCATACTCCATATATCGTTTAAAAGTTCTGGAGTCCATTTACATCAAATCTCTCAAGCCTGCTCTCTGCAAACAGAAAGAATGCTTATTGGGTTTGAATGTGATTGGACTCTAGCTCTTTTCATCATTTAAATTCTTTTTTTCCCACCCCCTCTCATTAGAAAATTAAAAAAAAAATTTTTTTTATTTTTAGAATAAATTTCCCAGAAAATTAATCTGAGGAGATCTGGGATGAAACCGGTTGTTATTTTAGTTCTTAGTATGTCATTAAATTTTTGCTTATTCCTTGCCATAATAAAATTTTGTACCACCAAGAATCTTTTCAAATATATATATATATATATATATATATGTGTGTGTGTGTGTGTCAGAAAAATTAAGGCAGACACGTTATTTCATGGTGAATTGGAAGTATAGGCCTATTTCAGGCGAACCATCATCAGCTTCCGTCTTTATTTTACAAAGTAAAATCCTTTGTATAATAAAGCCGGAAGCTGATGATGGTTTGCCTGAAATAGGCCTATACTTCCAATTCACCATGAAATAACGTGTCTGCCTTAATTTTTCTTATATTTGCTCTATATGTATTTATATGCATATATGTTTAGAGCTCTCTTAGAGAGTTATCCTACCACTGTATGAACAGGATACTCTTTTGGATTCTTCTATACCCATACTGCATGCTGATATATATATATATATATATATATATATATATATATAGAAGAAAACACAACACATAATTAAATGGTTATAAATCCAGAATTTATTTCAGTAATTCAAAGGAAAATTTTTACAATTGCCTTGTTCTGATCATTGAGGAATAAATAAATGAACATATTAATTTCAATATTTGATCTTTTATTTCCAGAGGTTGCAAACTGGCTTACTGTTCCCAGCCACCGTGGCTTATGAATGCCACTGTACAGGAGAATATTTTATTTGGACAAAGTTACAATTGGAGAAAGTAAGTTTCACATTTACCATTTTCTCATCATATGGGTGCCATACCCTAAAGTCAGAAACATCACAAGACAACACCCACCCAAAATACAATGAATATTTGGTGTGTTAAAGGATTTTTAAAAACACTATCCCATTATACAATGTGCGTATAATGAATTGTCATCTAAATGGTGCCCAAATGAAAATCACGCTGGCATCTCATTTTAACAGACATATCGGGTGCGATGGATGACTTTTTGTCTAAATGGCAATAAAATGTAAATCACACTGACGTCAGATTTTAGCAGACATGCAGGGTGCAATGGCTGAATGAATTGTTGTCTAAATGACACCATGATAAAAATAACACTAAAATCTCATTTTAACAGTTATGTTTAACAAAGTTACACAAAAATATCTCGAAATACTAAATATTGGCTTAAACCATGCAGTACTTATTCCGATGTCCTCGATGTCTATATCTATAAATGCTCTGCAGGGTGCGATGGATAAATTGTCGTCTAAATTGCACCAAAATGGAAAATAACACTGACATCTCATTTTAACAGATAAATTTACCGAAACTACACAAAGACATCTTGAAGTACTAAAGAGTAAATTTATTCAATAAAATCACCATTTGCTTCAACAATGGCTTCTAGATGACTTTAGAATTTCTTGCAACTCTTATGGACTGTCTCCTTGTTTAAGTTGGTGAATGCTGCCATGATTCTTGTCTTTATTTGAACTACTATAGTGTAACAAGGAGTTTTGTTGGTCTCTCACCCAAGTGTGACCCCCCCCCCCACACACACACGCACTATAATCAAGAGGGTTGCAGTCTGGTGAGTTAGGTGGCCAGATCTAAAAGGTGATGTGGTTACAGAAATTGTCTGATAGCCATGACTGGATTGTCTTGCTTTGTCACATGGTGCAGCATACTGTTACCAAACAAAATCTTCAAGCCGCCAACTTCTTGACCCAAGACAGTACTGTATCTTCAAAGCACTTGATGAAAGCTTTTGTATGGATTCTGAGGCTCTGTGGAAAGATGAATGAAGGCATATCGTTGTCAACACAAGTGATCACTCCAAACACCTTCATAATAACCATTAGACTCATCTAACTCTTTCCAAATTGTTTGCACTTACATTGACATCCAAACATTCTTAAATATTTGTATTGGAGATTCCCGCACAAATACAAAGCAGCATGACATGCCATTTCCAAATTTCTGGCAAAGTGAATCACATCACCCCATGCAAGGCAGAACTGCCACTGGTGTGCAGGGGGTCATATAAGAGGTGAGTGATGAGAAAGAGGAACAAGTTACAGTGGGTGTCAGTGAATGGATAAGAGAAAGATGAGAACACATGACACAAGGATTGTCAGGGAAAGGATGCCAATCAAGGAGACAAGAAATGGCATAAGAGATTTCTGAGATGATATATTTACATTATTTACATTGTAAGTCACTCAGGTAAGTGCCTTATGGGATACACACTTGAGCAATCATGTCTCGAAAAAGGTATGACTGACTAGTCAGAAGATTTTCCTGCAGTAGGTTACCATTATTTTCTGCAGTAGACTGGTTGCCAAACAAGGCTATAGAACTCAATATTTCCTGTTTAAACCATAGCTGGAGGGAAGAGGCAGATTAATACCCTTTCCAAGGGTATTTGTGCACAAGTGAATTCAACTGGAATTTGAACTTGGCTCTCTGATTTCTCCTTCCAAGCTGATATCCACTGCACCACAACGCACATTTGCTCATAATGTTTGTAGTACAAAAATAAATAAACACCAATAAATATTTGTTAATGTGTAGTACAAAAATGTACTACAATCATATACGCATAAATATCCTTGGGAAAGGTATTAATCCATCTCTTCCCTCCAGCTATGGGTCAAATAACAGGACAGAATAGGTTCTATAGCTTTGGTTGGCAACCAGTCTACCGCAGAAAGCAATAGCAACCTACTGCGGGATAATCTTCTGCCCAGTCAGTCATGTCTCTTTTGAGACATGATCGCCCAAGCGTGTATCACGTATGGCACTTAACTGACAGAAATATTATGGTGAAACACACCTATTTTATAGCGAATAGCTGCCCTGCTGGTGGGGCTTCAGAATACACCGACTGCACATCTGCAGGGGTAAAAGTTCCACAAGTGGGCCACCTGTTGGCGGTGGGTGGCAACCCGTAATGTCTGGGGATGGGATCCTGGTGGTTGAGCAGGTCATGACCCAGGTGAAAAGTGGTCATGATCTGCAACACACCACTTCGGCCCTTACCTGGGCTAGATGGGCTGTCTGATTGGGCCTGATCTGATCAGTTGGCTGGTCCCTAGCTCATATATATTTCTTTTTGTTCCAACTGTATTATCCAACCTACTTTTACAGAACACTTCCCAACCCTTCACCTTAATTGTGCTAGAACACAGGGGGCTGAGGGTCAATTGTGTTAGGAGAAAAAAACTGATGACTCCTGTTATATTATTGAATAATAAAACCCAGAATTTGGCAGAAGATCAGAATTTTATTCTTGGCACAAGTATATTGGTATTGTATTCCTGTCTCAGCCAAGGCAAATGGGTTTCTTCCTTGGTTCATTCCCAACCCTAGTTGGACTCCATGGTGGGTGGTGGAGCATTGGACCAACCATAATCAAAACCCAATTATGGCTTCTTCCTTTAAAAAATCTAAAAGGTGTTTATCCGACTCGGATTCTGAAACTGATGTAGACTTTTCAAGATTCATTATCATTGAATCACTGGATTAAATTAATTTAGACCAATTGTCTGTTTTTTTTAATTGAAAAAGTTATGTCAAGTAAGTCAAATCCGAAAAATGTTAAAAAACTTAGAAATGGTAACCTGTTAGTGGAAGTTTAAATTAAGAAACACGCAGATAATTTGCTCAAAATGGATACATTTCACAATATCATATGCAGAGCGTATCCACACGCTAGATTAAATACTTCAAAAGGCGTTATAAGAAGCAGAGAGATTTCATTATCAACACCAAAGGAAATCGAAACAGCATTAAAAAAACAGGATGTAAAGGAAGATAAGAGAATTACCACCAGACGAAACAATGAAATTATACAGACACATATATATATATATAGTCACTTTTGATAAACCATCAATACCAAAAGATATCAGGATTGGCAATACAATAGAAAGGGTAGAGTAATTTATACCAGCTCCCCTCCGATGTTTCAAATGTCAAAAATTTGGTCATCACAAAGACATTTGCAGAGGACGCCAAGTGTGTGGGAAGTGTGGTGAACGTGACCCAAACCACACAGAGTGAGTGCAAAAATATAAATTGTACAAACTGCCATGAAGGACCTCCTGCCTTTTCAAGGACCTGTGATGTCTACAAGAAAGGAAAAGGAATAAAGTATGTAAAACACACCAAAAATTTACCTTTCCCAGAAGCTAGAAAACTTTTTGGAAGCTATATGGGAACAAAAACATATGCCAATGTTGAACAAAAGCCAAATCAAAGACCTCAGGACATGACTTCAATAGATAACCACAAAAAGAACGTATTGAAAAGTTAGTAAATTTGAATACAACTGAATGGCCAACATTCCAACCTAAAAAAAATGTATTCAACAGAAACAAAACCAACCTAGTCTAGTACGAAAACAAAAGTAAATATTGATAACCATGTTGAACTGCCCAAAAAGACTTCCAGGATGGCTAAATGTACAAGAGAAAGATCACCAAGCTGACCTCCAGATTCTAACAAAGACATGATTGAAAATAAAACAAAAGATAATATTATTAAAAAGAAGACCTCAACTAAAAGAATAACACAATCCGCCCTGATAACTACATCAAACAAATCCAAGGAACCTGAAGAAATGGAGATTGAAAATGAAACTCCACAAATAAGCAAAACTCAAAACAAAATTACACATAAATCTCAAAATTAAATCTAAATGGAAAATAATTTAATCCAATGGAATATCAGAGGATTAAAGGCCACTTATTCAGAATTATTATTGCTAATCACTAAATACTGCCCAGCAATCATATGCCTTCAAGAGACTCACCTTAAAAGCAGCTATACCATTAAAATTAAAAACTCATTCATACAATTATATCAAACATCACATTGATAGACCTTCTGGTGGGTCATCAGTGATCATAAACAATAATATCCCACACAGGGAAATCAAACTAAATACAAGTCTACAAGCAGCCGCTATATCAGCAACTCTCCATAAGACGATAACAGTGTGTTCATTGTATATTTATCCAAGCCAAGAAGTAAAAGAATCGAAGTTAGATAATTTCATAAAACAATTACCAAGACCCTTATAATTATAATGGGTGACTTCAATAGCCACAACAAGACCTGGGGAAGTAAGAAAACAGATAAAAAAGACAAAATAATAGAATCAATATTAAATAAGCATCAGTTGTGCATATATAATAACACAAATACATATTTGCACCCAGCAACAGGCACATATTCTACAATTGATTTAACAATATGTGACCTTAACCTGTTTTTAGATTGCAACTAGAAAGTGCATGATGAACATGTGGAAGTGACCACTTTCCGATTCTATTAGAAAACAAGATTAATAAATTAAATAAAAGAACTCCGAACTGGAATCTGAAAAAGGTGAATTGGGATGGTTTTAAAACATCATGCTTTGCTGAATTAACCCCAGAAGCAAATAAAAACAAAGAGGAAGACATTTTATATTTTACGAACACACTACTAAATATAGCTGAAAGATATATACCAAAAAGTTCCACCTCATTAAAATACCATAAGCCATGGTTCAACAAAGAATGCTAAAAAGCTGTAAGACTACACAGAGCAGCATTAAAGAAATTCAAAATAAATCCAACAAAAGAAAACTTAAACTCATTCAAAAAAATAAGAGCCAAAGCCCAAAAGATCATTAAAAACTCCAAATGAAATTCATGGAAAAATTACATGGCTAAAATAAACAATAACAAGAAACCAAAAGACATATGGCAGATGATCCGAAAAATAACAGGCAAAAATAACAATAGTTCCACAAAACACCTCATTCACAATAATCTGAAAATAACTGACAAGAAAGATATAGCAAATCATCTTGCCGAAACTTTCTCACAAAACTCATCTGCTAAAAACCAAAGTAAAAACTTCCAAACCATCAAAATCAGAGCAGAAAAAGTAAAAATAAAATTTCAAAACAAAAATACAGAAACCTATAATCAGCTTTTTTCTATAATAGAACTAAAATAATCTCCTAACAAGGCCCACAATACTGCAGTTGGACTAGATAAGAATCATTATCAATTCCTAAAAAAATTACCAGAAACCTCACAAAAATATCTCCTACAAATATACAGTAACATATGGAACAGTGGGAACGTCCCTAAAATATGGCAACATAGCATAGTTATACCGATACAAAAATCATCCAAAGATGTAAGAAATGCGAAAAATTACAGTTGTGTGTGAAAAACACTAGAGCGGATGATCAATGCCAGATTGACATGGTACCTAGAAAAGAACAAATTAATAACCAAATGTCAATCGGGTTTTAGAAGCCAAAGAAGCCTAATAGATCATCTGATCAGATTAGAAACATTTATCAGAGAGGCTCTTATTAAAAAGAACATCTAGTGGCTGTCTTTTAAAATCTAGAAAAGGCATATGATACAATCTGGAAATACGGTATAGTAAGAGACCTCACAAACCTTGGGCTAGAGAGTTGAATGCTGATATTTATTAAAAAATTCCTAGAAGATAGAAAATTTAAAGTCCGAATAGGAAATATCTTCTCTGAAGAAAAGGAACAAAAAATGGGTGTACCTCAAGGTAGTATATTTTCTATTACGTTATTTAATATAAAAATAAACAACAATATTGTAAAAAACCTAAACAGAGGAATAAACTGTGCTTTATATGTGGATGATTTCCTGATATGTTATAAAGCAAAAAACATGAACCACATTGAAAGACAACTTCAGATCTGCCTCGATAAGCCAAACAAATGAACAACAGAGAATGGACTAACATTTTCAAAAGAAAAAACGAAATGTGTCCACTTCTGCAACCTACGTAAACTCCATCTTGACCCAGTGCTGAAAATCGATAATACTGAAATCCCAGTAGTAGATCATTACAAATACCCAGGAGTCATTTTTGACCACAAACTCTCCTTCATTTCCCATATTAAATACTTGAGAATGAAATGCAATAAAACTATACAATTACTCAGAACTATAGGACATATTGATTGAGGAGGAAGCAAAAAAACATTAATAAAATGGTATCGCACGTTATCAGATCAAAACTTGATTATGGCTGCTTCATTTATGGAGCAGTCAGAACAACATACTTGAAAAAACTAAATATGATACATCACCAGGAAATTAGATTAGCTCTTGGAGCATATAGCACCTCTTCTGTTGAGAGCTTGTACACAAAAGCAAATGAACCACCTCTTAACTTGAGATGGTAAAAACTCGCCCTTCAATATTATCATAAACTTTCATCATGCTCTCTAAATCCAGCTTTCAGTACTATTTTCTAACCGCAATACACAGAGCTTTTTCAACAAAAAGAAACAGCTATCAAACCTTTCAGTGTACGTATTAAAGAAATTATACAAGAGAACCAAATAGATACAACACAAGTTCACGAATCAACTATATCTTCTACACCACCCTGGATAATAAATCAACCAAGAGTGATTATTGATCTGACAAAATACCCAAAATACAAAACTAATCCAATTATATACCAATCAGAAATACTTGACATAAAAAGTAACCATCCAGACTATTTTTATGTATATACAGATGGAGCAAAAATCGAAAATAAAGTCGGCTCTGCTGCCATACTAAAAGATCAGAAGAAACATAAAAGATTACTAAATACAGCTTCCATATATAGTGCTGTAATAATTGCTATTAATTTGGTGCTTGATGTAATAACTACAACCCATCGCAACAAATTCATAATCTTCACAGACTTTATATGTGCTTACTGCTTTAAAAAACAAAAACCTTTCTGACCCTTTAATCACACAAGTATTAAACAGTGTATAATTTAACTAAAAGCAAAGAAATAATCTTTTCTTGGATCCCAAGCCATTTAGGTATTCAGGGAAATGACAGGGCAGACTCGGAAGCAAAGAAAGCAATGAAAGATAAAATAACAAAAATCAAAATTCCTTATACTGATTTTAAAGCTGTAGTGAAGAGAATAATTTTTAAAAAGTGGCAAAATTATTGGAATAGATACACTAACAACAAACTCCAAAACATAAAACCCACTATTGGCGAATGGAACATTCAATACAGAAATAGAAGAGAACAGGTTTTGCTGACCCGCCTTCACATAGGCCATACCTACATCACGCACCATCATTTACTGGAGGGCACAGAATCCTCAATATGTACCAGCTGTCAAAAAAGATTAAGTGTCAAACATATACTTTTAGAGTGTACAAACTTAAATAGAGTGCGAAAGAAGTATTACCAAACAAGTAGTTTGAAAAAACTATTTATGGAAACAAGACCAAGCAGGATACTTGAATTCTTAAAAGAAATTGGAATGTACTCAAGAATATGACTGGTTGAATACTGTCTCACACACACATAGATATATATATTTCTACCAACTTGCTATATATTCCAAAACTTGCTTCTACTGAATGTGCGTTTGCAAATCTTGCATATGTAATACATATGCATACAATGTATGGAGTCTGGATTTGGCTTCAAATAACCCATGGTGGTTGGGATGCCATAAAATTTAAACAGCCAAATTAAATATATACATTTTTATAAAATTATTTTATTAATTTAAAACATGTTAAATATATAAATTTGTTAAATGTAGGAATTTGTCTAAATATATAAGTCTATTATATAGGTTAATTTGTTAAATATACAAACATCTTGAAATTGTTCTTTACTTTTTGTTTGATTTTTAATAATTTAATTCGGCATTAAATGACCCAAGATGGGTTGATATGCCATAAAACAAAACAAAACAAACTATAATGAATAGACTCTCCCACCTAATTTAAGTAGGAGTAGTAAGAGGAACAAGGGTCAGTCAATGTTGGATGATAGTAGTCGACAGTTAGTTGAATATGAAATTAGTCAGTGACCTGGCAAGATAACACTGTGTAATACATATTATCTCAAGTTCCAAACCTTTTGAATGTCGAACCTTTTAGGACCGATTTTAGCACAAATTCTAGCCTCAACTGCGAAAATAATTCCACAACAAAAAAATGAATAAATGTCAATAAGTATTTGTTTACATGTAGTACAAAAATGAATAAATGCCAATAAGTATTTGTTAACATGTAGCACAAAATGAATAAATGTCAGTATTTTTTAATGTGTAGTACAAAATGGAATAAATCTCAATAAGTATTTGTTAACATGTAGTACAAAAATGAATAAATGCCAATAAGTATTTAACATGTAGTACAAAAATGAATAAATGCCAATAAGTATTTAACATGTAGTACAAGAGTGAATAAATGCCAATAAGTACTTGTTAACATGTAGTGCAAAATAGAATAAATGTTAATATGTATTTGTAAACTTGTAGTACAAAAATGAATAAATGCCAATAAATTTTTAACATGTAGTACAAAAATTAATAAATACTAATAACTATTTGTTAACATGTAGTACAAAAATGAATAAATGCCAATAAGTATTTGTTAATTTGAAGCAAAAATGAATAAGTACTTATATGGAAGAAAACTTGATAATTGTTTGTTTCTCTTTTTCCTTGCCTAAAGTTAACTCTACATTTTCTTTTTGTTTTCTACATTAACTCTACATTTTCTTTTTGTTTTCTTTTTTATAATCATTTCACCCCAAACAAGACAAGTGCACCACCGGTGCTCTGGGGATTACAGTGAGAGAAAGAACAATGTACAGAGGATGTTACAGAAAAGATAAGCGATGGATGCAAATCAAGTACACAGAAGATGGCAGTTGATGTTGCATTTAAACTCATGGAGATTGTAGTTCTCTCGGGGAAGCAAGTAAATGGAAGGGTGTTGTACCAACAGAAAGTGCAAGAAAAGAAGCTGTTAGAGTAGAAAAGAAGGTTACATTTAACTATTTTAATGGAAAAAGGGTGAAACCTTAATGTCAATCATGTAGCACACATCAATACATGTGGTCAGGGAACCAAGGAAAAAAGCTTGTCAGGGCAGTTGCCATGAAAATACTTGTAGAAAAGACAGAGGGAAGCCATATCACATCTGTGAGAAAGTGACTGAAGGCAGGCTACCAAAGTCAGGGTCAAATATATTGCAGATCCACCTTTGGATTTTGTTGAGAACCTCAAGATGAATAGCAGTGTTCTAAAACGAAACGTGCAAATACAGAGATCCATGGCCAAGGATGCGTTCCAGAAGCTGACTAGAGTATTAAAAGACAGAAAAATTTTGCCAGAAACAAAGAAGAGAGTACTGGATTGTTATGTAATGTCTGGCCTTCAATATGGTAATGAATGTTGGACAATCTCATCAAAGAGAAAAGAAAGACTTGAGGCAACTAAAATTTGGTTCTACAGAAGGATGCTGAACATGTTAGCAACGACAAGATTTTGGAGAGAATGGGCATGAGAAGAAAACTAATATTTAACATCAGGAAAAGACAGCCGAAGTTTTTGGGACATGCAATGAAGAAGGAGAGCTTGGAGAACCTGATACTCACAGGATGGATAGAGGGAAATAGAGACAAGGGAAAGCAACACATGACATACTTGGGAGACTTGAACAGATAGATGGTGGAGTGGGAATTCAGTAACAGGAGAAAGGATATTAAGAGTGACGAGGGATAGAGAGATGTGGAGGGCCATGATCACCTACCTCATAAAGGGACATGGCATATAAAAGAGATATAAATAACTAATCAGTATTGAGAAGAGGTGGATTCATACCTAATCAGAATTTGATAAACAAAAAATTATAATGTGAATACAAAGGGGGGGATCAATTCTATATTATAATCAATATATAAATTGACAATCCATTTCTTTCTCAATTTCAATGCATTTCTATAGTAAAATCATTAGCAATGCATTTACACTATACATATAGTAGTCCTAGTATATCAGTAATGCTTGCCTTCATCAAACAAGTCCAAGAATTTAAGTACCTAGGAAGTGTTCTAACAGGAGATGGAAAGTGCGACACGGAGATCCGAAGGCGAATTGGCATGGCAAAGGACGCGTTCCAGAAGATGAGCAAAATACTAACACACAGGAAGATCTCAATAGAAACGAAGAAAAGAGTGCTAGACTGCTACGTGATGTCAGTTCTTCAGTACGGCTGTGAATGCTGGACAATATCATCGAAAATGAGGACAAAACTGGAAGCGGCCGAAATGTGGTTCTACAGAAGGATGCTACGGATATCGTGGACTGAGCATACAAGCAACGACGAAGTGTTAGAAAGAATGGCAACAAAAAGGAAATTGATGCTGAGCATCAGGAAGAGACAACTGAAGTTCCTGGGACATGCAATGAGGAAGGAAAGCCTGGAGAACCTGATACTGACTGGTCAGATAGAAGGAAGGAGAGACAGAGGAAGGCAGCGGATAACATATTTGCAGGGCCTGATCAGGTGGATGACGGAACGGGGGTTGCCAGGAGCAACAGGAGCAAACATACTAAGAGCCACAAGGGATAGGGAGACGTGGAGATCCATGATCGCCTACGTCCTGAAGGGACAAGGCACATAGAAGAAGAAGAAGAAGAAGAAGACAATCCCTTTCTTCTTCATTTTCCTAAAGTAAAATCATTAGTAATGCATTTGCTTTGTATATATAATAAGCTTATCAATAATATTTCTATTAATGATGGAAAAGTGCACGGGAAACAGGCATTTATTTTATTTTACAGGGTGGGGCAGAGCAACTTGCTTATTTGGAATAACAAATAAAACAAAAGTATTTTATTCAGTCTACTGCAGAAAATAATGACAACATACTGCGGGATAATTTGTTAGTCATGTCTCTTTGGAGACATGATTGGTCAAGCATGTAACACGTATGGCACATAACTGACGGAATCAGTCTTCACATGCATTTGACTTGTTAAGCAACATTAGTATGATTAACAGCATTCCGAATTCAAGGAGAGATTAATGGATATCAGGCCTAAAGGAAAAGCTGTAAATATGCATGTAAGCGTATCATAAATAACATCAATTAGAACATTTAAATTTTATGTTTTAGAAGCTTTAAAGATGACATCAGTCAGATGGCGTCCATTCTGCTCAATACACTAAGTTAATCGTACTCTGAAGTTTCAACTTTTTCCAGCATGTTGGTGGGTACATTGGCAACAGCTTGACAAATGTTGTTCTTCAGGTAAGCCAGTATGTTAGAACAACTGTAAGCAATTGACTTCAGGTAGCTCCATAGAAATGTTGACAAAATGCATGTTGCGTGGTGATGATTGAGCCACCGCTAGAAAAATAAGCCTCAACAGCAAAAGCATGTTTCAACTTCGTCCACTCCATGATGTGCACTCAGGTTCCTGTAAAGCAAACAAACAAACTTTAAATCCCACACTCTTGAGCAAGCCCCTCCCCACTATCCTCGGAGCAACCATCGCTTCAGGGTGCCAAATTCAAATAAGCAAGTTACTCTGCCCTATCCTGTATTTTATTTAGGGTGCACAACCCCTCCTCCCTGCCCCAAATTAAGAACTATGTTTGCCTTTTTGGCGATTATGCAATCAAAATTTGAATCTATCTCTCTTGCTTTACTGTTTTCTTTAATAAAAAAAACATTTTATTTTTTGTTATGGCATGGAAATTTTTTCTTTTTCTTGCATTTCGATCAAATTTCTTGAAATGAAAATGTTGGATATGATGAAAAATAACTTCCAGGCAAGAACATTAACAAAAAAACATTTTTTCATATTCTTATTATTCATTTGCAGATATAAGAAGGTCCTACATGCTGTTGGGTTAAATTTTGATTTGACAATGTGGCCTGCCCGTGATCGGACAGAGGTTGGCGAACAGGTAAGTTTAACAGTTTATGAACATGTATGTCCCTGTGTACTATTGGGGCATGTTGTTGAAGTGAGATATATGTGTATTCCTCACTAACACCTCTGAAATATGTGGGCAGCATGACACGACACTGCCCAGCTGAGTGAAATGGACAAACTAGTTTAAGATTACAACTTAGTCTATTGCATATACTTTGGTACTAAGCCCTGTGGAAAATATATGAATCAAACCCTTCTCCACATCACAAGGTAGATTGGACTCTCAAGTCTTGAGTGGCAGCTAGTCTAGGAGATGGAATATCCTTAATTCCAAACAAGATATGGAACACAAAATGAAGACACTCTGGTGCTTTTATTTTTTTGTTGTTTAATTTTCACTGGTTATGTACATTGTGGTGCAGTGGATATTGGTTCGGAATGAGAAATTGGAGAGCTGAGTTCGAATTCCAGTTGAAACCTTGCATTCACTAACGCACAAATACATTTGGGAAAAGTATTAATCCGTCTCTTCCCTTCAGTTATGGGTTAAATAACATAACAGATTGGGTTCTATAGCCTTGGCTGGCAACCAGTCTACTGCAGAAAATAATGACAACCTACTGCGGGATAATTTCTTTGGAAACATGATTGCTCAAGCATGTAACACGTATGCCACATAACTGACGGAATCAGTCTTCACATGCATTTGACTTGTTAAGCAACATTAGTATGATTAACAGCATTCCGAATTCAAGGAGAGATTAATGGATATCAGGCCTAAAGGAAAAGCTGTAAATATGCATGTAAGCATATCATAATTCTACTTTGTCTATGTTGAATTTAGATAATAATGTATATTCCTAAGTATGTGTTGGTCTAGTAGACATTATTTATGTTTGGTGATTGTTCACATGTTGATTTAGAAGCATTTTTATGTAAACATCAGTTGTGATAAATAATATATGAACAAAGCAATTTGTTGGTTGGCTGGCTGGCTGGCTGGCTGGCTGGCTGGTTGGGTGGGTGGGTGGCTGGTTGGTTGGTTGGGTGGGTGGGTGGGTGGGTGGTTGGTTGGGTGGGTGGGTGGCTGGCTGGCTGGCTGGCTGGCTGGTTGGTTGGTTGGGTGGCTGGTTGGTTGGGTGGTTGGTTGGTTGGTTGGTTGGTTGGTTGGTGGCTAGTTGGTTGGTTGGTTGGTTGGTTGGTTGGTTGGGTGGCTGGTTGGTTGGGTGGTTGGTTGGTTGGTTGGTTGGTTGGCTGGTTGTTTGGTTGTTTTGTTTTATGGCATATCAACCTTGGCGGGTCATTTATTGCCAACTAAATTTTATTTATTTATTGCTGGTAATACCTTTTCCTTTCAACAATTTATTGTTGTTTTTTTATGTAAGTTTTTTGTGTCTAGTAATACTTTTTTCTTTTCGAGTATCAAGATTCATTGGGATTTGTTTTTAAGGGCAGGGTCCCCAAGTCCTACCCTGTTATTTAACCCATAACTGGAGGGAAGTGACGGATTAATACCTTTCCCAAGGGTACCAGTGCTTAAGTGAATGCAGGGTATTCAACTGGAATTCGGACTTGGCTCACCGATTTCTCTTTCCGAGCCGATATCCACTGCATCACAATGCACATCTGTCACTAAATGCTTACAGCACCTGGTATTCCCAAGCGGTCACCCATCTAAGTACTGACCAGGCTCAACGTTGCTTAACTTCAGTGATCGAGTGAGAACCGGCATATTCAACGTGATATGGTCGTAAGCAAAGCAATTTGTAAAGAAGTAATGATCACCACTGCAGTAGCCTGGTATTGATCTCACAACTCTTTGGGTCAAGTCACTGGAACTAACCAACAAACATCCAAAAATTGCAATATGAACTCTGGTAAAAAATGGTTACTGAATATTAGGTTTATAAGTCCCAAAAATTCAGTTGTTCTTGTCCTTAAGAACACATGGCCCAGCGAATGTAGACGTTGATTCAGTTCTTGTGACTTAACCCAAAGATTTGTCAGTTCAATGCCAGGCTAACTTAGAGGGTTAGAGGGAGATAACTCATGATTACAAAAAGAGGCTTTATGCAAGGAATGAGAATGATATACCCCAGTGATTGTAATAAAGGGTCTGGTTCAAAATTTCTAGCACTTGAAGAAGGCTGGAGCGTACAATGGCTGAAACGTCATACAAATGCCAACAAAGATGAGGACAATAGTCTGAATAATGTAAATAGTGTAAATACTACCTCATCTCAAAATTATAGACAATTACTCGCTTTTGTTTATTAAATTATGTCACTTAGCATCCTCCATAATTTACCACATAATTATATCACTTAGAATCTTCCATAATATATCTAGATTTTTCAATTAACCTTATCAATATTTAGGAGTGTCTCTTACATTTAAAAATTTTGTTAACTTAACATTTTTACTTTTTGTGAAATAAAATATCAGCGGACAAAACACATCAGCACAAATAAATTTTCCTTTTCTTTTTATTCATATTGTCTTTCTAAGTTATATTTTAATCCTTTTTACATATATAATGTCTGTACTTTTTTTTTATCAGGGCAATCTGCTTACTGAGGGTCAACGACAACGAATCAGTCTCGCCAGAGCGCTCTACTCATCAGCCAACACCATTATTATGGTAACTGTCTTCTAATTTTTTTTTCTTTGACCTTAAATGCAAGTGATTATCAGGATATTCTTTTTTTTAATCATGTTACCCTAAGCAAGGCGGGATTACTACTAGTACACAGAAGGTTACAGTGTGAGAAAAGACTAGGCACAGGAGGTAATGAAGAAGAAACAAAAGATGAATGAGATTCAAGAAGATAGTCATTGTCATCCTGCAGCCTTGGCCGAGATAGAACTCACTACACCTCTCCAGTATTCCCTGTGCATTTGGAACCCTAGCGCAGTTTATAGCGAAATTCATAATCTTGTCAAATAGCTGAATACTTGATGCTTCGCCAGGACTACCAAGGGTGTTTTTATTGTGACACCAACACTAGATGGGTTGCCTTCAGGCCCCATCCTGTTATTTAATCCATAACTGAAGGGAAGTGGTGGATTAATACCTTTCCCAAGGGTACCAGTGCTTAAGTGAATGCAGGGTACTCAACTGGAATTCGAACTCAGCTCTCCAATTTCTCTTTCCAAGCTGCCACTGCACCACAACACACATCTGTCACTGAACACTTACAGTGCCTGGTATTCCCAAACGGTCACCCATCTAGGTACTGACCAGGCTCATGTTGCTTAACTTCAGTGATCAAACGAGAACCAGTGTATTCAACGTGATATGCCGTAAGCATAGAAGATAGATGTTAGTTGACATTGCATTTAAATCTTTGGAGATTGTAGCTATCAGAGAAAGAAGTAGATGGAAGGGAGTTCCACAGGTGGAAAGTGTGGGAAAAGAAATTGTTTGAGTAGAAGAGGCAGTTATATTTAACTATTTCAACAGTAAAAAGGTGGGACCTGGATGCCACTCTCATCTTCTTCTTCTCTGTGCCATGTCCCTTCAGGACATAGGCGATCATGGCCTTCCACATCTCTCTATCCCTGATAGCTCTTAGCACACTTTCTCCTGTTATCCCCACCTAAACCCCGCTCTGCCATCCACCTACTCAGGCCCTTCAAATATGTTATCCACTGCTTTCCCCTGTCTCTTTTTACCCTCTTTCTGACCTGTGAGTATCAGATTCTTCAAGCCCTCTTTCCTCATTGCATGTCCCAGGAACTTCAGCTGTCTTATCATGATGCTCAGTATTAATTTCCTTTTTGTTTCCATCATTTCTAAAACCTCATCATGGATCACATACTCGATCCCTGATATTCACAGCATCCTTTTGTAGAACCATATTTCACTTGCTTCAAGCTTTTTTCTTCATCTTTGATGATATATTGTCCAGCATTCACTGCCATATTGAAGGACAGACACCACATAGTAATTCACTAAAAATTATCTGAAAAATTAAATTTTTTTTGTGAATTGTTGCTTGCATAATTTAGTATAATACTTTATTTTCTTTCATATCAGACCAGAAAGAATTTGTTTTTAATATTGTCAGCTGCACAATGTAGTAGGGTCAGTTGGTCACTGTGTGTGAGAAAATGCACATCTTGACACAATTAACTTCTTCTTCTATGTGCCATGTCCCTTTAGGATATAGTCAATCATGGCCTTCCACGTCTCCCTATCTCTGGTAGCTCTTAGCACGCTTTCTCCTGTTACCCCACCCAAATCCTGCTCTACTATCCACCTGCTTAGGTCCTTCAAATATGTTATCAGCTGCTTTCTCCTCTCTCTCTTTCTCGCTATCTGATTTGTGAGTATCAGATTCTCCAAGACTTCTTTCTTCATCACATGTCCCAAAATCTTCAGCCGTGTCTTCCTGATGCTCACTATTTCCTTTTTTATTTTCATCCTTTCTAAAACTTCATCATGGCTCACATGCTTGATCCATGATATATGCAGCATCCTTTTGTAGAACCATATTTCAGTTGCTTCAAATTTTTCCTTCATCTTTAATGATATTGTCCATCATATACTGCTATGAAGCACAGACACCACATATTAATCCAGTACTCTCTTCTTTGTTTCTAGCAAAATTTTCCTGTCTCTTAATACTTGGCTCAAAATCAATTTTCATAACTCTGCCTAAGAAGCCAGGTACAATTGAGTGTGAACTCCACCGAACAGTTTGATGAGCCACATAACGAAACTCATTGTCCGAATCCTGATGAATAGAGCGCATAGCAGAATCAGACCAGAAATAGGAGAAGAACGGTGTGGCTTTGTCAAGGACACTGGAACAAAGAATGCAATATTTATGCTTAGGATGCTATCAGAAAGTGTGATACAAATGAAAAAAGTTGTTTACCTGTGTTTTGTAAAATATGCCAAAGTGTTTGACAAAGTACGCCACAGGGAATTGATAGAAATGCTCAGCAGCCTTGACATATTTGGCAAAGACATCAGAGTAATCAAGAATCTCTACTGGAAGCAAACCACCTGCATGCGAACAAGAAATGAATTCAGCAGATATACAAAGATAGAAGGGGACATAAGACAAGGATGTGTCTTTTCACCAGATTTATTCAACTTGTACAGCCAGACTATTCTGAGGACCCTTGAAGTTATATCAGGATTCGTCAATGGTGGCCACAATCTAAACAACATAAGATACGCAGATGATACAGTGTTGATAGCTGATACGGAAAGAAAACTAGAAAACTTCCTAAAAAAGCAAGATGAAGAAAGTCAAGAGAAAGGACTACAAATAAACAACAAGAAAACCGAATATATGGTCATCAGCAAACGGAGGAGCCCAAAAATGCCAAGCAATCAAGTACAAAAATTTAATGGCAACCGACATTGCTTATATCATCATCATTAAGTTGAGATGTTATCCTATCATAGAGTAATTACATTTATCTTTGTCTTTTTGTGATTGCTAGCCAGACTATTTTGAGGACCCAAGAAGTTATGTCAGGATTTGTCATTGGCGGCCACAATCTGAACAACATAAGATATGCAGATGATACAGTGCTGATAGCTGACATGGTAAGAAAAATAACAAGACCTCCCTAAAAACAAGATGAAGAAAGTCAAAAGAAAGAACTACAAATAAACTACAAGAAAACAATGTATGGTCATCAGCAAACAAAGGAGCCTAAAATGCCAATTACCGGTTGGGGATACTAAAATCAAGCAAGTATAAAATTTTAAGTACTTGGGAAGTGTTCAAACAGAAGATGTAAAGATCCGAAGGCAAATTGGAGAGGCCGAGGACAAATTCCAGAAGCTGAGCCACTATCATAGCACACTTAAATTCATGTGGTTAAGACACCAGGGTGGAAAAAGCTCATCAGAGCAGTTGCCATGAGAATATTTGTAGAAAAGACAGAGGGAAGCCACATCACATTGGTAAGAAAGTGACTGAAATTGAGAAGCCAAATGAAGATCAATTACATTTCAGATTTTTTTTTAGATTCTGTCAAGAACCTTGATATGAATTAGACTCAGACTGATGGGTTACTTGTGACCAGAGAAAAAATAAATAAATCTTTTTCTCTTGCCAGTGCTGTTTTAAGTTGAAATATATAAAATCTTTCTATTAATCAATTTTTAAAAAAATAGATTTCTCAAATCCAAAAGTTGTTATCACTCTTTGCAGTATAGATGGCAGCTTTTTTTTTTATTGTAATTTATAAAAAATTTCTCTTCAAACAATCCTTCAGGAAAAAAGCTTTTATAAGTCCAATAGTTTTATTGCTCATTTAAGTGTTGATGGGAGCTTCTTTTCAGTTCTAATTTATAAAATGTTTCCCTTCAAATAATCTTTCAGGAAAATAAATTTCTCAAGTCCAATGGCTGTTATTGCTTTTGCAGGTATTGATGGGAGCTTCTTTTCAGTTCTAATTTATAAAATGTTTCCCTTCAAATAATCTTTCAGGAAAATAAATTTCTCAAGTCCAATAGCTGTTATTGCTTTTGCAGGTATTGATGGGAGCTTTCTATTTGGTTGTAATGTCAAAAATGTTTCACTTCAAACAATCTTTCAAGAAAATAATTTTCTCATAAATAGCACAAATGCTTTTAGGAAAGGTATTAATCCGTCTTTTCCATCCAGTTATGGGTTAAATATTAGGACAGATTGGGTTCTATAGCCTTGGCTGGCAACCAATCTACCACAGAAAGCAATGGCAACCTACTGCGAGATAATCTTCTGCCCAGTCAGTCATGTCTGTTTTGAGACATGATCGCCCAAGCGTGTATCACGTATGGCACTTGACTGACTGATATATAGACAAAAATCCCACTTCTTTTAATTGTTACTGTCATATAATTCAGCTTCTACATTAGTTCTTTATTTACTTAGTACATGTGTTTCTTTGCCATTACTTCAGATAAACAATGGACCATTCTTGTTTGTGAGGATAGAAGTTAAGATTTGAAAAGTGTTATTTGCTTTTAGGGAAATAAAAATAATGGAGTAAGGAAGAAAGATAATGCTCTCATAAATTTAATGTCTGTTTCAGAGAAATGCAAAACCTTGTCAGTTTAGAATCTTTTCATTTGTACCTTCTTACTTCTTTAATTAATGACCTGCATTCATATTTATGACTTTTATTGCAATATTTTGTTGAAGTTGTTATGCTGAATCTATCTTTGGCTCAGTTAAACAATGGATCAATCTTTTTTGTGAGGATAGATGGAAGATTTTTCAAAGTTGCTTTTGTAATTTTTGGGAAAGAAAAAGATAGAGAAGTTGATAACGCATGTATGCGTTTAATGTTTCCTTCAGTGAATTGGAAAACCTTGTCAATTTTTACTCATTTATTTGTACCCTCTTACTTCTTGTAAATAATGACTTACATTCATATTTTTGAGTTGTAGAACTCACCAGGAAAATTATTCAATCTTAAGAATTAAGCATCATCAGAAAATTCAAATACTGTCCTGGGTGTGATGATAAACTACACTACCGGCCATAATTATTAGGCCACCCCAGTTTTAAAAAAAAGATGATGTATTTCATACTACTTTTAGTATTTATTGCCAAGCGGATAATTCTGAATGAAAATAAAATGGTTCTTTTGTTAATATTGCACAATAACATATGCATCAAATGAATTTATAAATATTTAATAATTACCTATATTGCAGTTTATCAATGAAAGAATGAAGAAAATTTAGGGTGATTCGGACGAATTCATCTTTGCTTCCTTGCCTTGTAAAATTATGCAAAGTAACAATAACAAAAGAACCATTCTATTTTCATTTAGAATTATCCACTTGGCAATAAATACTAAAAATTGTATGAAATACATCATTTTTTTTAAAAAAAACTGGGGTGGCCTAATAATTATGGCAGGTAGTGTACAATTGGTAGCAAGGCCTCTAATCAGGTACATTTTACAAGTATGGAACCACCTCTTAATTGCTGTTGTTCCCAGGTCCATCCTGACTTGGGGTGATAGCACCTGTTAGACTCTCAGCTATGTTTAAATTGTGAACCCCAGAATTGGGGTCAAAAACTAAAATTATGAAAATACATTTTCATAGAATAAATATACCAGCAATAAATTAGAACTAAATTAGATAAATTGCCAGCAAGAGAAAAAAGAAAAAATTAGTAGTTATTGGTTTTTGTAAAAAGAAAAAATTACTCAAGCTTCCAAGAAAATTAAATTTCAGTATTAAATGATAACGAAAAGTGCAAGAAAACAAATTGTTTGAATAGAAGTGGCAGCTGTATTTAAACTCTTTCAACAGTAGATTCCAATCTAGTAAGACACTTAAATTCACATGGTCAGGACAACAGGTAAAAAAAAAGATGTCAGAGCAGTTGCCTTGAAAATATTTGAGAGAAAACACAAGCCAATTTATGTCAGTGAGAAAGTGACTGAATTTGAGATGCTAAATCAGGGTCAGTTACATTTCAGACCCTTTTTTGGATTTTGTCGAGAACCTCGATATGAATTAGGCTCAGACAGGTGGGTTACTTGTGACCAGAGGAAAACTAAATAAATTCTCTCTTCTTTATTGTGCAGATGTACACTCCCTCTGTCTTTTTTTCTTTTCTGGTCACTCTCTCTATTTCTTTTTCTTTGGTCTCTCTGTCTCTTTCTCTCTTTCTTCTTCTCTGGTCATTCTCTCTCTTTTTTTCTCTGGTCACTCTCTGTCTCTTTCTTCTTCTCTAATCTGTCTCTTCTTTTTCTCTAGTCACTTTCTCTTTTTCTTCTTCTGTGGCCACTATCTCTCTCTCTCTTTTTCTCTGGTCACTCTCTCTTCTCTAGTCACTCTGTCTCTCTCTCTCTTTCTTTTTCTGTCAGATCAGTGCTCATGTTCTAAAATATAATTAATAATAAATATAATATATATATTTTTAAAAGAATTATTGTATAATTATTTTTTTTAAATATGCCTGTTTACTATGAAATTGTTTCATTAGCTTTCCCTTCATCTTTTCAGGATGACCCTTTTGCTACAATAGAACCGCATCTTGCTCGCAGTGTCTTTGAAGATGCTGTCGTCCGAAGGATGATTAAACGTAAGCGGACAGCGATCCTAGTCACTTCACAGGTGCACCACATTAACAGTGCCAGCCAGGTGAGTTTGTTTTGCTTTTCAAAATGTTATTCTTGGATGGATCTGCAGAAACTTTACAGTTTATTTGGTCTAAAGAATTGCTAGTTCAATCCATGGCATCAGTAGAGAGAACCAAAGCTCAGAGAGTTGAGTTATCATGAGGAATTAGCTAAAAATGAGATATCCAAAGACATGTCATATGGAATTGTTACAATCTACCACCATGGACTAAATTCCAACTGGGAAACAAGAAAATTTAATTGGAAATAAAGAAAGGAGTGCTGGATTGCTATGTAATGTCTGTCGTTCTGTATGGAAGTGAATGTTGGACGATCTCATCAAGGATGAAGGAGAGGCTTGAGGCAGCAGAAAATGTGGTTTTACAGAAGGATGCTGAGGATACCATGGACTGAGCATGTGTGCAACGACAAGATGTTTGAAAGGATGTAAATAAAAAGAAAACTCATACTTAACATCAGGAAGAGACATCTGCGGTTCCTGGGACATGTAACGAAGAAAGAGGGCCTTGAGAATTTGATACACACAGGAGGGAGAGAAGGAAAGAGAGACAGGGAAAAGCAGCATGAGACATACTTGATAGACTTGAGCAAGTGGATGGCAGAGTGAAGTTTGAGAGAGGTACCAAGAGGAAAAATTGAGAGTGATAAGAGTAATTGCTCAAAGGAAGTAAATAGGCCGAAATAAGTATTCTACACTTCAAGTCATTCAGCAGTGAATCAGAGATGAGAACAGTGGTAAGGGGTGAGATATAGTCCAATTTTTTTCTGGTCGATAATATTGAAAAAGGTAGGTTTCTTCAATAAACAATTATCGATTTAAGTTCAGCATATACATTTGCACGGAATTAAGGATGTTTTGGAAAGATTTGATGGGGTAAAGGCCTTCGGGGGAACAAATCAAAAATTTACCAAACAAATACATCATAAAGTAATTATATTGGAGTAGGTAGACTAAACTATCGCCCAGTTCACACTCCACCCACGTCTATTGAACAGGTGATGAGGCTCATCCCTTGTTCCCTATTTAGGATGTGGTTTCCAGTTTTCTCTTTTCCAATCTTTTCACTCTTTTGTAGCCCCCTGTGCATCAGTGACATTACCACCTTGCTTGGGGTGATATGATTAAAAAAAAAAATATTAAAACAGTGAATTTATCAAAACATTTAAAAAGACTTAGTTAAAAGTTTCACCTTTAAATATTCATTTGGCCAGGGTTTTGTTGTAACTAACTTTGAACCATAAACTCCACTTTCAGTTTAACACATTTGGTCAGTCATAACTAACCGAAAGCAAAGCAAACTTCCAGCCCGACAACCTTCACCTTCATCAATTTGTTTCGATTTTTGTGGATATATGAATGAATGGAACAAAGTCTGATGCGTTTCACTGTTTTGCTGTTCATTATATCGCATTCGTTAGTTGGATAGCAATAACTTTTAACATGAGTGAGTAAATGAACAATGTAGCCATAATGATATGAAACTAAAATGAAAATGTTAAAAAAAAACGAAAACATGTCAAATATCCTGGCAGTTTCTCGTGGGATAGAGTTTTTAAAGTTTTACTATTGTTTCTTTCTTTTCTGGAAAATCTCTGCATACTGGCAGATGATGACTCATGTACCGGCAACAGTACACATACCACACTTTGAGTAGCACTGGTCTAGAGCATACAATGTTCAAAATGTTGTGAATGTGACAATAAAGATGAGGACAACAGTCAAAACAATGTAAATAGTGTAAACTTCTTTCTCTTTTAGAAAACTTCTTACTTGATTTTGCCATCAGTTTTGATTTTTTTCTTGGTAGCTGTCGTTTTTTTTATTTTGTTTATAATTTTCTGAAGGCCGAACAGTATGAACGAAAAGAAAAAAAAATTTAAGGTTTCCTCTTTTTTTAAATCATTTCCATTCTCATCCACTTTGGTGCTAAACGTTCACACAGTTCACACTCCACCACTCACTCTCTCATCATACAATCACCAACGTTAAGCAATATCAAGCCTGCTTAGTAACTAGATGATTGATCATTATGGAATACTTGATGCTGTAAGCTTGGATGTGCAGGGGGGGGGTATGTCTCATGGCTATATCATGTTGAATCACTGATTCCTGCACAATCACTGTTAGATGTGCAGTTGGGATACTGGATAAAAGTTTTTAATTGAAAATTGGAAGGCTGAGTTCAGATGTCAGTCAGGTTAGTTACATTATGACACATGCACACATATATGGACACATACACACACTCATATTCGCATTCACGCATACGTATATAATAAATTTTGTTCTAACCATATAGATTTGAATAAATGTAAGCTGTTCACTGGTTGGTTTAAGTTAGCCAATCAGAACCAATTTTACTGGCAAATCGTAAGAGTGTTTTGAATGCCTATTTAAACGATTTGCCGCATATTTTTAGTCAGTTGGCACAAGAATCTTAACACGTACAACATGTAAAACCAACTCACCTTCTCTTACTAAATCATTCATCCGAACTTTACAAAGATGAACGTATTCACGACAAAGAACATTACGACTTACCTCAAAAGCTTTAACACAATCTTATGCATAAAATGAAAGACATTTTAATCAGATACTTTCAACGTGCGTACAAAGTATGTATTTCTTGTTATTTGTTAATACACTTGATATAATTACAATTTATGCTTTGACCTTTTCATTCAATTTTTCATTTGCTCATTTAATGAATGATTTCAACCGTATAAAATAATTGTTGGAATGCAGGAATATAGTTAGGAAGTTCTTTGGGAAATGGCCTTGTGCCATGTGTAATTCAAACCTAAATTAACTTTGCGTAAGAGGCCCAAACAACATTTACTTATATGCGACTACCCTTGATAAAGATATGAATCACCTCTTCCTTGCCTCACCAGCTATGGGCTGATTAGTGAAACGAGTATCAGTAAAAATTATGATTATCTTATTATTATTATTATTATTATAAATTTTAGAATTGAAATTTCTAGTGTATATAATGAGGAAAGAGGGCTTGGAAAATCTGATACTCACAGGACAGGAATCGAATTGGTCTGATGATACCATGGACCGAATGTGTGAGCAATGACAAAGTTTAAGAGAAAATGAAAACAAAAAGGAAACTTATACTTGACATTAGAAAGAGACAGTTGAAATATCTAGGGCACATGATGAGGAAAGAGGGCTTGGAAAATCTGATACTCACAGGACAGGAATCGAATTGGTCTGATGATACCATGGACCGAATGTGTGAGCAATGACAAAGTTTAAGAGAAAATGAAAACAAAAAGGAAACTTATACTTGACATTAGAAAGAGACAGTTGAAATATCTAGGGCACATAATGAGGAAAGAGGGCTTGGAAAATCTGATACTCACAGGACAGGAATTGAATCTGTTTGAGGGTACCATGGACTGAATATGTGAGCAATGACAAAGTTTTAGAGAAAATGGAAAATGGTTTTAGGAAAAATAACAAGAAAATAAAATTTATTAAGAGCAACAAAGGAGAGATAATTGTTGAGAGCCATGATCACATCTGTCCTGAAGGGATATGATATAGAAGAAGATCGCCTTACCAGTTTGGCTATGGGAAGCCACCATGACAAAGCAAAGCTCCATAATCCTATTGAATAAAAAGGTAGTAGATTTAGATTTTGAAAGGTTCTAATGACAGATGTGAATTCCTTAAATACAAAGTATGACAGTTCACAGAAAAACTTTGGCTGATTGTTATGGTACTTTCTTTTTTTTTTTTATAATCGTTTCACCCCGAGCAAGGGGGTTACAAAGGCGGGTGGCCAAGTCCGAATTCTAGTTGAATTCCTTGCATTCACCTATGCCATCTCTTCCCTCCAGTTATGGGTTAAATAATAGGACAGATTGTGTTCTATAGCCTTACCAATCTGCCACAGAAAGCAATGGCAACCTACTCTGGGATAATCTTCTGCCCAGTCAGTCATATCTCTTTCGAGACATGATCGCCCAAAGCATGTATCACGTATGGCACTTAACTGACTGAATGAAGATAATAGTTGGAAACATAAATAAAGATTCTGATAGGCATAAAGTGGGGGATCAGTTTTCTATTCTTATGAAGTAAGAAACTGATCCCCCACTAATTATTAATACAATCTGTCTCTTCTCCGTTCAGCATTACTTTAAATAGCAGGATAGAAAATCTTCTGTCCAGTCAGTCATATCTCTTTCAAGACATGATCGCCCAAAGTGTGTAACACATATGGCACTTAACTGACTGACTATGTATGGTGTGTATCAAGTTTAGAACCACAGATAATGAGTTGGAAACAATAAGCGAGAGCTGAGCAGAAAGAAAGAGAGAGGAACATAAGACAACAAAAGGGTGACACAGAGGGATTGGGGATGGGTCGTTTAAGATGAAGATAGTTCTATGTAGAGAGGGGTTAAATAAAAAGATATTGAGGACATTTTGGAAAGTTATGATCAACCATGAAGATGATTGGTTGGTTGTTTTGTTTTTATGGCAAATCAACCTCGGCGGATCATTTATTGCCAACTAAATTTTATTTATTTATTGCTGGTAATACCTTTTCCTTTTCAACAATTTATTGTTGTTTTTTATATAAGTTTTGTGTCTAGTAATACTTTCTCTTTTCGAGTATCAAGATTCATTGGGATTTGTTTTTAAGGGCAGTGTCCCCAAGTCCTGCCTTTGTTATTTAACTCATAACTGGAGGGAAGGGACAGATTAATACTTTTCTCAAGGGTACCAGTGCTTAAGTGAATGCAGGGTATTCAGCTGGAAAGGTATTAATCCATCTCTTCCTTCCAGTTAAATAACAGGACAGATTGGGTTCTATAGCCTTGGTCAGCAACCAGTCTACTGCAGAAAGCAATGGCAACCTACTGCGGGATAATCTTCTGCCCAGTCAGTCATGTCTCTTTCGAGACATGATTGCCCAAGCGTGTATCACATATGGCACTTAACTGACTGAAGCAGGGAGGAAATATAGGATAATATTTTTCCAAATGAGTTTCTAAAAATCTGTGAGAAATCTGGGTGATAGAGACATTTTGGCTCCACTCTGGAAGTGTTAATTAAACAAATGTTTATATTGACCGAGACGATAAAAGGTCATTGTAGGTCATTCTAAGTAACTTGTGAATCTTCAATGGCATACTTTCGGGTTGTAAAAAGAATCAGATTTCCTTTTATTTTTAATTGACCTCGGGTGAGTAAAGCAATAAGCTTTAATCGCCCAGTTAAGTTTTTAATTGACTGAGTCGATAGGACGCATGAAATCTCAAAGGCTGGATACAAATGTATACAGAGTGTGAACCATGGTGTGCTCAGATCGAAAATTACATGCGCGACTGATAGGCAAATATGAATAGGGAAAGTGTTTGACAGATTCTAACAGTGCATTTGGAACTGAAAGAAATGATGCATTACTAGTTTGCTGTGCTCTTTAGCCTTGATTGGCAACTAGTCTAGGTGAAGGAAGACTTTGAATTCAAAACCTGTGGGGACCTTGTGCCACACTGTGTGTACCTGTTTTTTGTAATTATTTTATTAGAAAAGTGTGGTTGGTTCTGCTACTCAGTTTTACGAACTAAACAACTAAATCCTCATATAAATCCACTCTATGGGGATCTTCTTCTTCATGTTCTGTGTCCCTTCAGGACGTAGGCAGTCATGGACTTAGACTTGCCCCTGTCCCTTGTCACTCAATAATTTTTCTCTTGATATCTCTCCCAAACTCCGCTCCACCATCCATTTGCTCAAACCTATCAAATATGTCTTTCACTGCTTTCGCTGTCTCTCTTTTCTTCTATTTGTCTTGTGAGTATTAGATTCTCCAGGCCCTCTTTTCTCATTCCCTGTCCCAGGGACCTCAGTTGTCTCTTCCAGATGTTAAGTAGGAGTTTTCTTCTTGTTTGCATCCTCTCCAACACCTTGATGCTGCTTACATGCTTGTTTCATGGTATCCTCAGCATCTTTCTGTAGAACCACATTTTTGCTGCCTTGAGCCTCTCCTTTATCCTTGAAGAGATTGTCCAACATTCACTACCAATTTTTTCTATTTAATTTTGTATTTAAAATAAAAGTAAAAAAAGAAAAAGAGAAAAGTAAAAAAAAGAAAGGAAAATGTAACTCATGCATAAAATTATGTAATGGTCAGTCGGGTGCCCCTGCTGTTCTCCTCGGGCTTCTCGATAAGGTTCAGAGGAGGGTCTGTAATGTGATGGATACCGACTTGGCAGACCGCTTGCAGTCTCTCTCCCACCAGCGAGTTTTCTAATATCATGTTTGTTTGTTTTTCCCCTTTCTTATGTCGTGCTGACAAATTTAAATAAATATATATATATATATATATATATATATATATATATATATATATGTATTTTTTTTTTAATCCCACCCCATTTTTAACTTCTTTTGTAGGTATATGTTTTTTGGCTTCTTCTGGTATAGAAATTTTGTACCATATTTTAATCATTAAATTTTTGTTTTTGACCATTGCTGATGAAGTGAGAATTTTCTCGCTGAAATGGCCATTCAACGAGATAAAAATTTTAAATTTTTGAATTACTTCATATACATTTTTTTTTTAATCATATCACCCCGAGCAAGGCAGTAATGCCACTGATGTGCAGGGTCTACGTAAGAGTGAAAAGATTGGAAAAGAGAAAGTCAGAAACCACATCCTAGACAAGGAACAAGGGATGAGCCTATCTAATCTAAACTGATTTATAAATGAAACTTTGTGTGTGTGTCTGTGTGTGTGTCCGTTACCTATAGACTCCGAAATGGATGAACCGATTTTCTTGAAAATTTACACAGTTGTACTATAAACATCTGCAAGTGTTCTTAGCTAGGTTTTGTGTTGAGGTACCCCTGATAAATATCGAAAATCGATAATCGAAAAAATCGGGTTATAGAAGGAGTGGTCTGATTTTAATCAAATTTGATACACTCATAGACAAAGACATAAGAAACAATATTCAGAAGTTTCAAGATGCAGTTCTTACAATAGTGCAGAAAATTGATAATATATATATATATATATAAAAGGCAAGATGTTTGTGTGTGTGTCTGTTTATCTGCCTGTATGTCTGTATTTTTTTCAGCTCTTTGGCTCTAAGTAGGTATAATTGTAGTTCTTAGTCTCAGCCATGATACCACTTACTAAGAGGATTTATTTATTTAGCCTTCAAACTTCAGTTTATGACGAAAAAAACTTATTTGATATCGATACCAGGAAATCAAAATTTGACTTACATCCATTCATTTTTCTTTCAGTCTACGGTTTCGCTTTAACTGGAAACAACTATTGCTTTTTAGTCTTTCGTGCCAACATCCAAAGAATCTGAGCTCCAGGACTATGGATTAGTTTTAAAGCTTTCATTGCACCCGAGCAACGCTGGGCTATACTGCTAGTATATAGTTTATAGTTCTGTTAAGCATGTTGTAGTGCAAGGGATATGAATTTAGAATGAGAAATCGGAGAGCCAAGTTTGAATTACAGTCAAATTCATTTTATTCACTTATGCACGAATACCCTAGGGAAAGATATTAATCCATCTTTTCTCCCTTCAACTATGAGTTAAATAGCTGGATAGATTGTATTTATAGCCTCGGTTTGGAATCAGTCTTCTGCAAAAATTAATGGCAAACTACTGTGGGGAAAATCTTCTGCATAGTCAGTCATGTCTTGAAAGAGACATGATCATCCAAGCATGTATCACATATGACAGTTAACTGACTGACTATATTGCATTAGGCACTTTTTTTTTATTAAAACCAGCACTCAGTGTGCACTATCATACACTACCGGCCATAATTATTAGTCCAACACAGTTTTTTTTAAAAGAAATTGTATTTCATACTATTTTTAGTATATATTGCCAAGTGGATAATTCTAAATGAAAATAGAATGTTTTTTTCTCCACAATAACATATACATCAGATGAACTGTTCTGCTGTTCAGTTTTTGTGCTCCCTTCCCTATGCTAATCTCTTCTTCTTATTGGCTGGCTGAAGCAAAGGCTTCCTGGCTGCTTTGTAAAATTTTGCAAAGTAATAAGAAAAGAACCATTCTATTTTCATTTAGAATTATCCACTTGGCAATAAATACTAAAAATAGTATGAAATACATAATTTTCTTTTTTTTAAAACCGGGCTGGCTTAATAATTATGGCTGTTAGTGTCTATCTAAGCATGGCATTTTTATTATAAAAATTATTTTTTCTAATGCATATTTTGATGTTAAAATTGTTAAATGTTCAGGTTTTATGTTAAATCATTTGGCCCATGCTTTTTTATAGTAAAACTTATTGACCAATACATGTTTTAAAATATTTGCAGGTGTTTCAAAATTCTGTGTCACATTACAACACTCTTTATTTTAATAACTATTGACAATATCAAAACACAATTTATATTTCCTGAAAGCTAATATTTCTGTTTCTATAAAGGATTTAGCAGGTGTTTAATGTGAGTGCTGCAAGTCACATGACACATATCTAAACAATAATTCAAATTCATTTTCTGTGTAAAATTCATGGTGAATAGGTTTATCAGTGTCTTTCAACTGTTTAATAAATTGCAGTTTGTATGGTGAGAACCTTCAGCCATCTCCTTAAGATGCGCCAAACAGTTTTTGATAGGAGCTTAATTTCTCAACTGGCTATTTTGACTAAGTTCTGGGTGCTGTGATTGAAGGCTTTCCAAAATTGATCAATCATATCATCTGATGTTGAGGGCCTTCTGTTCTCTTTGCTGGGTAAAAACACTCCTTCTCCTTAGATTTTGCATGTGAATTTAAAATGGAATATTTGCTTGGTGCCTGCTTGGTAAACATACGAAACTTGTGTCCAGGATTCAGTGAATTCTAGGATGCAAAATGTTTTTTTCTTGTTTTGTGAACGATATTACTGGATATGAAAACAGGCAAAAAATTAAATGATATTTAATTAATTAAAATTAACAGATAAAAACTTGACACTTTTAGATTTTAAATGGTACTAGTTCAATACCGCTGCCATTTGTAATTCATGCTATAAGAGTTCTTTGAATGTGTCAAAGACTTTTGAAGCACCCTGTATTTCTACTGGAAAAACGTATTGGGTTATTTGGTATTATACTGAATGTCATTGGTTGATCTATTTTTATTGTAAAAATTGTTTATCAATGCATTTTATATTGAACGTCATTAGTCAGTCTATTTTCATAGTAAAAATTGTTTATCAGTGCATATTGAATGTCATTGTTCAATTTATTTTGTAGCAAAAATTAGTTATTAATGCATTTTTATGTTGAATATCTTTGGTTAATGTATTTTATAGTAAAAAATTGTTTATCAATGCATTTTTATATTGGATGTCTAAAAATTGCTTATCAATGTATTTTTATTTTGAATATGATTGGTTAATGTGTTTTTACAGTAAAAATTGTTTATCAATGCATTTTTATACAGAATGTCATTGGTCAATCTATTTTCATAGTAAAAATTGCTTATCAATGTATTTTTATTTTGAATACGATTGGTTAATGTATTTTTAAAGTAAAAATTGTTTATCAATTCATTTTATATTAAATCCTCATGCAGTGCATCTCTATAGTAAAGTTGTTGACCATTTTTAGAGTAAATATTGTTGATGAATGCAATTTTATGCTATATTCAATGCCCAGTGCACTTCTATTAGAAATGATGCAATTTTATAGTAAAATCTTTGTCCAGATCATTTCTATAGTAAATTATTGTCACATTTTTAAAATAAATCTAATGTAGGCCTAAAATAGTGTACTGCCACCATGTTTGTACAGGAGTGGCCTAGTCCTGACTTTCCAGTCTTCGTAGAGTTCAAAGGCATCTCCACGTCCTTGTGAGTGATGAATTATTTTCCACCCTACAACCTCTTCCCCCACAGAAAAAATGTTGCAAGTCTCTCTCTCTCTCTTTTATTGCTAGTTCCAGGGAAAGTTTTTAGACAAATTACATTACTTAGTTCTACCAATTCTAAATTTCATGGCATGCTACATACATTGTAGTGAACCATTTTTATTTCTGTCATATTCCATGTGTGAGAAGTTTCACTCAAACAGGTTCTTCCTGTGAATAACTGCTGCACCAACTCCCAAAAGGATTCTGAGATGAGGTAGTATTTACAGCATTTACATTATTCGGACTATTGTCCTCATCTTTGTTGCCATTTGTACGACGTTTAATAATAGATCATTCTATTTATCTATATTTCTGAGATGAGGTAGTATTTACAGCATTTACATTATTCGGACTATTGTCCTCATCTTTGTTGCCATATGTACGACTTTTAATAATAGATCATTCTATTTGTCTATATTTCTGAGATGAGGTAGTATTTACAGCATTTACATTATTCGGACTATTGTCCTCATCTTTGTTGCCATTTGTACGACGTTTAATAATAGATCATTCTATTTATCTATATTTCTGAGATGAGGTAGTATTTACAGTATTTACATTATTCGGACTATTGTCCTCATCTTTGTTGCCATATGTACGACTTTTAATAATAGATCATTCTATTTGTCTATATTTCTGAGATGAGGTAGTATTTACAGCATTTACATTATTCGGACTATTGTCCTCATCTTTGTTGCCATTTGTACGACGTTTAATAATAGATCATTCTATTTATCTATATTTCTGAGATGAGGTAGTATTTACAGTATTTACATTATTCGGACTATTGTCCTCATCTTTGTTGCCATATGTACGACTTTTAATAATAGATCATTCTATTTGTCTATATTTCTGAGATGAGGTAGTATTTACAGCATTTACATTATTCGGACTATTGTCCTCATCTTTGTTGCCATTTGTACGACGTTTAATAATAGATCATTCTATTTATCTATATTTCTGAGATGAGGTAGTATTTACAGTATTTACATTATTCGGACTATTGTCCTCATCTTTGTTGCCATATGTACGACTTTTAATAATAGATCATTCTATTTGTCTATATTTCTGAGATGAGGTAGTATTTACAGCATTTACATTATTCGGACTATTGTCCTCATCTTTGTTGCCATTTGTACGACGTTTCAGCTGTTGTGCTAGAAATTTCGAACCGAACCCTTTATTACAATCACTGGGGTATATCATCCTCATTCCTTGTGTAAAGCCTTGATTGGAAGTCATGAGTCATCTCCCTCTAACTCTACAAGTTACTTGTTCACCACTGCTGTAGCCTGGTATTGAACTCACAACTCTAAGAGTCAAATCAGGAACTAACCAACGTCTATATCCACTGGGCCAACTGAATTTTTGGAACTTATGAACCTAATGTCCAGTAACCCTTTTTTACCAGAGTTCATATTGCAATTTTTGATGTTAATAGTTTTCTCTAGTATTTTTGATGTTAATGGTTTTTCTCTAGTATTTTTTTACCAGAGCTCATATTGCAATTTTTGACACTAATGATTTTCTCTGGCACTCTGTATTACTGAGGATGTTTTCCAAATCATTACAATCTTAACCTATTCAAATCTAAGAATAACTATAATTATAATACCGCTTGTAAACAACGATCATCTTCACAGACGACAACGAAGAACATGTATAGATAAAAATAGAATCTTATATCTTTATTCTTCGTCAGTGACAATTGTGTAGAGTAGGAGGGTAGCTGGTGACAGATTGCGCATATATAAGGGAGTCGTTAGCCAGTCTCTGCTTCTTCAGCCAGTGGGGATCCCTCTCTTCAGCCCAAAATACCAGATTTATATAACGCCGAAATTCATACGCATTTTTGCTATTTTGGGTTGTCACTTAATTCATGTCATCTAAGGCCAGATACATCTGTCAATCATCTTAGCCAGCTATTGCCTTTCAAGCAGGTTGTCACCTATATATCTGCCTTTGATGTTGTACCTTGCCAGCACCATCCATGGCCAGATATATTTATCAATTATATCTTTCCTGGCTATCACCTTTCAAACCAGTTGCACCCTGTGTTTCTGCTGTTGTTGTCCTGCTAACACCATCTACAGCTGGATATATTTGTCAATCATATCTTTGCTGGCTATCACCTTTTAAGTGTGTTACCGCCTGTGTTTCTGCCCTTGTTGTCCTGCCACCACCATCCATGGCTATATATATTTGTCGATCATATTTTTGCCATTCAAGGTAATATTTTACTTTATCTTCCCCACGTAACCACCTAAACTGTATAAAAAACATTGTTTAGTACAGCTTTTTATGACAACAATTTTTAAATTCTCATATGTTTATATCTTTATTTTTCTTTCAGATTATTGTTGTAAATCGACACCAGATTCAGTGCCAGGGCAAATTAAGTGACATTAAGCGGCAAGCCCCTGATTTATACGAGAGCTGGAGAAGGATCCTTAAAGAGAGCAAGTATGTCTAATTCGTACAATGGCTTCTTTGTGTAGATGCCTTTGTAAATTTTGTTCACACAATTGAAACCCTTTTTTTTATTTACCTTCTTTGAGTTTGAGTACAGATAATTGATCCAGATCACTACTGGAGAGTGAGAAAATTGAGAGAGGCAGCAGTTATCACATTGTTGGCCAGGTGTATGTTGTTTGCAACTCTGAGAAAGAAAATACTGCAATGTACATATTGGATTTCTGCAGAAGTTTCAAGTGTCATGAATTTCACAATGCTAAGGGAAATCTTAGAAGTGTCTTTGAAGTTTTCTGGGCTGTTCATTGTTTATCCAGATGACTATGAGACTTACAAACCTTAAGGAAAAATAAAACAAGGTGCTAAGTAAATGACTTCAATATAAATTTACTAAAACCCTTCTCAGTCATCTTAGATGTTCATTAGAATAGTATAATTTTCAGCAAAGTTTGATTTTTATTTGCTTAGCAAAGTATTGTGTTAGAATAAACATCCACTGTTTTTTTAATCGAATTTCAGAGACAATATTTTCATATTTGTTTATAAATTTATTCAACCAAATACTTTTTATTTAGTTCTACTACCTTTCAGAATGACAAATCAGCGAGCCGAGTTCTAATTCCAGTTGAAATCCTTGCATTCACTTATGCACAAATACCCTTGGGAAAGTTATTAATCCGTCTTTTCCCTTCAGTTATGGGTTAAATAATAGGGCAGATTGAGTTCTATAGGCAACCAGTCTACCTCAGAAAGCAATGGCAACCTACTGTGGGAAAATCTTCTCCCTAATCAGTTACGTTTCTTTTGAAAGTGTGTATCACGTATGACACTTAACTGACTGACTAGATTGATGTCAACAAATGCCTCTACTCTAACAGTTTCTTTTCTCGCACATCTCACCTGTGGAATGCCCTTTGATTTCTTGAACCCTATTCCATTTTTGTCTTTTCCTCAGTCTTCTTCACTAAAATCCTCTCTTTTACTTTCACTTTCACTTCTTGTATTCCTCTGCATTATAGTGGCATTGCCTTGCTTAGAGTGAAACAATTAAAAAAGTACAAGATCTGGAGAGTATCTGTGCAATATTATTAGAACAGCGTCGATAACCAAATTATTTACTAAGCGAATGCTTGACATTCTCATCAAAGATGAAGGTACAACGTGAAGCAACTGAAATGGGATCCTACAGAAGGATGCTGAGCATACCATGAACTGAACATGTGAGCAACGACGAGGTTTTAGAGAGGAAGGACACGAAAAAGAAACTGATATTTAACATAAGAAAAAGACAGCTGAAGTTTTTGGGACATGCAGTGGGCTTGGAGAATCTAATGCTCACGGGACGAATAGAGGGACGAAGAGACTAGGAAAAGCAACGCGTGACATACTTGATGGACTTGAGCAGGGGGATGGTGGAGCGGGGATTGAGTGGGATAACAGGAGAAGGGGTGTTAAGAGCTACGAGGGATGAGATTATTTTTAATCATTGTTTCAAGTTGTTTGTCATCAGACCTTCCAAAATGTTCTTAGTTTCCACATAAAAATTTGCACTTCTAAACTTATAAATCAGAAACAGTACTTTCAGCTATGGCACGATTATCATAAATGAAACTTTAATTTTTGCTGTTTGCATAGCTTTTTTCCTTTCTGAAAATAAAAGAGCATTGAATGATGGAAATATACCCCATCCACTCCCCATGTTCAATTTTAATGTTATTTCATTTTCATGATCATAAGATAAAGAACAAATAGAAAATGTCTATCAATCTAATGTTTTATTTTATTAAAGCTTAATTAGAGAATGAGATATGGAGAAAAAGAAGAAAGAATTATATGACAAGATAAAGAACAATCAGGAAACATTTATCAATCTAACATGTTTCTCTTTTATTAAAGCTTCATCAGAGAATAACATGAAAAAAAAGAAATATATGATTAGATAAAGAACAAATAGGAAATGTCTATCAATTGATCATGTTTCACTTTTATTAAAGCTTCATTAGACAATGATACATGGAGAAAAAGAAGAAAGAAAATGTTATGGGGAAACACACCTATTCCTCAGATAATGGACTCTCCCTCCTATATTAATGTTATGGGGAAACACACTTATTCCTCAGATAATGGACTCTCCCTCCTATATTAATAAAAGTTAACAGAAAAGTTCTTAGGAGTTCTTGGGAAGTTCATAGGAGTTCTTTAGAGTTCTATTGGAGTTCAGTAGAACTACTAAGCAGTTGATATTAGTCGACAGTTAGCTGAATACTAAGGAGTCAGCGTTCAGTGAAAGATTACCAAGTTCCTAACATTTTGGGTGCGTTAAGTCAATTAGCAACCAACATAGCACGATTATAACCTTAAGTGCGAAAACTACTCCACAACATAATTGGTGACGAAGATCTACGAATTCACTCAGAAGAGGAGAGAAAACTTGTTTTTTTCTCAAGGCAAAAGTCGCCACAACAAAATCAGCGATGACAAAAATTTTGTGAGGTCACGTGAAGTAGAAGAGAAAATTTTTTCTCTCACACCAAAGAAATTTGGCAAATAAAGATTACCAACATGACAGTTGGCTGAAGAGAATTGCAAAGTTACAAATACTTTGTCAACAAGATCTTGAAGTCACAAAGCAACAAATTTTTTGCTCAGAAGACTTAAAAAGGGCACAAAGATGAGAAAAATGGTACTGACGAAATTAGAAAACGTCCCAAATATTACAGTACAGGATTTGGCAGAGCATTGTACAAAACAAGTTAATGTAAAAAACGATACAAAAAAGATTGAACAGTCTGGTGTTTCACACATAAGGAAAGTACGGTAAAAGAAGAAAGCCAGTACAATAAAAAAAATACTAAAATTGCAGATCATCAAACGAAAATACCAGGAAAAAAATAATCAAAAACTCCCGAAACCATGTTTTGTTTGTGGTGGATTACACTGGTACATAGAGTGCAATTTTAGGAACAAAAAATGTTTCAACTGCGGAAGAATGAGACACAAAAGCTTGCACTGCAGAGCAAGAAATAAAGACGTAAAAATAAAAAAGTAAAGTCCAACCAAGTTGAAGACGGAATAACAAGAAAATTTGTGACAGTCAAGATAAAAAACAAAAAGATAAAAATGCAACTCGACACTGGGTCGGATCTGTCTATTATAAATCTAAATATGTGGAAACAGTTAGGGAAACAAACGTTAATAAAAACAAATAAAATCGTGAGGTCAATGACAGGTGAAAAGATACAGTTCATCGGAGAATTTGTCACAAATGTAACAATAAATAAAAAAACATGAAGAATCAGAATATTTGTCATTGAAGATACCACAAATTTACTTGGTACAAATTGGATAACGGAATTCCAATTATGGGATCTACCAATTAATTCTTTTTGTCATGAAGTAGAAAGCTTAAACAACGAGGCCGAAAAACTCATAAGTAAACTAAAGGAAACATTTCCTACTGTTTTCTCACCAGGTTTAGGAACATGTACCAAGATGGAGGCAAAATTCCAGTTGAAAGAAAATGCTCAGGCAGTATTTAAAAAGTAAATAAATGTGCCATTTGCCTCTATTGAATTGATAATTATAGTATTTTTTTTTTTTAATCATTTCACCCCAAGCAAGGCATTCCACTGCCACTATTGCGCATGGGGCTACATAGGGGAAGGTAAAGAGAAGGAGTGGTTAGACATAGGGAATGTCAGGAGAAAGGTGATAGATGGGTAAGGATACCGAGGATGAGGGTTAGTGTGTTAGGAGGTGTCTATTGACCTTACATTTAAACACCTGGAGATTGTAGACGTCGGGGAAGCAAATAGGAAACATTTATCAATCTAACATGTTTCACTTTCATTAAAGCTTCATCAGAGAATGATATATGGGGAAAAAAGAAGAAAGAAATATTTGATGTTAAAGAACAAATAGGAAATGTTTATCAATTGAATATGTTTCACTTTTACTAAAGCTTCATCAGAGAATGAGAAAAAGAATAATAATATTCATGTAATTTGATTTTTATTGGTAACCATGTTTCAGGTGCATTTGACTTGTTAAGCAATGTTCAAGAAAATTATGGCATTCTGCACTCAACAAGAGATGAAGCATCCTTTGAAACTCAAAAGAAAAGAAATTAATAAATTCCAATTCTACCCTCCGCTCGGGCATTAAATACTGCTGCCATATCTGGTCGAGTGCCTCTGCTATCCACCTAGGGGTCCTTGACAAAACCCAACGAAGAATCTGTAATGTGATTGATCCTGACTTTGCAGCTCAGATACAGTCACTTTCTCACCGGTGCAATGTGGCTCCCTTGTGTCTCTTCTAAAAGTACTTTTACAGCTTCTGCTCTGATGAACTTATCTCTCTGGTAACCCCTATGTATGAATTTACCCGAGCCACAAGATTAGCAACTAGGTCTCACTCCTTTACTGTGAAACCAATAAAATGTAAACACAAATTCTACTCCATCAGCTTCTTTTCTCACACTTCCTGCCTGTGGAATTCCCTTCCATTTACTTGCTTCCCCAACAGCTACAATCTCCAGGAATTTAAATGTAAAGTCAATAGTCATCCCCTATCTCCTGACTTGCATTCTCTCTCTCACGCTCCTTTCTCCATCCACTCCACTCTCATCAGTATTCTCATCCTTCTCTTACCCATTTCCTGACACCCCCTATAACCTGTCACTCTTTCTCATAACTTTCCTCCTATATAACCCTCTGCAAGACAGTGGCAGTAAAATGCCTTGTTTTGGGTGATATAATAAAAAAAAAATTAAATGTAAAAGTATTGTTTTTTTTTTATATTTATTTTTTTAACAAGCTCATAAGTCTCTATTTGCTACACAAACTAAGTAAAATAATTAATAGAAATGATACACAACTTTACAAAGACGACGGTCTCATAATTTTAAGAAATTCTAACAAGCAAAACACAGACAAAACCAGAAAAACATTCATAAACTTTTAAAAAATATGGAATTCTTCTTCTTCTTCTTCTTCTATGTACCCTGTCCCTTCAGGATGTAAGCGATCCTGGTTCTCCACGTCTCCCTATCCCTTGTGGCTCTTAGTATGTTTGCTTCTGTTGCTCCTGGCAACCCCCGTTTCGTCATCCACCTGATCAGACCCTGCAAATATGTTATCCGGTGCCTTCCTTTGTCTCTCCTTCCTTCTATCTGACCAGTCAGTATCAGGTTCTCCAGGCTCTCCTTCCTGATTGTGTGTCCCAGGAACTTCAGTTGTCTCTTCCTGATGCTCAGTATTAATTTCCTTTTTGTTGCCATTCTTTCCAACACCTCATCCTTGCTTGCATGCTCAGTCCACGATATCCGTAACATCCTTCTATAGAACCACATTTCAGTCGCTTCCAGTTTTGTGCTCATTTTCGATGATATTGTCCAGCATTCACTGCCGTATTGAAGTACTGACATAACGTAGCAGTCCAGCACTCTTTTCTTTGTTTTTATTGAGATTTTCCTGTGTGCTAGTATTTTTCAGCACTGTATCGTCCGCATACCTTATGTTGTTCAGGTTGTGGCCTCCAATAACAAATCCTGGCGTGTCATCTAGGGTCCTCAATATATTCTCGCTGTATAGGTTGAACAGATCCGGTGAAAAGACACATCCTTGTCTTACACCTTTTTCTATCTTTGTGTATCTACTGAGATCATTACCTATCCGTATGCAGGCCGTTTGCTGCCAGTAGAGATTCTTGATTATTCTTATGTCTTTCCCGAAAATGTCGAGGCTGCCGAACATCTCCATCAATTCTTTGTGTCGTATCTTGTCGAATGCTTTCGCGTAGTCAATGAAGCATTGGTATAAGTCTTTCTTCATTTGTATTGCCCTTTCAGAGAGCATCCTAATCATGAATATGGCGTTCCTTGTTCCAGTGTCTTTGACGAACAAGCACTGTTCCTGCCCTATCTCTGGCCTGATTCTGCTTCTCGCTCTATTCATCAGGATTCTGACAATCAGTTTTGTAATGTGACTCATTAAGCTGATAGTTCTGTGTAGTTTGCACTCGTTTGCACCAGGTTTCTTCGGCAATGCTATAAATATCGACTTGCATAGGTCGTCTGGTAAAACCTAACCTAAACAAAGTAGATTTTCTAGATGTTACCTTCAATAAATGAAAAGGTACATATAAACCAGGATGTGCGTTGTGGTACAGTGGATATCGGCTCGGAACGAGAAACCGGGGAGCCGAGTTCAAATTCCAGCTGAATCTATTGTATTCACTTACACGCAAATACCCTTGGGAAAGGTATTAGTCCGTCTATTCCTTCCAGTTATGGGTTAAATAACAGGACAGATTGGGTTCTATAGCCTTGGTCGGCAACCAGTCTACCGCAGAAAGCAATGGCAACCTACTGCGGGATAATCTTCTGCCCAGTCAGTCATGTCTCTTTTGAGACATGATCGCCCAAGCGTGTATCACGTATGGCACCTAAACTGACTGACATATAAACCATATGATGAAACAGCCCAAAAAGATATTGGATTCCCACCAACACTCACATATACATCACAAAGCATGAAAAAAACCCAACAGTAAGAGAACCATCACATTATTCAACCCACTGAGTTGAGTTAATGGGAGATAACTAAGACATATGGAAGTGACATGGCTCATGGAATGAGAACAATATACCCCAGTGATTGAAATAAAGGATTTGGTTCAAAATTCTAATCAACTAAAGGATACTGGAGTGTACAATGACTGAAACATCATAAATATTACAAAAAAGTCAAGGACAATAGTCTGAACAATACATTACGACGAGGGGTACATTAAGAGATTTGATTTACTTTCACCATAAAGATTCCCTATAGTTGACTTTAATTTACAGGTATAAATTCCTGGTAACTTTTCTTTTCTCCCATTTTTTAAAATTATATTTTTAATTTTGATATTTTCAATTGTTTTTAAAATTAGTTTAAATTAGAATTAACTTTTAAGTTATAGTGAGAGCAATTATGTTTTCAAATTGCATTAAAATTATGATATCAGGTTTTTTTCCGTACTGCAAATATATCCCAATATATTTGAAATTAAGTTTCATAGGTAAATTTTTCCTGTTGTTTTCTATGAGAATGGATGGGGGTTTTGAAACATTGTCAGGAGAAGTGGCGCCAACATTTATTTCTTGTGATACGGTATTTCCTGTGAGTGTATTTCTTTGCCCCTTCTTTATTGTGCCTCTTTGTCACTTCCTTTCTTGCTTCTTGCTTTCCATTCCGATTTTATCTGCTTCCCCTCCTTTTTCTTTTTCTTTTGGTCGGGCCCCCCCCTGCTTTCTTTCTATTTTTCAACTTTCTCTCTTCCTTGCACTTATCAATCGTCAACCATCCCATATCCTCGCCTTCCCCTTTCTTCGGTGATATTTTTCAAATGAACGAGAACCTTTTCATATATAAACATCACAAATGTCCGTCCTAATATGGACATGTGGGTGTCTATGGAGAATCAAATAAAAGTGAAGAAATTTTTTTTGATGGGGGGATGATATTTTGATTGCTTACTGTGGTACCATTTGGATCTGACGAGCCGCGTTAAGAACATCAAAGCGGTGAAATATGCATCATCCAAGCTAATAATCAAAAATCCTTTATATAATATATATATATATATATATATATATATATATATACATACATACACAGACATATGTATATATTTAGGAGAAAAAACAAAAACCTTGAAGAGTGAAGAAAACACAATTCTGCCTGCATAAAACATTGAAGCAAGTGACAAACTTCTCCACATTGATTCTATAAACAGAATCCCTATCTTGATATCGAGCACTTCATGACAAAAATCTTGGTTGCTTAAAATTACTGTCTACCCGTATACTACTGAAAGAAGCAACAATTTTAGCTCTAAACATCATTACAATTTAACACAAAAACACAATTTAACATAATAACACATTTATATATAAAACAATAGTGCAAAAAGCCTTTAATAAAAAGTGATATGATAAAAGGGTCTTGTCAGTATGTAATGTTGGCAATGCCGTATATCTAATTAAGAACAATTTAACAGTTCTGAAAAAATGTCAGTGGATATTGTTTTGTAATGTGGAATGATATACTCGGATATATGTTTGAGGTCCTAAGGTACACTGAGGTGGAGTAAGGCCTCGTTGACACTTAGGTTGAATACATTGCAGAGAGACCTCAATATATCTGTGTTAATGCTACCAGAAAAGTCTGCACAGAGTTTTGAAAATAATCAAGATGTCTTTACAGTATTTATATTATTCGGACTATTGTCCTCATCTTTGTTGCCATTTGTACGATGTTTAGTAATGCCTCTTTTGGAAGTCATGTGTTATCTCCCTCTAACCCTGCAAGTTACTAGTTTACCACTGCTGTAGCCTGGTTTTGAACTCACAACTCTTTGGGTCAAGTCACAGGAACTAACCAACATCTATATCCACATGGCCCATTACTATGCAAAGAATGGAGTTCATATACCCCAGTGATTGAAATAAAGGGTTCGGTTTGAAATTCCTAGCACCTGAAGAAGGCTGGAGAGTACAACGGCCGAAATGTCGTATGTCACCAAAGATGAGGACAATAGTCCAAATAATATAAATACTGTAAATACTACCTCATCTTAGAAATATAAACAAATATAAGATGTCTTTGTTTTTGTTTTTTTTTTTTAGCAAAAACTGGGAAGGCTTTTCTTGAAATCAGGTAATCATCATCCAAGGCTTTTGAAGATATCTTTTCTTTTTCAGTTTGGAATCATTGTTTATTGTTCAGACATTATTGCCTCAATTTTCGAGTTTTTCATTGTCTTTTTTTCTTCCTTCCAGGAAAAATGTTGTCCCTGAAAGGTACATCACTTTCTTACAGCATGTTAATTTCTTAATCTTTTAGTCGTCATTTTTCTCTTTCTTTTTTTTTTTTTGCTTTCTTTATTTTTCTAGTTTTTTTTATTTTATTTTACTCTTTTGTTGAGCATGACAAATCAGCGGTTTCTTCAAGTTTCGTTTCAAGAAAAAAATGATGCTTTTTAATTTTTTCTAGGTGAGGCTGAATTACTGCTTTCTGGCCTTTTGGTTAAGACCAAAGTGTAAAATTAATTCTAATAAATATATTATCTGATACATCTTACTGTGCCTAGGATGTGCACACATAGAAAAAATCAGCTAGATATATAAGCATACACACGTGAGGAAAAGAGTGAGTCAGTTGCTTCTGCATGAAAATGTAGAATCTATGTTCAGAGAAAATCGCAAAGCCCACATGTTTTATTCGGCAGTAACTGATAAAGTCTAACTGTAATATTATGCATAACAGATTCAGTTTCATGTTTAAACTGCTAGGAACAGATACTACACTTTGCTCTTAACAAAAATCCAAAAAACATGGTTTATCTATGTGCCTGCTCAAATGGAATGTGTGGCACAAGGCTTAGTTTAAAGAGGGAATTCGTGTATGTACAAAGGCAAAAAATTGTTCATTCTCTTCAAAATTTTTCCTTTGTGTACATGTCGGGCTCCAGGAATTAACTGTCCAGGGCTACGGCTCATTTGGACTGTTTTTCATTGATACAAAGTTTAATGCCTAGTGGCCAAGAAGTTATGCTTAACACCACACAAAAGTGGAATGGGTCACAATGTCTAGGTAATATGATGGGGGGTCAATTGGAGTAGACAGACTTAATTGGAGTAGACAGACTAAATTATCACCCAGTTCAAACTACACCCACGTCTATTGAACAGGTGTAGAGGCTCATCCCTTGTTCCCTGTTTAGGATGTGGTTTCCGGCTTTCTCTTTTCCAATCTTTTCATTTCTTTTTCTTTTTTTTTTTTTTCAATTGGAGTAGATGGACTAAACTATCGCCCGGTTCACACTCCACCCACGTCTATTGAACAGGTGAAGAGTCTCATCCCTTGTTCCCTGTTTAGGATGTGGTTTCCGGTTTTCTCTTTTCCAATCTTTTCATTTCTTTTTCTTTTTTTTTTTTTCAATTGGAGTAGATGGACTAAACTATCGCCTGGTTCACACTCCACCCACGTCTATTGAACAGGTGAAGAGGCTCATCCCTTGTTCCCTGTTTAGGATGTGGTTTCCGGTTTTCTCTTTTCCAATTTTTTCACTTTCACGTAGCCCCCTACACATCAGTGGCATTGCCGCCTTGCTCGGGATGATATGATTAAAAAAAAATACATGTTTACATGCAAGCAATTAAAGAAATTGTTCATTTTCCTTAGCTTACAGATTTGAAATGCCACAGGCATCAGGTATTGATTCTGAGTCAGGGGTGATACTTATGGAGACAGTTATAGGAACTGGACTTATTATTTTTTCCTTGAAGTTCAAGAGACAAATTTTGATCGGGACAAGAGAAATTGGGTTGTGTCTCATATCATGTATATCGTATTGCTCCATGAACTTAACATTTTTCGCCTATACATTATTCATCAGATATGTAAAAATATATATACACTACCAACCATAATTATTAGGCCACCCCAGTTTTTTTTAAAGAAATGCTGTATTTCATACTATTTTTAGTATTTATTGCCAAATGAAAATAGAATGGTACTTTTCAAAAGTTTACAAGGCAAGTAAGCAAATAGGAACTCATCATATCACCTTAAATTTTTTTTATGTTTTCCTTGATGAAACTGCAATATAGGTGATTAGTAAATATTTGTAAATTCATTTGATGCACATGTTATTGTGCAGCATTAACAAAAGAAGCATTATATTTTCATTCACAATTATTCAGTCAGTTAAGTGCCATACGTGAAACACGCTTGGGTGATCATGTCTCGACAGAAGATTATCCCGCAGTAGGTTGCCATTGCTTTCTGCGGTAGACTGGTTGCTGGCCAAGGCTACAGAACCCAATCTGTCCTGTTATTTAATCCATAACTGGAGGGAAAAGACGGATTAATACCTTTCCCAAGGGTATTTGCATGTAAGTGAATGCAATGAATTCAACTGGAATTCGAACTTGGCTCCCCGATTTCTCGTTCCAAGCCGATATCCACTGGACCACAACGCACATCCTATTCACTTGGCAATAAATACTAAAAAATAGTATGAAATACATTATTTTTTTAAAACACTGGGGTGGCTTAATAATTATGGCCAGTAGTGTATATATATGTGCATTACCAAGTACCAGGAAGTTGGAATATATGCATACATACATATATATATATATATATATATATATATATACAGTCTTCTTCATGTGCTGTGTTCCTTCAGGATGTAGGTCATCATGGACTTCCATTTGGCTCTGCCTCTTGCAAACCCCACTCCACCATTCATTTTTTTTCAGGCCTATCAAGTATGTCTCATACTACTTTCCTCTCTCTTTTCTTCTATCCATCCTGTGGGCACTAAATTCTCCAAGCCCTCCTTCCTCATGATATGTCCCAGGAACCTCATCTGTCTCTTCCTGATGTTAAGTGTGAGTTTTCTTTTTGTCCGCATCCTCTCCAACATCTCATTGTTACTCACGTGCTCAGTCCATGGTATCCTCAGCATTCTTCTGTAAAACCACATTTCTGCTGCCTAAAGCCTCTCCTTCATCTTTGCTGATATTGTACAATATTCACTGCCATACAGAAGGACAGATATCGCATCCCAATCCAGCACTCTTTTATTGGTTTTCAATGAAATTTTCCTGTCTCTCAGTCCTCTGGTTAGCTTTTGAAATGCATCCTTGGCCATGCCAATGCGTCTTTGGATCTCAACATCGCACTTTCCATCCTCTGTCAGAACGCTTTCCAGATATTTAAATTTAAGCACTAAATAGCACTCAGGTAGTCAGAACCAAATCTGTTGAAATATCAGTTAAAATGAAATGTCAGTGTTAGTTTCATTTTTGCATAATTTAGACTATAATTCATTCATTGCACCCAGTAGATAATGAACAAAGATAAATAGATAATGAACAAAGATAATTCTTTGTTTCTGACAAACTGTTTGAATTTTTTTTATACCTTGCTTAGCTTTTGTAAGGCATCTTTCACTATTCAAATGTGCCTTCATATTTCAGTATTGCATTTTTATTTCTTTGTTAAAACACTGCCCAGATATCTAAATTGTTGTACTTGCTTGATTTTAATATCCCCAATTTGTAATTTGCATGTTGGACTGTCCCTTTTGCTAATGACCATGTAGTCAGTCTTGTTGCAATTCATGTTTGGGCTTTTCTTCTTTCTTTCCTTCACTACCTTTTGCAGGAGTTCTTGTAGCTTTCTATTTGTGTTTGCTATCAACAATATTTACACATCAGTAATAATAAATAATGGGATGTGCGTTGTGGTGCATTGGATATCAGCTCGGAATGAGAAGTCGGTGGGCCGAGTTCGAATTCCAGCTGAATTCATTGTATTCACTTACACACAAATACCCTTGGGAAAGGTATTAATCCATCTATTCCTTCCAGTTATGGGTAAAATAATAGGACAGATTGGGTTCTATAGCCTTGGTCGGCAACCAGTCTACCACAGAAAGCAATGGCAACCTATTGTGGGATAATCTTCTGCCCAGTCAGTCATGTCACTTTCGAGACATGATCGCCGAAGCATGCATCACATATGGCAAGTAACTGACTGAATAATAAACAGTTTTACATTCCATCTAAAAGTTTTGGAGACTATTGTTTTTAAATCCAGACAACCTTTTCCGTATAAACAAATGGATTGGATGTGGGGACTTAATAAATTATTTTCAGTTCTACAATCCCTTTCCCAACAAATCCAATGCCACAGTCTATTGCCACCCTATTCCTATTGCCATGGCATATGTTCAGACGAGTTAGTTCAGATCTTCACTGCTAAGGCCAGCTATAACACATTATCTGCATATTGGTCCATAGTCAACCATTATTTGTCCTCTACCTTGAATGGCTATTGGGACTTCTATTGAGTGAACATTTAGTAAAAAAAACAAAAAAAACAGTTTTTCCTTGTAAATTGAAAAATACATCCATAAATTTTCCCCACACTGATAATAAATTAAATTTTAGTTTTTACTCCTGGAAAAAAAAGGAGGGTGTTGACACAAAGAGTTGTGAGTTCAATACCAGGCTACAGCAGTGGTGAACATAAAACTTAGAGTTAAGTTAAAGGGAGATAACTATATGGCTACCAGAAGTAGCATTGCACATGGATTGAGAATGATATACCCTGGCGATCAAAATATAGAGTTCAGTTTGAAATTCCTAGCATATGAAGAAGGACATTTTAAATTAAGGAGACACTCCTAAATTGTGATCAAGTTAACTGAAAAATCTAGATATATTATGGCGGATGCTAAGTGATATAATTTAATAAAATTAAATGTCACGACAATTGCTACTTTCTTTTTTCTTGAACTCCGTTCATCTTTTATATTTTCTTCAATATCTGCTGTACTCATTCTTTTCTCTCGCTATCATCCCCTGCCTACTAGTGGTTATCCTGCTTTGGTTGGGGTGAAATGATTAAAAAAAAGTAATAGTTTTATTGTTTCTTTTTCTTAATTATTTTTTAAATTGATGAAGAAAGAGGTGTATTTTTAATGAAGAGTTATGTCCCCTGAGCAATGGATACTAAAAAATGTATTAAAGAGATTGTGCTTTCATGATCCTGAATAGATCAATTTCATTGGACATTAACTTTTGTTCCTTTCAACATTTGTCCAGAATTTTTTCTTTTTTCTCTTCTTATTCCAAGGAAACATTTTTCCATTCCCCCACAAAATTTTTTTTTAGAAATGCGTAATTTTGTCTAAATGTCTTATAATTGTACCTTTCATTTATTTTTCTGAAACAAATATTTCTTTTTTATCCTTCTTCTCTCAAAGAAATTAAAATATTTTTCCATTCTCAAACATTTTTTTAAAATTTTTCCAAAGAAATATTTCTTTATTTTTAAATTCTTCTAAAGAATTTTTCAAAATGTTTTATTTTACAAACTTTGGGCCAGGTTCTTCACACGAAACAACAACAAAGATCCATACAAATATATATCCGCAAATCCTTCATTTTCAAGTTATTAACCTTAAAGAAATTTTACAGTATATCCCATAAACTTTCCTTAAACTAATAATGTCATTATCACCTTGCCTGGGGTGAATTGATTAGAAAATATATACATAAATATATAGCAGGTATCTCTTCTGATATTTATTCTTTTTCTAGTTGTAGTAGGATTCCGTTATAGTGAAGGATAATTGTATACCGTTCAGGTTAATGGAATTTGGCCTTGTGGGAAGATAGCCCACTATAATTCATAAAATGATTATAAAATCAAGAAAGGCAATTTGAGTATAAAATAACATTTATATATATATATATATATATACATAGCAATTAATGTTTTTACAATTCAAGCAATACTTGAAATAAAGGTCCAGCGGAGGTTAGAATGTTCATGGAAAATATAATGCTGAAAAGATAAAAGGCTTAGTAATGTGGAGAAATATTCATTTTGAAGTTTCCACTTCTAAGGTCAGCAAGTCAGTAACTACTTTTGAGGAATGTCTTTGAAGAGGTCAGTAAGTACTTATGAGACAGGGGAAGGAAAGAGGTCAGCATAGTAGCTGCTCGACTTAAGTCAAGGGAGAAACTAATTAGCTCGTCCATCTCCTCCGGTCTGTCTAACGATGCTTTGTCTCTGCTTTTACTTGAATTTGCTTCTGGGCTTTCCATTGGCTGGTAAATAAAATTTGTGTAGGCTCGCGAAATGGAAATTTGATATTTGGTTAATTTTTATTTTTCAACTGGAACATCTGCGTAAACTCGGATGCACGGTGATGATTTTTATTCATTCGCTTTCTGGTCAGCATAGAGCCAACACCTGGTTCATCGCTTTTGCTCGGTCGGTATCACTACAAATATACATAAATGTCAATTTTTTATAAATCAATAAAAACATAAAGGAAAAAAGTATGACAAAGTGAGAAAAGATTTTGTTTGAAGTCGTAAGTGAGAAAACGTATCACATAAATTTTTTTGACTACTATATCATAATTCTATCCCCTAAAATTCTTTTATATATTGTCACAAAATCAATTATCTATATTGGACATAGGACCAGCTCCATGAGTAAACATCTTACATGTCACTTATCAAACCAAAGCATCATAAAAAACATTTATTGACCAATAATTTACAAGGACCCTGAAGGAAAATTCTGATTGTAAACATTATAATATAAACTTATTTATAAATGGAACTTTGTCTGTGTGTGTGTGTCCATTACCTATAGACTTCGAAACAGCTGAACTGATTTTCTTGAAAATTTACACAGTTGTACTATAAGCGACTGCGAGTGTTCTTAGCTAGGTTTTGTGTCAAGGTACCCCCGATAAATATCGAAAATCGATAATCGAAAAAATCGGGTTATAGAAGGAGTGGTCTGATTTTAATCAAATTTGATACACTCATAGACAAAGACATAAGAAATGATATTCAGAAGTTTCAAGGCTGCAGTTCTTACTATAGTGCAGAAAATCGATAATATATATATATAAAAGGCAAGATGTTTGTGTGTGTGTCTGTTTATCTGCCTCTATGTCTGTATTTTTTTCAGCCCTTTTATTTTAGTTTTTGCTTCGGGTTTGTCTCTAAGTAGGTAAAATTGTAGTTCTTAGTCTCAGCCATGGTACCATTTACTCAGAGGACTTATTTAGCCTTCAAATACAGTTTACGACGAACAAAACTTATTTGATATCGATACCAGGAAATCAAAGTTTGACTTACATCCATTCATTTTTCTTTCAGTCTAGGGGTTTGTTTTAACTGGAAACAACTATTGCTTTTTAGTCTTTCATGTCAACGTCCAAAGAGTCTGAGCTCCAGGACCATGGATTAGTTTTAATGCTTTCATTACACCCAAGCAACACCGGGCTATACTGCTAGTTTTATATAAATTACAATACAAGAAACATCTCACTATTCGAGAGTGGAAATGGAGTATTGAAAGTATTTTAAAATAGAAAGATACTCATATGATTTCCAGTCACATGGCATGTGTGAGCTTGGAATGAATACTCGTTTTTCAAAGTTACAACAAAAATTATGTAACAGTCAAAACATGAAGAAAAAATAACAACACCAGAGACATAAACATCCTTGAAAATGGCTATAGAAGTGGCCCTCCGGACGATAGAAATTATGGATAATTTTCATACTCCTTAGTATGAACTGGGTGATAGATCTATCTATCGCCCGGTTCACACTCCACCCACGTCTATTGAACAGGTGAAGAGGCTCATCCCTTTTTCCCTGTTTAGGATGTGGTTTCCGGCTTTCTCTTTTCCAATCTTTTCACTATTACGTAGCCCCTGCATATCAGTGGCGTTACCTCCTTGCTCGGGGTGATACGATTTAAAAAAAAAAAAATCTCCAACAAAATGGAAAATGTTCGGATGCTGGAAAAATTTAATAAAAAATTAATTAAATCTTCTTTGTTAGATATATTCAATGAAAGATATTAAATTACATGACTTAGCAGCCAGCAAGGAACACGACATCAGAACTTTCCAGAAAAACCTTGTGGAATAATAACAATAGCCAAAGAGACAGACTGGGAGGAAGAAAAATAGATTAAATTTTCCTTGCTGGCCATATTTAATGAAAGATGTCTGAAAGAAAGGTTGCTGCCCAAGTATACGTTAATTACACACGCACACACACACGCACACACTGGTGGGGAGGAGGCTTATCACAATGTTTTGGTCATTGTGCCCTCCGACCTTCTGGAGGCGTATATCAATCTATGGGATCATGGCCTAGTGGTTAAAAGCATCAGTTTGTAAAATTGATTACAGAGTGGTAGTAAGTTCAATCCCTGTCAGGCAGTGTGTTCTTAAACTCCAAGGAAAAAAAAAAACCAATAACTGAAGAGAACTAAATAAAAGGAAGACCTAGATGGGATATCGCTAGGCACAAGCAGTGGAACAAGAACAGTCTACCCCATAGGTTAAATAAAGTGTTCAGTTCGGTGTAGGCGTAAAGCTAACCTCGCAGCCGAAATTGAAAAAGACCTCCAATCCATATTGGACTGGGGTAAGAAATGGCTAGCAAATTTTAATGCTTCTAAAACAAAGCTACTCTCAATTAACCATCATCGACAATCTCACCTACCTCCCATTAGCATGGACCAGGCTTGCCTCCCAGAGAGTAAAACACTATGCCTCCTTGGTCTCACACTTTCAGCGGATCTCAAATGGAATGACTATATCGAATCCATTGCTAAATCTGCGGCTATGAAAGTTGGTTCTCTGTGTAGGGCCTGGAAGTTTTTTCCGTCTAAATCTATTTTGCACATATATAAATCTATCATCCGCCCGTGCATTGAATACTGCTGCCATATCTGGTCGGGTGTCCCTGCTATTCTCCTCGGGCTTCTCAATAAGGTTCAGAGGAGGGTCTGTAATGTGATAGATACCGACTTGGCAGACCGCCTGCAGTCTCTCTCCCACCGGCACGACGTGGCTTCCCTGTGTCTCTTCTATAAATACTTTCATGGCTTCTGCTTCGATAAACTTAGATCACTGGTGCCCCCTAAATACGAATTTACGCGAGATACTAGATTAGCAACTAGATCCCACCCTTTTACAGTGAAACCAATAAAATGCAACCACAACTTCTACTCCAACAGTTTCTTTCCTCGCACTTCCCAACTGTGGAATTCCCTTCCACACGATTGCTTCCCCGACGGCTACAATCTCCAGGAGTTTAAATGTAAGGTCAATAGACACCTCCTAACACACTAACCTGCTCCCATTCCTCCTGACATTCCCTATGTCTAACCACTCCTTCTCTTTACCTTCCCCTATGTAACCCCATGCGCAATAGTGGCAGTGGAATGCCTTGCTCGGGGTGAGATGATTAAAAAAAAAAAAAAAATGGATTTGATGGATGAAACTTGGCAGTAAAAACAACAGAACTGAAGACAATAGTCCATATAAGAATGGTGTAAATATTGATAACTCCTCATTCCAAAAAATTAAAGCAAAAAAAAAATTATATATATATATATATATATATATATATATATATATATATATATTTCATTTGTAAATGAGTTATTATGCAACCACGTCTTCTACTTTCTGGTGTCTTCAGGTGATTTACAATAACTGATTTTACCGTTTTTTTAAGAACGCTCAAATAACGGATTTTTATGAACAGTTAATTTTCAAAATTAGGAGAAGTTAGAACATTTTCATCCATGATTGTATGAGCCTAATAGATATTTGTTGGTATGGTTACACTTGGTCATAATTTCTGTTCTTTCATTTAGTAATTCATTTTATAATAGCCAACTTTTCTCTCTGGCATAGTCTACATATTTTTCAACCATTGTAAGGCTTGGCTGTTTTCATTATACTCCATGTTATGTCTGGGTCTTTTCCATATTTTGATTTCAATTTCCACACATGGCTTGCCAATTTTATACAATATTTTAAGTTTTCTAGTTTAAATGTAGACTTATGGTTATTCCATCTATCCTTAAAAGTTTCTTAGGTTGATCCCAAATATGTTTTGTTTTGACCGTTTAAATCATGTCCTTTTAAAGCAATGGCAACCTACTGCGGGATAATCTTCTGCCCAGTCAGTCATGTCTCATTTGAGACATGATCGCCCAAGCGTGTATCACGTATGGCACTTAAATGACTGACTGAATATAATAGTTGGAAACAGACTATTGGGGATAAAGTGGGGGATCGGTTTTCTATTGTTATGAAGTATTAAACTGATCCCCCAATAATTACTACTTAATAATATAATGATATATTATAATTTATCTCTTCTCCCTCCAGCTATTGGATATATGGCAGGACAGATTTTGTTTTATAGTCTTGGCTGGCAACCAGTCTACTGCAGAAAGTAATGGCAATCTACTGCGGGATAATCTTCTGCCCAGTCAGTTATGTCTCTTTTGAGACATGATCACCCAAGCATGTTTCACGTATGGCACTTAACTGACTGACTTTTGCTTTGTAAATGACTTGGCAAAAAATACTAAAAAAATAGTATGAAATAAATCGTTTATTTAAGACACTGGGGTGGCCTAATAATTAAGGCCGGTAGTGTATATATATATGGATGCAAATTAGAGTTCAGATATATTTTCAAACTGGAATTGCATATCTAAAGCATTAAACAAGAACTTGAGTTAGCTCAAAGAAACAGTTTCTGCAGACAGCTTTCTACAAAACCCTCCACAACTCTAATCTTGACAAACTACTAGCAATAAAACACACCAGGAAAAAAAAAATATGATAAGAATAATCCCTGGAATAGTGTCGTATTTTATTCCTTATATCATTGAAAACGACTCAGACATGTCCCAAAAATTATGAATTTAAAATCTTTCTCTTTGTGTTTTAGTTTAGTCAAAAGGTTGACCAATAGATAATAAATATCGTCAATATTATTGACAATATCATTATCATTTTGTTGGCTTTTAATTCCTTAAAATTTCATCAACCCACTTATTAAATTCCCACACAAACATACATAAACGTATATGGTGGAATAAGTAAATAACAGATAGGAAAAGTGTCTTTAATATGTTTCACTTTATTTTTTCTGACATGTTTTCACTTTATTAAGATATTCAGAGATTTTTTTAAGATACAGATTGGAAAATTTTTAATGAATTTTTTAAAAACAATGAAACAGTATATTGGAATGTTGATTGAGGTTTGATTTCATTGGTCAGATATGTGTCACATGTAATAAAGCAATAGATGAACATTTTTAAATGTAGAAAAAACTTACACCTGTTTATATGTGTATGCCATGTGGAATAAAAACAATAGATGTTTATTTTAAATGTAAGTGTGTATAAATGTCTGTTTAAATGTATGTGTGCAAAATAATGCACATATTTCAACAGAAGTTACAAAATTAATTAAATCTGACATACACTACCAGCCATAGTAATAACTATGGCTGGTAGAGTATGTCAGATTTAATTAGTGTTTTAAAAAAATGATGTATTTCATACTATTTTTTAGTATTTATTGCCAAGTGAATAATCGTAAATGAAAATAGAATGGTTCTTTTGTTAATACTGCACAATAACATGTGCATTAAATGAATTTATAAATATTTAATAAATGCCTATATTGCAGTTTCATCAATGAAAAAAATGAAGAAAATTTAGGGTGATTCGAATAAGTTCATCTTTGCTCCCTTGCCTTGTAATATTCTGCAAAGTAATAATAACAAAAGAAACATTCTATTTTCATTTAAAACTATCCACTAAAAATAGTATGAAATACATCATTTCTTTTAAAAAACTTGGGTGGCCTAATAATTATGGCCGGTAGTGTATGTTTAATTTATTTTAATTTCTTTGTTTATATTAGGATATGAAACAGATCAGATATGTATATTTTGCGAAATCAGGAAAGATGTGTGCTAAAAAGCACTATTCGAGCTTTGTCTGTATCAGGTCGAGTGGTCTAAGTACATGTCAAATCTAATGACATGTTCTACTAGGGAACACAGGTTTCAATCCTGCCAGAGGACGTATATTTTCCTAACAAGATTTCTTGGTTATTTAGACCAGTAGATGTAAATAAATATACTGTTTAATTATAAAAAACAAAACAGAGAATCTACTCAAATATGAGGATTCATTAAAAATAATGTTTAAACAAATATATTTAAACTAGAGACAACAGAAAACTATATGGAATCAGAGAAGGGAAATTTTAATGTGTTGTATATAAGCAGTGTATATACACACCAGTTACCGAAAGAACTCAATTCATTTCTGAAGAGTAATGCATATATCGCAGAAGTGGAAACTGTTTTTAAAATTTTCTTCTCTAGAGAGCTCAATCGTAATTAGAGCATAATATATTAGTCATCCACATGCAAGCCTGTTTTGCTGTATCAAAGCTCATCAGTGTGGCAAGACATATCCACTTGCTTCTGGCCAGGACAGAAACTTGACTGATTTGGTGTCAGTCAGAATTGCTATCCTCTAAGCTATAGGCGCATGGAATCAGAGAAGGGAAATTTTAACGTGTTGTATATAAGCAGTGTATACACACGCCAGTCATTGAAAGAAGTCAATTCATTTCTAAAGAGTAATGCATATAATGCATATATATATATATATATATATATATATATATATATATATATATATAGAGTCGTCATCCGCAGACAGATCTGTTTCACTGTATCACAGCTCATCTTGAAACTTGACCAAATTGGCGTCAGTTGGCGATTCTACCTCTGGGCTACGAGCGTTCAGTAGAAGAAGGCAGACTTTTTAGCACATATATCATATTTCACGCCCAATAGCTAGAATTATTGAATGAGTGATGCGTATATGCCAGAGTAGCTGCTCTTTTCATAGTCTCCCATTCTATATATATATATATATATATATATATATATAGTAGATAAGAAGTATACTGTATCCTTAGTATCCTATTTTATTTTTAGGTTTTACTATTGACCCTAACATTTAATAAACAAAAAATATTTGGACGTACAATCTTAGCCATAACAAATTTTAAGAAAGAAAGCCTATTAATAATTCAAATTGTCAATAAACCAGGATGATATGTTAATCACCTGAAGATTGTTGTGATGCATGAAACTCAGAGTTGTGACTAAAACAGAATAATATATTTATTAACACACACACACACACACATATATATATATATATACTAGCAGTACAGCCTGGCATTGCTCGGGTGTAATGAAAGCTTTTATATATATATATATATTATCAATTTTCTGCACTATTGCAAGAACTGCAACCTTGAAACTTCTGAATATTGTTTCTTATGTCTTTGTCTATGAGTGTATCAAATTTGATTAAAATTGAACCACTCCTTCTATAACACTTGCAGACGCTTATAGTACAAGAAAATCAGTTATGCCATTTCGGAGTCTATAGGTAACAGACACACACACACACACACACACACACACACAGAGACAAAGTTCCATTTATAAATAAGTTTAGATTTAGATTATATATATATATATATATATATATTTATATATACTATGTATTTCGTTGTGTTGTTATGCTGTTAAGTTGTGCACTGTGTTTCAGACTAGACCTAAGTTTCCATCTTTTAGTAAAGATCGGTTGTCCTATTTTCATAAGAGTTCAGTTGTTTACAAGTTTAGATGTGGATGCGATGCGGGATACATATGACGTACCAATCGGAAGTTGGAAATGCAGGTTGTGTAGCACATCCCTGCCAATGTGCGCTCGGGTAGTCAGAGTTGTTCTGTAAGAACTACTCAAGAATGACTCGGCCATTTGACAACATTTGCTCAACAGACATGACTGTGCCTCCCGGTACAAAAACACATGGTTCACGGTTCTGCACAGCACTCTTTCGTCTTACCATCTTCGTGTTCTTGAGGCTGTATACCTAAAGATCCACCAGGCCAGTCAGTGCAGACAAAAGGAGCACTTTATTCGCTCGTTACGTATGTTGGAGGGTTTGTGAATCCATTTTTTTCTTTTTTAATACTCTTGTGGAACTTTATGTTCACACCTCCCTTACATTTTAATTATTTTTTATTAAAATTTGTTTTTAATCAAGTTCCAACTTCCCTTCTCAAACTTTATATTAATGTGTCCTTGATTATCATTTGAATTTTGTCAAACGTTATGTTAATGTGTCCTTGATTATCATTTGAATTTTGTCAATGTACACCTTTGACAATGTGTTGACCGAAAGGTTCCTAAGGTGTAAGGTGTACTACGATATCTACTTTGTTCAGATCAATATGTTACTTCTGTGAGTACAAATCTTTATATATATATATATATATATGTGTCTGTGTGTGTTTGCATTTGTCTGTAACTCTTTTCTATGAATAGTTTAATTGTGTATAGGGTTTTCCTATTTGTAAATTTTTGTGGTTATAAAACAAGATATTTTGGTTAAATCTTCTATTTTTTTCTCTCTCCCCGTTGCCTCATCTGTTTTCCAGAATTCAAACCTGGTTAAAAAGGTATTTTTTCATTTTTATTTATTTTTGTTCATTATTTGATTTATTTTATTTTATTTTATTTTGAGTTTATCTTTGGAAATTCTTCAGCCTTGCCCTGTTTATTTTTTCGGCCTTGCCCTGTTGTCAGTCAATGACTATGCCTCGCTGCTTGTGCTATGATTTATTTTTAAGATTAAAAAAAAAAATTGCAGCTTCAGGGCCACTTTTTATTATTTATTTATTTTTTTTTTCAATTTGACTCTTTATTTGTATGCTCATTTGTTTTGGTGTGTCTTCTGCTCTTGTCTTACGACACTGCAGGGGTGGGAGCTTTTCATTTTTTTGTTTTAATTTACTTAATTTTTTTTTATAAATCACTCGCCTTTGCGCCTCTTTATTGTTTTTGCACAACTTTATGCACCAGCCCAATTAACATCAGCGGAAATATTTGTAAAAAGCAGTACTACTATCTATAAGTCACTAAATTTATTAGTAAGAAAGATCGACCAACATGTACAAACTGCAAAGCCTCACTCATGTTTTAACTGAATGTATGAAGATGCTTGGCAGCCTTGACATTTTTGGAAAAGACATCAGAGTAATCAAGAATCTCTACTGGCAGCAAACGGTCTGCATACGGACAGGTAACGATTTCAGCAGATTTACAAAGATAGAAAGAGGCGTAAGACAAGGATGTGTCTTTTCACCGGATCTGTTCAACTTGTACAGCAAGAATATTTTGAGGACCCTAGATGACATGCCAGGATTTGTTATTGGAGGCCACAACTTGAACAACATAAGGTATGCAGATGATACAGTGCTGATTGCAGATAAGAAAAGGAAACTACAAGACCTCCTACAGATGGTATTGGTGGAGAGTGATAAAAAAGGACTATAAATAAACTTTAAGAAAACTGAATGCATGGTCATCAGCAAAAGATACAACCTAAAATGCCAAATACAGGTGGAGGATACCAGAATCAAGCAAGTACAAAAATTTAAATACCTAGGAAGTGTTCTAACAGGAGATGGAAAGTGTGACACAGAGATCCGAAGGCGAATTGGCATGGCAAAGGACACGTTCCAGTAGCTGAGTAAAGTACTAACACACAGGAAAATTTCACTAGAAACAAAGAAAAGAGTGCTGGATTGCTATGTGATGTCAGTTCTTCAATACGGCAGTGAATGCTGGACAATATCATCGAAAATGAGAACAAAACTTGAAGCAGCGGAAATGTGGTTCTACAGAAGTTTGCTGTGGATATCGTGGACTGAGCCTGCAAGCAATGATGAGGTGTTGGGAAGAATGGCAACAAAAAGGAAATTAATACTGAACATCAGGAAGAGACAACTGAAGTTCCTGGGACACGCAATGAGGAAGGAGAGCCTGGAGAACCTGATACTGATAGGCCAGATAGAAGAAAAAAGGTGACAGAGGAAGGCAGCGGATAACATATTTGCAGGGCCTGATCAGGTGGATGACAGAACGGGGGTGTGAGGTGTAACAAGAGCAAACATACTAAGAGCTACAAGGGATAGGGAGACATGGAGAACCATGATCGCCTACATCCTGAAGGGACAGGGCACATAGAAAAAGAAGAATTCCCTAAGTAGATCTGAGTTGTCGTGCAGTGTATATCAGCTTGGAATAAGAAATCTGAAAGCTGAGTTTGAATTCCAGTTGAATTTGTTTCATTTACTTATAGCCTTGGAAAAAGTATTAATCCATCTCTTCTTCTTCAAGCTATGGGTTAAATAGCAGGACAGATTAGGTTCTATAGTTTTATTTGGCAACCAGTTTACCTACTGTAGGAAAATCTTTTGCATAGTCATTCATGCCTCTTTCAAGACATGATTGTCCAGGCTTGTATCACATGTAGCACTGACTAACTATAATTGTTGGAAACATGAGTAAAGCTTCTTCTGGTCATAAAGATGGGGATTGGTTTGTATTGTTATGTAATAAGAAACTGATCCCCCTAGAATTAGTACGCATTAATATAATCAGAAAAAAATACAATTAAACCTTCTGTTAAACCTAAAGTAGAGGATCTGTTTTTTATTATTGTTGAAGTGTGGTGATACTGACCGAGCAAAAGTGAGGGACTGAATGTTTGCACTTTCCCGAACAAAAAGCAAATGACCAAAAGTTGTTGTTGTGCATCCGGATTCGTGCAGATGTTCTGGTTGAAAAATAAAAATTAATCAAATATTAAATTTCCATTTCGCGAGCATCCGCAAATTTTATTTATCAGCCAATGAGAAGCCCAGAATCAAATACAAGTGTGAAATCTCAAACGAGCTGCTGTGATCCAAAAAGAAGATATAAAGCGGACACAGACTGAACTTTAGGAGAAGAGTGTAATCAATATCCCCTTGACCTAAGTCAAGTGGCTACTACGCTTACCTCTTTCCTTCTCCCCTGTCTCAATTCTACTTACTGACCTAAAATGAACATTTTAACCTCCGTTGGACTTATATTCAAGTATTACTTTAATTGTAAAAACATTAATTGATATGTGTATATGTAAAAATGTTATTTTTCAACTCAATTTGCTTTTCTTGATTTTATAATCATTTTATGATTTATAGTGGGCTATCTACCACAAGGCCAAATTCCATTAACCTCCATCAGTATACAATTACCTTTCACTAGAACAAACTCCCACTGCAAGCAAAAAAGAATAGATAAGATAGCCACCATAGAAGTAATAAACTAATCCCCCACTAATTACTTTTTATTAATATAATAATATAATCCATCTCTTCTTCCTCCAGATATGGGTTGAATAGCAGGACAAATTGGGTTCTATACACTTGGTCAGCAACTGGTCAAATGCAGAAAGAAATGGCAACCTACTGTGGGAAAATCTTCTGCCTAGTCAGTAATGTCTCTTTCGAGACATGATCACTCAAGCATGTATCAAATACAACAATTAACTGACTGAATATAATACTTTGAAACATGATTAAAGCTTTTAATGAGCATAAAGTGAGGGATCAGCTTTCTATTATTACACAGTAAGAAACTGATCCCCCAAAATTAGTGTGCATTAATATCATCGGAAACAAATACAATTAAGGCTTCTGTTTGACCTAAAGTGAGGGATCTGTTTTTTATTGTTATGAAGTAATAAACTGATCCCCCACTAATTACTACTTATTAATATAATAATATAATCCATCTTTTCTCCCTCCAGCTATGGACTGAATAGCAGGACAGAATGGGTTTAGACTTGGTTGGCAACTGGTCTACCACAGGAAGTAATGACAATCTAATGAGGGAAAAATCTTCTGCCAGTCAGTCATGTCTTGAAAGTGACTTGATCACCCAAGCATGAATCATGTACGGCATTTAACTGACTTACTTAGTCCCTGTAAGACATTACTTCAAGGAAACCAACATGGGAAACTATTTAAAAGTACTAAAATTGTCAATATAATGTCCTACCTTAGAGAAATAGGTTTATATCAAAACAATGCTTACTATATGCTACGTATCCATATAACATACAGTTAACCTAAAAGTCTAAAATTATGTACAAAAAATATCGTTGATGGCATACAATTGTGTCTAAAATATTTAGAGTTCAGCATTAAATGACCCATAAAGTTGTTGGTATGCCACTAAACAAAATCAACTAGCCAGTCATTATTTATATTGTTCAAACAGTTGTCCTCATCTTTATTTTTATTTATTTTTTTTTAATCATTTCACCCCAAGCAAGGCAGTACTGCCACTGATGTGCAGGGGGCTACATAAGTCTACATACAACTATCATTATTCCATCCATTATTATTTTTCTTAAGCGAGTTATTAGGTATATACATGTTGATTAATATAACGTTTTTGTTTTTCGTTTTTTTATCCATATTTTAAGGTGAACATTTTGAAATGTCTACATATGACATATATATATATATAACAGGAAGCTCAAGAGAACAAGAAGGAAGTAGAAACAGTGAGAGGGTACTAACACATCTTCAACATCAAGGCCATTACATGCAACATCTGTAGCATGTCTGCTTTTTATACCAGCAACACATAACATTGCATGATAGGCTGACATTTGAACAAAAAAAATCAATAGTCTTCCAAGATTATGATGCCATATATATCTATCTATCTAAATCTAATCTAATCTAAATCTATCTAAACTTATTTATAAATGGAACTTTGTCTGTGTGTGTGTGTGTGTGTGTGTGTCTTTCCGTTAACTATAGACTCCAAAACAGCTGAACCTATTTTCTTCAAAATTTACACAGTTGTACTATAAGTGTCTGTGAGTGTTCTTAGCTAGGTTTTGTGTCAAGGTACCCCTGATAAATATTGATAATCGAAAAAATCAGATTATAGAAGGAGTGGTCCGATTTTGATCAAATTTGATACACTCATAGACAAAGACATAAGAAACAATATTCAGAAGTTTCAAGGTTGCAGTTCTTACAATAGTACAGAAAATTGATAATATATATGTATATATATTGTTATGTCGCCAAGTATAAATGAATAACTCAACAACAAAATCAGAATATAAATTGTATTCCGCGGAAAGACGGTTAGTATGTACAGAAGTGATTAGTAATATTTACAATAGGAAGATGCAAGAGTCCAATCCGTCGTAAGACGTGTGTATACGTGATTACTTCCGGTACGCCACCGGAAGTGTGACTAACTCTTCACTGACTCGCACTGACTCTTCAGTAACTCATTAGAGACTCTCAAGTGACTCTCTATGACTCTCTACCACTCTCCTGTAGAGAACCCACCATTGCTATATATAGCAATGGGAACAGTCCATTATGTAGTCAAATAGGAGCGGCGCCCTAACATATATATATATATATATATATATATATAAGGCAAGATGTTTGTGTGTGTATGTCTATCTGCCTGTATGTCTGTATTTTTTCAGCCTTTTAATTTTAGTTTTTGCTTCGGGTTTGGCTCTAAATAGGTATAATTGTAGTTCTTAGTCTCAGCCATGATACCATTTACTCAGAGGACTTATTTAGCCTTCAAAATTCAGTTGACAATGAAAAAACTTATTTGATATCGATACCAGGAAATCAAAATTTGACTTACATCCGTTCATTTTTCTTTCAGTCTATGGTTTCGCTTTAACTGGAAATAACTATTGCTTTTTAGTCTTTCGTGCCAACGTCCAAAGAGTCTGAGCTCCAGGACCATGGATTAGTTTTAAAGCTTTCATTACACCCGAGCAGCGCCAAGTTATACTGCTAGTATATATATATATATATATATATATATATAATTGTGAGTTGTGTTCATGTTTACCACAAAGATTGTTATTTTTTCATTAGTTTTACTGATAAAACTTATTTTGGCAAGCAGGTTTTTTATTGTAAAGTGCTCGATATTGGGGTAGTGATAGAGTGTTGACAGTTTTTAGGGCAAAAAATTTGTCACTTTAACTGAGCAGGTTCATACTGACTTTTGAAGTTTAGGGAGTATGCCGTTATGATGTCTTCACTCGTCAGGGCTGTTTATTTTTGTTGTTTAGTCCTGGGATTTAACAACAAAAAACTCAGCCCCAATGAGTGAAGACTTCATAATAGTGTCTTCATAAAACTTCAAAGTCAGCATAGAACCTGCTCAGTTAATGTGACAGATTCTTTGCATTAAAGACACACACACACATTATCCTATGTCATTATCTTATGCCTATAGCATGAACGGATATGCGTTGTGGTGCAGTGGATATCAACTTGGAACGACAAATTGGGGAGCTGAGTTTGAATTCCAGTTGAACTCTTTGCATTCACTTATGCACAAATACCCTCTTGTTATGGGTTAAATAATAAGACAGACTGGTAACCAGTCTACCGCAGAAAATAATGACAACCTACTGTAGAATAATCTTCTGCCCAGTCAGTCATGTCTCTTTCGAGACATTATCGCCCAAGCGTGTATCATGTATGGCACTTGACTGACTGATTGACTGAATATAATAGTTGAAAACAATTAAAACTTCTACTGGGCATAAAGTGGGGGATCGATTTTCTATTGTTATGACATACTAAACTGATACCCCACTAATTACTACTTATTAATATAATGATATATTATAATTCATCTCTTCTCACTCCAGCATTGGGCTAAATAGCAGGACAGATTGGGTTCTATAGTCTTGGCTGGCAACCAGTCTGCCACAGACTTTCAAGACATGATCACCCAAAGCATGTATCATATATGGCACTTAACTGGCTGCTAGCATGACCAGAGTTTCATGCATTATACAATCAGTTGCTTTTTATGAACTAATCATTCCAGGATTCGAATTTCTGATTCTCGCATTGTTCATGGCTGTTATCTAAATCTAAACTTATTTATAAATGGAACTTTGTGTGTGTGTGTGTGTGTGTGTGTGTGTGTGTGTGTGTGTATCCGTTACCTATAGACTCCGAAACGGCTGAACCGATTTTCTTGAAAATTTACACAGTTGTACTATAAGCGTCTGCAAGTGTTCTTAGCTAGGTTTTGTGTCTAGGTACCCCCGATAAATATCGAAAATCGATAATCAAAAAAATTGGGTTATAGGAGGAGTGGTCCGATTTTAATCCAATTTGATACACTCATAGACAAAGGCATAAGAAACGATATTCAGAAGTTTCAAGATTGCATTTCTTAAAATAGTGCAGAAAATCGATAATATATATATATATATATATAAAAGGCAAGATGTTTGTGTGTGTGTCTGTTTATCTGTCTCTATGTCTGTATTTTTTTCAGCCCTTTTATTTTAGTTTTTGCTTTGGGTTTGGCTCTAAGTAGGTATAATTGTAGTTCTTAGTCTCAGCCATGATACCATTTACTCAGAGGACTTATTTAGCCTTCAAAATTCAGTTCATGACGAAAAAAAACTTATTTGATATCAATACCAGGAAATCAAAATTTGGCTTACATCCATTCATTTTTCTTTCAGTCTATGGTTTTGCTTTAACTGGAAACAACTATTGCTTTTTAGTCTTTCATGCCAACGTCCAAAGAGTCTGAGCTCCAGGACCATGGATTAGTTTTAAAGCTTTCATTACACCCGGCGTTGCTTGGGTGTAATGAAAGCTAGCTTAATTATATATTAAATGTAATTGAATGAAATTGTAATGAAAGCTAAATGTAATTGAATTAAATTGTAATGAAAGCTAGCTTAATTATATATTAAAAGTTTGCTTAATACTTGCATACATTATTTCACTAAAATATTAAGCAGAAATGTATTTTGGCTTATTATTCACACACATACTGACTTTACTGACTCATAAATGCACACATTCATACACGATTCTCTCATTTTATTCAAAAACGAAAATCGTTCCATCACTTGACATGTGTATGCATTATTTCACTACAATTTTGAATGGAAATGTATTTCTTTTTGTCATTACCACACAATTAATGACATAAACATGCTTAGTTCATCTATAGTTTAAATATGCTTGACTTGCATTATTTTTGCATACATACACTTAAACATTTTTAATAAACATCTAGTGTTTTTTATTACTTGTGGCAAACACACTTAAATAGACATAAGTTTTTCCTCTACATTTAAAATTGCCGTATTGAATGAAATCAAATTTCAATCAACATACTGTATGTCTGGATTTTTAAAATATTAAAAGAATTTTTTTTAATTGTTAAAACATTCATCTTTAAAAAATCTCTGAAGAAGCTTGTACATGGTAGATTAAAAAAATTATTCCTACCTGTTCTTTACTTATTCTATTCATATATATCTGTGATACAGCGAAACAGATCTGTCTGTGGATGACTATATATATATATATATATATATATAAATAAACATGTTAGATTAAAAAAATATTCCTACCTGTTCCTTACTTATTCTATTCATATATATATATATATATATATATAAAACTTCAGTTATTATAAACATTGTCTTTGCTTATTTTTGATAAAATCTGTTCATATTCACAAATAATCTTCCTTGTATTGTAAATAAAAGTGTGAGCAAAGCACTGTAACTTTGAAAATTGCTTTTATTTTACATTTCCCAAGTACTTTCAATCTTTTTGCGAAATCATCTTCGGGAATACAAGTTGTAGTAACAAAATAACCACAAAACCGTGTTGCTATACATTACTGTAATTTTTTTCTTTCTGCTTTAAATGAAACAGTTGACACTTTTGCTTAGCATTCATTAGAACGTGAAAATTATCCACTAAGGAATGTTTGTATTGTATTGTAATGTCATGGTCATGGTCATGCGCATGAAAAACTGTTCTTTTTATAAACATTTCAGAACATTATTACCTGATTCTACTGAGTGACAGCTTATTTTTTTTTTAATTTATATTGCTTCAAGGATGTGTAGTTTGAATTTGTTGTTTTCTTGGTGTAGGTTAGACATGCTGTGTTCTTTGCAGAATTGTAATTAAACACTCAAAAGATGAAAAATGTCAGACGGCTGATTATAATGTTCATTTGCAAATGTTTTCTTTTCTAGTTGTTTCATGAATTGTAATTATTTTCTCTGTTCTTTTTTATTTTCAGAAAGCTTTTCTTTTTTGTTGTATTTTAATATTATCATCATTCAGACCAAAGAAAACACATGGCCGAGTAGAACAAGTCAGGAATGTAGTATTGCACTCAATTTGAAAGTTGGGGTCAGACAAGATAATTAATGACCCAAAATATATTTTTCCAAATCTGCACCATTTTTTGAGGAAAGAAGTTTAAAAATTAGGTTCAGTTTTGCGCTGTTAATATTTTGCATGAATTTGTTTCGTTCTGCATCAGTATGCTGTAAATGTATAATATTACGAAAAATTTGCATTCTATGAATTTCAAAGTATATTCAACATACTGGAATATGTGTTTGCCAAGTTTCAGCTCAATCTTTATCGAAGAGACACATTGCTGGCTGGATGAGCTGTGTGACAATATGAGAAAAACGAAATCCAAATAGTTAGAAAAATCACTCAATTCTTGCCACCGACAAAGACGATAATGTCTTTGTTTGTGACTGTGATGATGATCAAAGAATTTTGAGCGTCTACTGCAGTTGACTCACTTCTCGCTACCAACAAAGACGTTAATGTCTTTGTTTGTGACTGGGATGATTATCAAAGAATTTGGAGAGTCGACTGCAGTTGACTCAGTTCTCACCGCCGACAAAGACAATAATGTATTTGTTTGTGACTGGGATTACGATCAAAGGGTAGTTGACTCTATTCTAGCCATCAACAAAGGCATTAATATCTTTGTTTGTTACTGAGATGACTATCAAAGAATTTGGAGAGTCTACTGCATTTCACTCAATTCTTGCCGCCAACAAAGACGATAATGACTTTGCTTGTGACTGAGATGACTATCAAAGAATTTGGAGAGTCTACTGCATTTCACTCAATTCTTGCCGCCAACAAAGACGATAATGTCTTTGTTTGTGACTGAGATGACTATCAAAGAATTTGGAGAGTCTACTGCATTTCACTCAATTCTTGCCGCCAACAAAGACGATAATGACTTTGCTTGTGACTGGGATGACAACCAAAGAATTTGAAAAGTCGACTGCAGTTGACTCAATTCCCATCACCAACAAAGACGATAATATCTTTGTTTGTGACTGGGATGATTATGAAAGAATTTGGAGAGTCTACTGCAGTTGACTTAATTCTCACCACCGACAAGGACGATAATGTCTTTGTTTGTGACTGAGATGACTATCAAAGAATTTGGAGAGTCTACTGCAGTTGACTCATTTCTACTTTTGGTTAGAAACCCCAGATTTAGATATCCAAAAATTTTTGCTTAATTGACATCGTCTATGGCCAGATACATCTATCAATCATCTTTGCTGGCGATTGCCTTTCAAGCAAGTTGTCGCTTGTGTACCTGCCACCACCATCCACAGCCAGATTTATTTGTCAATCATATCTTTACCAGCTATTATTTAAAGTTTAGCTAAAAAATTACAGCATTGGAATAGAGGATATCAGCTCGGAATGAGAAATCAGAGAGTCGAGTTCAAATTTCAGTTGAATTCATTGCATTCACTTACACACAAATACTCTTTGGAAAGGTAATAATCCGACATTTCCCCCTCCAGCTATGGGTGAAATAGATGATCACACAAATGTGTATCAGATATGGCACTTAACTGACGGAATATAATAGAACATAATTAAAGCTTTTATTGGGCATAAAGTGGGAGATCAGTTTTCTATTATTATGCAGTAAGAAACTGATCCCCCCTAGAATTAAAACACATTAATATCATTGGAAATGAATTAAAGCTTCTTTTGGACCTAAAGTGGGTGATCTGTATTCTATTATTTTGAAGTAATAAATTGATCCCATGCTAATTACTAGTTACTAATAGTTTATAATATAATCTATAACTTCTCCCTCCAGCTATGGATTGAATAGCAGGACAGATTAGGTTTTATAACTTTGGTTGGCAACCAGTCTACTGCATAGTAGTGCTAACCACAGCTCAAAACCTAATCTGTGCTGCTATTCAGTCCATAGCTGGAGGGAGATAGTGGGAGATCAGTTTATTACTTCATAACAATAGAAAACAGATCCCTCTTTTTATGGTCAGTATAAGATTTATTTATGTTTTCAACTATTATAGTTAATCAGTCAATGCCATATGCGATACACACTTGGGCAATCATATCTTGAAAGAGGCTTGACTGACTGGGCAGAAAATTTTCCCACAGTAGGTTGCCATTACTTTCACAAATGCCAAGTAGTGCAGCATGCCGTTTTCCAAGATTCTAAATTGTGTGATGTTCCTTTTTTCTTTCACAGATGGATTCTACAATACTGTCCAGTCAACAAAATACAAAAAACAATGTGCAAAATCAAAATTATAAAATTGCACCAGTTTACCCATTGCACTTTGTAAATATAAGCAGTTTATGCACATTTAATCAAATTATTTTATTGCTTTTGCAAACTAAAAAGAAAAATTTCAAAATGAAGGAACAAAAATGTGTAGATGTCGAAATATCCATTTTTTTCCTATGTATGCATGTTTTTTTTTTTTTTTACAATTTCATCCCAAGCAAAGCGGAACACCACTAGTTCGCAGAAATAAAAGAAAAAGTAGAGTGATTTTTACAGGTGGGAAGTGGGGGAAAAGACTGAGTACAGTGGGTATTGAAGAAAAAATAAAAGATGCATGGGATTCCTGAAGATAGAAGATGGCAATTGACGTTGCATTTAAACTTTTGAAGATTGTAGCTATCAGGGAAGCAAGTAAACAGAAGGGATTTTCACAGGTGGGAAGTGAGGGAAAAGTACAGTGGCTATTGAAGAAAGGATAAAAGATGAATGAGATTCAAGAAGATGATTGCATTTAAATTTTTTTTCAAATGATTGCATTTAAATTTTTGGAGATTACAGCTAATCAGTGAACCAAGTAAATGTAAGGGAATTCCACAGTCAGGAACGTGAGTAAAGTAACTGTTGGAGTAGATTTGGCTGTTACATTTTAGAATTTCAACTATAAAAAGGTGAGACCTGTATGCCAATCTAGCACCTGGGGGAAGAATGCTCATCAGAGTACTTGCCATGAAAATATTTGTAGAAAAGACAGGGGGAAGCCTCTTCACATCAGTGAGAAAATGACTGAAGTTGGATCAATTGCATTGCAGTTCCTTCTTTGGATTTTGCTGAGAACTTGAGATGAATACAGGAGCACCCAACCAGATATGGCAAGAGTATTCAATGCACAGACGAATGGTAGATTTATAAATGTGCAAGGTGGATTCAGACGAGAAAAACTTTCTGGTCTAACACAGACACTCAAACTTCCTTGCAGTAAATACAGCTATAGAGTCGATATATTCATTCCACTTCCGGTCGGTTGAAAAAGTGAGGCCAAGGATACACAGTGTATTACTTTTAAGAAGATTAGCATCAGCCATGCTGATAGCTGAAAAGATTCTCTATGGTGGTTAAAGGAAAGTAGTTTTGTTTTGGAGGCATTAAAATTTATAAGCCATTTTCTGCTCCAGTTAACTACTGATTAGAGCTTCGTTTCAAGAGCAGCAGCAGCAGCCATGTTTACTTTGTCAACCTTGGCAGGTTTCCTATTGGGATAAGAGTAAATGATAGCATCATCTGCATAGATGCCTATTTGAGAAGTAATAACATCAGGAGAATCATTAATGAAGAACAGAAACAGCGGAGGACTGAGGATGTGCAATGCTCATGTGAATAAAAGTTGAGAGATCTATAACTGAGAAAAACCTTAGAAATTTTGATTTGGTTCAATTTAACTTATGGAATTAGTATTTTGTACTATATATTTTTTTTTAATCATCTCACCCCATGCAAGGCATTACACTGCCACTATTGTGCATGGGGCTACATAGGGGAAGGTAAAGAGAAGTAGTGGTTAGACATAGGGAATGTCAGGAGGAAGGTGACAGATGAGTAAGGATAGCGAGGATGAGGGTTGGGCAGATGGGAAGAGTGTTTGATAGAATGGGAGCAGGTTAGTGTGTTAGGAGGTGTCTATTGACCTTACATTTAAACTCCTGGAGATTGTAGCCGTCGGGGAAGCAATCATTTAGAAGAGAATTCCACAGTTGGGAAGTGCGAGGAAAGAAACTGTTGGAGTAGAAGTTACGGCTGCATTTTATCGGTTTCACTGTAAAAGGGTGGGATCTAGTTGCTAATCTAGTATCTTGTTCAAATTCGTATTTAGGGGGCACTAGTGATCTAAGTTCATCGGAGCAGAAGCCGTGGAAGTATTTATAGAAAGTATTTTTATTCAATGGGCATGTGGTTCCTTGGGGACTGAAAAGTCCTCCCCAGAGTGGAAATGGGAGACGTCTTGTTCACCTTGTAAACTGCTTTTGACAGCATCTTTTAAGTTGTTAGTCAAAAATCTTGAGCAGATCTTGTTCCTGCAGGTCATAAGCGATTATGGCTCCCCACATCTTCCTGTCTCTTGTAGTTCTTAATAAGTTTTTCTTTTTGTAATTTCTCCAAAACCCTGCTCTGCCATCAATTTGCTTAAGCTCCTCAAGTATGTCATGTCCTGTTTCCTCTCTTTCCCTCTATCCACCTTACGAGTATCTGATTATCCAAGCTGTTCTTCCTCATTATGTCTCCTAGAAACTTCAACTGTCTCTTCCCTGATGTTAGGTATAAGTTTTTTTTATCTCACTTTAACTTAACTCTCTAAGATATTTGTTCCGCACTGTAGTCAAATATTGAACTCACAACGTTTTAGGTCAAGTTACTGGACTAACCAATGTCAATATCCATGTGTTCTTAAGGACATCAGTAGTAAATAAATAAATAAGAGAGTTGAGTTAAAGGGAGATAACTACATGACATCTGGAAGTGGCATCACACAAGGAATGAGAATGATATACACCAGTGATCAAAATAAAGGGTTCTGTTCAAAATTCCAAGCACCTGAAGAAGATCATGGCGTACAACTGCCAAAATGTTGTAAACATGGCAATAAAGATGGGGACAATACTCTGAACAATGTAAGTAACGGAAATTTTTTGTGAATATTTTAGTGTAGAAAAACTTGCCATGAGCTTACTCAATCATGAACGGTCCTCGGCATGGTGGTAAACTGCCGAGTGATAGCACTTGTTAGGGTCCCAGCTATGGGTAAATAGTTAAACTCAAACTGGGCCGTCCTGGGTATGATGGTAAACTGCAAGGGTTCTGATTTCAAGGTAGCAAGGAGAATGGAACCCCCTCTTAATTGCTGTTGTTCCCAGGTCCGCCCTGACCCGGGGTGGTAGCATCTGTTAGGTCCTAGCTAGGAGCAAATAGTTAACCCTCTAAACAGGGATCAAAACACTATGAAAGTATAAAAACAAACTTTTCTGAAATATATACATAAAATTTTTGAAGGAAAAATATTACTTACAAAACTTTTTTGAATGAAAAATATGACCAAGAAAACATTTTTTAAACAAAAATATTACCAACAAAAAGTTTTTAAAGGAAAAATTTTACCAACAAAAGGTAAAATGTTACCAGCAAAAATACGTTTTTGAAGAAAAAATGTTTCCATCAAAAATACGTTTTTTGAAGAAAAAATGTTTCCATCAAAAATACGTTTTTTGAAGAAAAAAATGTTTCCATCAAAAATACGTTTTTGAAGAAAAAATGTTTCCATCAAAAATACGTTTTTTGAAGGAAAAATGTTACCAACAAAAATACGTTTTTTGAAGGAAAAATGTTACCAACAAAAATACGTTTTTTGATGAAAAAATGTTACCAACAAAAATACGTTTTTTGAAGGAAAAATGTTACCAACAAAAATACGTTTTTTGAAGGAAAAATGTTACCAACAAAAATAATTTTTTGAAGGAAAAACGTTACCAACAAAAATACGTTTTTTGAAGGAAAAATGTTACCAACAAAAATACGTTTTTTGAAGGAAAAATGTTACCAACAAAAATACGTTTTTGAAGGAAAAATGTTACCAACAAAAATACGTTTTTGAAGGAAAAATGTTACCAACAAAAATATGTTTTTGAAGGCACTGATGCTTTGGCATTAAATGACCCTCAGGGGTTGATATGCTGTAAAGCAAACCAAACCAATCAATCATGAACTGAAGAATTAATATTCTTCAAATTCTTAAAGTAGGAAAACTGAAAATTTCATGAGTTAAAAATAGTTTTTATTATTTTTATTTGTTTTTATCTTTTCAGAGAACAGCCTTTGATCGAAAGGTAGTTGGCTTTTGTTTTAGTTTCGTTTTTTGTTGGAAATTATTTGACTTTTCTCATTTTACTTTTTCACCTGTAGCTTGTTTGTTCTCACCTGTAAAGAACTTTGAAATTCTGCTTGTTTGTTTTTATTGTAAACATAGATCTGGGTTGCAGGAATCTTTTGCCATCTCACATTATGTTTTAGATACTCATTCACAATGGTATGCACTGAAAACTGGGAAATGCTTGGTGCATGTTCACAAAAGAACAAAAGGTGAAAATAAAACCACGGAGAAAAAAATCTAAACAAAAATCTTTTTTTCAAGGTTTTTAATTTTTAGATTAAGATGTGCAATAGTAAGGGGCATTGTTGTTAAGAATGGGTTAAATTGCAAAATAGGCAAACTTCAAATGGCATTTAGTCTCCAAAAACAATGATTTTGGCAATGGTGCTGTATAGTAGGACTCAGTGTACTTCCAGCTCTTCCCTGCTACTGTGACAATGAACTGACCTTTATAAATATGGCAAGTCACCACATTAGAGTAGGATTTAAGGAGTAGTATATTTACTCAATCAGTTTAGGATGTACGTTGTGGTGCATTGGATATCGGCTCGGAACGAGAAATTGGGAGGCCGAGTTCGAATTCCAGCTGACTTCATCACATTCACTTACGCACAAATACCCTTGCGAAAGGTATTAATCAATCTATTCCTTCCAGTTATGGGTTAAATAACAGGATAGATTGAGTTCTATAGCCTTGTTCGGCAACCAGTCTACCACAGAACGCAATGGCAACCTACTGCGGGATAATCTTCTGCCCAGTCAGTCATGTCTCTTTCGAGACATGATCGCCCAAGCGTGTATCATGTATGGCACTTAACTGACTGACTGAATATAATAGTTGAAAACATGATTAAGGCTTCTATTGGGCATAAAGTGGGGGATCGGTTTTATATTGTTATGAAGTAATAAACTGATCCCCCACTAATTACTACTTAATATAATATATCTCTTCCCTCTCTACCTATGAGTCAAATAATAGGACAGATTGGGTTCTGTAGCCTTGGTCGGCAACCAGTCTACCGCAGAAAGCAATGGCAACCTACTGCAGGATAATCTTCTGCCCAGTCAGTCATGTCTCTTTCGAGACATGATCGCCCAAGTGTGTATCACGTATGGCACTTAACTGACTGACTGATATTTATTCAAGTATTTTCATTCTATGTATTTATATGTTTTCTTCCTAATCGTTTATTTGGAGTGGTGTGGAATGTTAACAACTTGATTTTGTCATTATTTTCTCTTTGAGTTACATGTGCTAACCATTTTAGTTGCTGCTACTGTTGGAAGTCCTCAAGTGATGTCATTTCTGCTATTTGGTACGGTTCTTTGTGATTCTGTCGCACCAGTCCACAGTGTTCAAAGAAGGATGATTGCCAAGACAATCAGGCTTTATTTGCACAAACCCATTTTTTGCCATCGATCTTAGTAAGTGGTTGTTAACAGAAAATAATTTTTGCTTGATTTCATTGTTTCATAGACTAAAATGTGATACTGTATTAACAGTAGTTCAGAATGAGCATTATTTACAAATAATATCAATAAATATTAATGGTAATATTAGCCATTTCCTTATAAGGAAACATTTGGCATCATTGGCCGACAGGCGAATACTGCCATCAGTTCAAATTGTCCGCTTAAAATAATATTTCAGAATCAGCATTATTTACAAATAATATCAACGAATATTAATGGTAATATTAGCCGTTTCCTTATAAGGAAACATTTGGCATCATTGGTCGACAGGCGAATACTGCCATCAGTTCAAATTGTCCGCTTAAAATAATATTTCAGAATCAGCATTATTTACAAATAATATCAACGAATATTAATGGTAATATTAGCCGTTTCCTTATAAGGAAATATTTGGCATCATTGGTCGACAGGCGAATACTGCCATCAGTTCAAATTGTCCGCTTAAAATAATATTTCAGAATCAGCATTATTTACAAATAATATCAACGAATATTAATGGTAATATTAGCCGTTTCCTTATAAGGAAATATTTGGCATCATTGGTCGACAGGCGAATACTGCCATCAGTTCAAATTGTCCGCTTAAAATAATATTTCAGAATCAGCATTATTTACAAATAATATCAACGAATATTAATGGTAATATTAGCCGTTTCCTTATAAGGAAACATTTGGCATCATTGGTCGACAGGCGAATACTGCCATCAGTTCAAATTGTCCACTTAAAATAATATTTCAGAATCAGCATTATTTACAAATAATATCAACGAATATTAATGGTAACATTAGCCGTTTTCTTATAAGGAAATATTTGGCATCATTGGCCGACAGGCGAATACTGCCATCAGTTCAAATTGTCCGCTTAAAATAATATTTCAGAATCAGCATTATTTACAAATAATATCAATGAATATTAATGGTAATATTAGCCGTTTCCTTATAAGGAAACATTTGGCATTTGTTGACCGACAAGCCACGACTGCCATCAGTTGAAATTGTTCACTTAAAATAATTTTTTTAAGTTTATCAATTCGACTCGCTTTTATATCTCTTTCAAGTACTGATAGAGGTTTCCTTCCTAACTTCTGATTTGAAGTGGTGTGGAATGTTAATTTGATTATGTTATTATTTTCTCTATGAGTTACATGTGCTAACCATTTTAGTTGCTGCTGCTGTTGGAAGTCCTCAAGTGACGTGGTTTTTGTTATTTGGTACGGTTCTTTTGTGATTTTGTAGTGCCAGTCTACAATGTTCAAAGAAGGATGATCATTGTCAAGACCCTCAGATTTTACTTGTTCAAAGGTTTTTTTTACCCTTTATCTAAGAAAGTGGTTGTATACATTTGACTGCTTAGCTATTTCTGAGCTGGTTTAGCTGCATGCATGGCATCCATATGAATGTCTCGATCTGACAAAGCTATTTAAGAACAAGACTTTTTTTTTCAGTCTGATGTTTTTTTAATGGATCAGTCAGTCAGTTGAGTGCCATACATGATACATGCTTGGGCGATCATGTCTTGAAAGAGACATGACTGACTAGGCAGTAGGTCGTCATTGCTTTCTGGGTAGACTGGTTGCCAGCCATGGCTACAGAACCCAATCTATCCTGCCATTTAACCCATAATTGGAGGGAGAAGAGATATCGCATTATTATATTAACTATAATTAGTGGGGGATCAGTTTATTACTTCCTAACAATAGAAAACCGACCCCCCCACTTTATGCCCAATAGAAGTTTTAATTATGTTTCCAACTATTATCTTCATTCAGTCATACGTGATACACACTTTGGGCGATCATGTCTCAAAAGAGACATGACTGACTGGGCAGAAGATTATCCTGCAGTAGGTTGCCATTGCTTTCTGCAGTAGATTGGTTGCCAGTCAAGGCTATACAACCCAATCTGTCCTATTCTGGAGGGAAGAGTTGGAGTAATACCTTTCCCAAGGGTATTTGTGCATATATGAATGCAAGGAATTCAATTCACTTTCAATGGATAGCTGCTCAGAATGAGAAATCAGAACTAAGTTCAAATTCCAGTTGAGTTCATGACATTCACTTATGCGTTAAGGCCCTAGTATTGAATCACTTTGTCTCGCCAACCTATGGGTTAAATAGTAGGGCTTGTACTTGGAAAATATATTGCTCTTGAGGTTATTTATACCAAGTTATACTGACCGGGTTTGCAGATGAAGAGAAAACATTTTGCGTTTTCTTTCTTTGTGTTGTGAGGAATATTTTTTTAATTTTATACTCTGTTGGCTCCTTTTTCCATTTTGTCTGCAAATTCTTTTACAAATAAAATAATTTGTGATTATGTTCCAACCTTGCTCTCCCAATTTGTTTCTATAGTTTTCCATTCCTTGTCAGTTAGCCCTGTCACTGGTATCCACTGAAGTGTTGGCCAAAAGAATCCTAAAGTTTAATATACAATTATTATTATTGACCAGTTAAATTAGACCAGTATACAGTTGTATTAAAAAGTGCTCAATACATATATGATGTAGAGCCTTTAAATATTTTCATTTAGAAGTCAGTCAATTATGCAACCTTCTTTTCAATCTTTCAGTATCTTCAGCTGTTTTATATCAACTGATTCTCCAACATTTCTTTTCAAATATATAACAGGAATTTCAGAATGCATGACTGGAAGTTTAAAATAAATAAAAATTCAAAATATGGGAAGAGTGTGTTGAGAATTGTAAACACTTTCATCTGAATTTGTATGATCCTAAAATATATTTTCTGATATGCTTACATCCAGGTGTTACTTCGAACCTTTTATTTATTAACCTTTCTTGTTCTGGGAATAATATTACAACTAACTTCACTTCTTGGCATATTATATATATATATATATATATATATATATATATATATATATATATAAAAGGCCGAGGACGGTCCAAAATATCAAATATAATAATAGAAATAAATAAATACTGTCAAAAAAATACATTTTTAAACTTACAACTTTTTAGTAGTTGTTCCTATACATATTATTAAGACAGTACACGTGGATCATCACTATATATATATATATTTGGTCACAAAATTCCTTTCAAACATGTTTTGTTGAATATGACAAACAAGGAAACTCTGATTAATTTTTTATTGAGTTTATTATTAATTTTTTTTCTATCTGGTTGGGGAAAGGGATGGTAAAAATTGTCCATAGTGTCAATTGTTGCAAGAACTTTCAATCAGTTCTTTAGCCATTTTCAAAGGGTACCAAAAGCAAAGGTTTATTATTAATTTTTACTAATTTCTTTTCACAATTGTCTTTTAAGATAAAAAAAAAACATTTAATTTTTTTTTAACTGCCATATTCAACAAAATGTGTGTGAGTGTATGGTGAGGGAAGAATGAACTGTTAAGTTATATTCAGTTAAGATTCACAAGGATGTGGAAAGTCTGGTGTACAATTCTTAGTTCAAATACTTTGCATTGCATTAAGGCATGAATCTTTATTTTCTTTCCACATCTGATGGCACTGAAGTTTATCTTTATTTTTAATCAAATATCATTTTTATTTTCCTTGTCTTCACAATCTCGTCTTCTGATCAGTCTGAAAAGTATGCACCTTTATCCACCTACAAGCATTGGTATATTTTTATTCAATTTTCTTCATTACATTTGTGAAAACTAGCCTTAAAATATATATATATGTATATATATATTTTAAGGCTAGTTTTTACAAATTTCTAACTTACAACTCTTATTTTCCATTTCCCATCTCACCTACCTCTCACACACAATTTGCCAAATATTTTCACACTACTCGATGAGACATTGTCCTTTCAATGTCAAAACAAAATTTACGCTTTGTAGTTTTTTTTGTTTTTTTTTAATCATATCACCCCAAGCAAGGCAGTGACACCACTGATGTGCATGGGGCTACTTAAGAGTAAAATGATTGGAAAAGAGAAAGCCGGGAACCATATCCTAAACAGGAAACAAGGGATGAGCCTCTTCACCTGTTCAAAAGACGTGGGTGGAGTGTGAACCAGGCGATAGTTAAGTCTATCTAGTCCAATTGATAATTGATGATAATTTGTACATGTTCTCAACTATAATTTATAATAAATATTCATAGCTCTATTTTATAACGAGCACTGTTTTATATTAATGTTTTGAACATTGTCAATTTTTTCCTTCCTTATTCACTTGGATATATATATATATATATATATATATATATATAAGTAACAGCTAATTGTTACTCTACTATTGTATTGAGTGCGTTAGTGTTAGGGTTCTCATCTTGGGGTTTTTTCTTTCCTATGAGTATTTTGACGCATTTTCAGGTACTTAGTTTGTTTCTTTTTTTATTTCCTCTTTTTTCCCCTCCGTGTCTATACTCGGTGGGTTTTTTGAGACGAACTGAAATATATTATAACAATTATTAGTATTATCATTATTATTATTGTTATTATTATCATTATTGTTATTATTATTATTATATATATATATATATATATATATATGCAGCATTTTTTATCAAAGAAAATTGTATCACTATAATGTCTGATCTAAAAAAAATATCAAAACCATATCGCTGTAAAACTGGACACAAAAAAATTTTTAAATGTTGCTTTTCAGCTAATGCTGGATATTATTTATATCTGAATTTGTGGGATGTAGTATTATTTACACTATTTATATTCAAATTAAGGTCCCCATCTTTGTTGTTATTATTGCACCATTTCAGCCATTGTACTCTTCAGCCATCCTCACGTGTCTATCAATCTGGGTGACCTACAGTGAATAAATTTCCAGAATAAAGAGTTATCATTATTTACACTAATTATATTTGAACTGTTGTCCTCATTTTTGTTGTTGTTATTATAATGTTTCGGTCATTGTGTTCACCGGCCTTCCTCAGTGTAAACAACAGAGATTACCATCTGTAATAAGGATTTGGATTGCCATCCTTGCAGACAGGTATGCTCGGACACAATTAGTCAGCCATTCCTTACTGTATTGGCATTTTCTGAATGGGATCTGGATTGCGCAGTCATTTCCAATTGTGTGTCTTGATGCTATAATGAAATGTTCAGTTATTGCATAGTCATTGATTGATTTGTTTTTGACAGTTTATCAACCCGTTGCGGGTTATTGAAAGCTAGAAAATAATTTTAGATTGTGAGAAATTCTTTTTTTTTTTTAAAGAAAATAATTGTTTAGTGTTCAAAGTCTTGGAAAATCTGATACTCCTGGGACAGGTAGAGGGAAAGAGAGATGGGAAACGCAGTGCATGACATACTTGATGGGCTTAAACTAATAGATGATGAAGCAGGAATTGGGAGAAATAACAGGACAAAAGATATTAAGAGCAACAAGGAACAGGAAGATGTGGAGGACTATGATTGCCTATGTCCTGAAAGGATATGGCACCTAAAAGAATATCCAAGTCTTACTATTTAACCTATCACTGGATCAGGGAGAAGATTCGTACCTAATTAAAATTTGATAAACTAATCTAATCTAGATCTAAATCTAAACTTATTTATAAATGGAACTTTGTATGTGTGTGTGTCTGTGTGTGTGTGTGTCTGTGTGTGTGTGTGTGTCTGTGTCTGTGTGTCTGTCTGTGTGTGTGTGTGTGTGTGTGTGTGTGTGTGTGTGTCTGTCTCTGTGTGTCTGTGTCTGTGTGTCTGTCTGTGTCTGTCTGTGTCTGTGTGTCTGTCTGTCTGTGTCTGTGTGTCTGTCTGTGTGTGTCTGTCTGTGTGTGTGTGTCTGTGTGTCTGTCTGTGTGTGTGTCCATTACTTATAGACTTCGAAACAGCTGAACCGATTTTCTTGAAAATTTATACAGTTGTACTATAAGCATCTGCGAGTGTTCTTAGCTAGGTTTTGTGTCGAGGTACCCCAATAAATATCGCAAATCGATAATCAAAAAAATCGGGTTATAGAAGGAGTGATCCAGTTTTAATCAAATTTGATACACTCATAGACATAAGAAATGATATTCAGAGGTTTCAAGGTCGCATTTCTTACAATAGTACAGAAAATTGATAATATATATATATATATAAAAGGCAAGATGTTTGTGTGTGTGTCTGATTATCTGTCTGTATGTCCTTTATACAAATCCACAATTTTTATCCGATTCTCATGAAACTTCACACAAATATTCTTTAGGCTTCTGGTCAGGTCATGGGCAACTTATTTTTCCCAATTTCTCCCTGATATTGGAACTTGATACCCCGATATCCAATCAGGTCTGATCAAGATCATGATTTCAGCACTTTTATTGTGGTTCTTGCTGCAGAATCTGCTCTAACTTGGTAAAATTATAGTTTTTAGACTTAAACATTAGTAGATCTTCTCAGACGACTCATTTTCCCCCGATATCGGAAATCGATCCCCCCCAATATTGCTTTTTAGTCTTTTGTGACAACGTCCAAAGTGTCTGAGCTCCAGGACCATGGATCAGTTTTAAAGCTTTCATTACACCTGAGCAACGCCAGGCTATACTGCTAGTAAATTATAATGGAAATCTGGTCAGCACAGGATCTGTTCCTGTGGAAGCCTGCTTGCTGGCCTCAGAGCTTTTGGGTGACTGCCTACCTCATTCTCTCCAGTAGAAGACCTTGCTTGACTCTGACAAGAGCATGATCCCTCAGTAGTTACTGCAGTTCCTGAGGTCTCTTTTCTTAGGCAGCTTGATGAAGATTCCTTCTCTTGATTGGGTCGATATTGCTTTCTTCTCCCAGATCTTGCTGAAGAGGCTACATAGCATGTTGACAGCTGTCTCCCTGTTCATTTTGATGGCTTCTCCTTGTATTGCATCTGGCCCTTCAGCTTTTCCATTTGTCAGTGTCATGACGGCCTTCTTTATTTCTGCCTTTGCTGGTTTGTCATACCTGATGTGTCTGCTGTTGGGATATCTGGTGGTGCTTCAGGGATAGGGTGTTTCAGCATCTTTCTGAAGTGTTCTGTCTATCACAAACTGTTCTTTAGTTGACATCAATGGGTTCCTGTTCTTGTCCAGTCCTTTGACCCCAGTTTGGGGATCAACTATTTACCCATAGATGGGACCCTAACAGGTGCTACCACTCCGGGTCAGGGTGGACCTGGGAACAACAGCAATTAAAAGGTGGTTCCATGCTCCTCACAAACTCCCAATCAGAGGCCTTGCTGCTGGATGCAGTTTATTGCCAAAGAATGGAAAGTTGGAATTTGACTGGTAGCTTTTTGGTCCTTCAGTGTCCCCTGTTCAGCTGTTGCTTCTACTTGCCTGGCCAGGTCATTAGTGTAGGGCCCTCTTGTCCTTCTTGATACTCTCTTCACCCTCTCTATCAGGGTACCTCTTCTTGTGTCTTTGCCTCTTCTCATTCAGTTTGTGTTCAGCACAAAATTCTTTGGCAATAAACTGCATCCAGCAGCAAGGCCTCTGATTGGGAGTTTGTGAGGAGCATGGAACCACCTTTTAATTGCTGTTGTTCCCAGGTCCACCCTGACCCGGAGTGGTAGCACCTGTTAGGGTCCCATCTATGGGTAAATAGTTGATCCCCAAACTGGGGTCAAAACACTATAAAAGTATAAAAATAGACTTTTAAAGAAATAAATACATAAAAATAAACTTTTATAGAAAAATGTACATTTTTGAAAGAGAAAAAAAAATTTTACCATAACACATTTTTGAAAGAAAAAAATATTGCCATAATACATTTTTGACGGAAAAACAATTATTACCAAGAATACATTTTTGAATACAAAACTAGAAGGCATTTTCAGTTTTCTAAAAATAAAAGAAATAAATTTTTTATCAAAATTTGACTAAATCAACTTTCTCACTATAACCGAACATTAAAAAAAATACCTTAAAACCCTTTTTGGCACTAAATAACCCATAGAGGTTGATATGCCGTTAAACAAAACTCAAACTCAAACAAATTTTCTTCTCTTTCCTTGCTTCCAGGTTGTGGATGTTGTCATCCATTCTTTGTGGTTTGTCTTCTTCTTGCCAAGAACTTCATCCCATGTGTTGTGCTAGAGATTTTTACTATATTCCCATTGTGTCTTGATGTCCATCTCATTGTCTTTCATCAGCTCTTGCAATGGTTGGAATCTCTCAAAAAGGCTGTTCTGGAATGCTGCTTGTGTCCTCGTTCTTGAGCAGTCGATCATTGTACCTTGTTTTGTTGGCGTTAGTATATCTCTTAAGTTATAGTCTCACTGCTGCCATAAGAAGGTGATAACTTGATGTCATGTCAGCACTTTTCATTACTTGCACATTCTGTCATGAACTCCTGAACTCATGACTGATGCATATGTAGTCACTCTTGTTTCTTCAAGACATGGTTCGGGGACCTCCATGTGGCCTTGTAGATGCACTTGTGTGGGAAAATGTTTCCTCCTATCACCAGCTGGCTCAGGACACACAGGTCTGCAAAACACTCACTATTCTCATTCATCTGTTCCAGTTTGTGTGTCCCAATGGTGTTCTCATAGCCTATATTGTCCAATCCAATCTTGGCATTAAAATCTTCCATCAGTCAAGGTCATGTCCTTGGTTCCACTCCTGTCTGTCACTGTCTGCAGTTGCTACTAAAAATAATCTTTTGTCTCTTTTTCCATATACTTGGTATATCCAACCTGATAGCAATCCAAGAAGGAAACCAAAACCACCCATACATACAAGAGATTCTAGAAAAATATCACTAACAGACGATGGCAAAACAGTGGTCTTGGCATGGGTCCCTACCCATGTGGGCGTTAGGAGAAACCAAATGACTGACACACTTGTAAAAGAAGCAACTAAAATGATGATCACAACTCTTAAACTTCCATTCACTGACTTCAAAACCCAAATTAAAAAATACATAAGAAGAAAATGGCAAACAATATGGGACATGGCCCCAAAAAATGAACGCTATAAACATCAACCTATAATTAAACTGGAAATCACTGAACTATTACCTAACTGAAGACAAGAAGAGCAAAATTAGAATTGGACATACATACTTAACAGGCTTACGGCCATATCACATTGAATACACCAGTTCTCGCTCAATCACTGAAGTTAAGTAACATTTAGCCTGATCAGTACTTAGATGGGTGACTGCTTGGGAATACCAGGTGCTGTAAGCGTATAGTGACGGATGTGCATTGTGGTGCAGAGGATATCAGTTTGGAAAGAGAAATCAGTGAGCCGAGTTTGAATTCCAGTTGAATACCCTGCATTCACTTAAGTACTGGTACCCTTGGGAAAAGTATTAATCCATCTCTTCCCTCCAGTTATGGGTTAAATAACAAGGGTAGGACTTGGGGACCCTGCCCTTAAAAACAAATCCCAATGAATCTTGATACTTGAAAAGAAAAATGTATTACTAGACACAAAATTTATATAAAAAACAACAATAAATTGTTGAAAGAAAAAGGTATCATCAGCAATAAAATAAAGTTTAGTTGGCAATAAATGACCTGCCAAGGTTGATTTGCCATAAAAACAAAACAACCAAACAGATTTTCTCACTAAAGCCAAGCATCAGTAGTATATGTCTAAACATCTAAGATGAGGTAATATTTGCATTATTTACATAGTTGTGTTACTGTTGTATTCATCTTAATTGCCATATTTATGACATTTTGGTTATTGTTTGCTCCGGCCTTCTGTATTTGTCTATACTTCTGAGATGAGGTAGTATTGACATTATTTACATTGTTCAATCTATTGTCTTCTCTATATTGCCATGTTTACGACGTTTTGGCTGTTGTACACTCTGGCCTTCTTTCAGGTGCTTGGAATTTCAAACTGAACCCTTTATTTTGATTCCATGTGCAATGCCACTTGCTGTAACCAAGTAGTTATCTCCCTTTGACTTAACTCTCTAAGTTATTTGTTCACCACTGCTGTAGCCTGATATTGAACTCACATCTCTTTGGGTCAAATCACCACGCAATGCCTATATCCACTGGGCCATGTGTCCTCAGTGTAAATAATATATCTTTTTCATCTGTCTTTCCAAAATGGAATCGACCTTTATTTATCAGAGGTCATGAAAATGCATGAAATAAGCAGATACTCGAAACGAGAATTTTTTACACTTTTATTTTTTATAATACATATATACCACCTGCTTGTGCATTGAATACTTCTGCCATATCTGGTCAGGTGCCCCTACTATTAACCTGGGGGTCCTTGACAAAATCCAATGGAGAATCTGTAATATGATCGATCACAACTTGGCAGCTCAGATACAGTCACTTTCTCACCGGCGCAATGTGGCTTCCCTGTGTCTCTTCTACAAATATTTTCATGGCTTCTGTTCTGATGAACTTAGCTCACTGGTGCCCCCTATATATGAATTTACTTGAGTCACAAGATTAGCAACTAGGTCCCACCCTTTTATTGTGAAACCAATAAAATGTAAACACAAATACTACTCCAACAGCTTCTTTTCTCACACTTCCCTCCTGTGAATTCCTTTTTTTTTACTTGCTTCTCCAACAGCTACAATCTCCAAGAATTTAAATGTCAAGTCAATAGTCATCTCCTATCTCACTAACCTGCATCCTCTCTATCTCATGCTCCTTTCTCTAACCACTTTACTCTCATCAGTATTCTCATCCTTCACTTACCCACTTCCTGATACCCCCTATAACCTGTCACTCTTTCTTATAATTTTCCTATATGTAACCCCCTGCACAATGGTGGCAGTAAAATGCTTATAAAAAGAAAGATAGATAGACATGAAAGTCCGAGATAGATAGATATGGAAAGACCGAGATAGATAGATATGGAAAGACCGAGATAGACAGATAGTCAATATTCTCATTTTTCTCTTACCCACTTCCTGACATCCTCCCTATAAACCTGTCACTCTTTCTCATAACTTTTTTCCTAAGTAACCCTCTGCACACCAGTGGAAGTAAACTATAGAAGATCTGTAGAAATTCCCCTATTGCATTGTTAAATATATACCTGAGCTTAACAACTTTTAATAAATATGAATGATTATTATCATTATCTAAAGAAGTAAGAGGGTACAAATGAGAATATTTGAAAATGACAAAATTTTCATTATGCACTTCTATCTTCACTTGTTTCTTCTAATTTCTCACAGAAACCAAGTAGCATCTCTGATATGTCTTTTCCGTTTCTTTACACAATCAAAACGAAATAATCCATTATTCATGGGATTATGGCAGATGATATTAAATATTCTATCTTCCATTTTTCATTCATTTTCTCACTGAAACCAGTAGCCTCTCTGATATGTCTTTTCTGTCTTTCCACACGATCAAAGCGGAATAGTCCAATGTACATGAGGTATTGCCAAGACATAACGGTTGTGTGAACTATTGTAGGGAACCTAAAAAATTTATAATATGATGATTAGATGAGAACTGTGAATTATTTTATTTAATTCTGATATATTTGCTTTTTTTTCTTTTTTTCCCAATTTCTCAGGCGTTGCAGTTTGGCTGAAAGGTATTGCCAGCGTTTTATTTTTCAGTGTTTTCAATGTTTTGTTTCTTGCTGTTTGTAAATTTTGTAGGATTTCTTTTTTGCTTTCATTTTCTTTTCTTTTTTAAGATTTCATCTTTCTGTAGTTTTCACCTCTATGTTTTCTGGTCTTCGTCAATACAGAAAAATTGCAAAAAAAAAAAATGACCATCTTCTATCTCCTTGATTGCCATCCATCTCTTATTCTTTCTTCAACTTCCCCTGTACCTATTTTTTTTTCTCTTAGTGTAACTCCCTGCACACTAGTGTCAGTCCTGCCTTGCTTGGGGTGAAATAAATAAAACAAAATTGTAAAAAAAAAATGACCATCTTCTATCTCTTTGATTGCCATCCATCTTTTATTCTTTCTTCAACTTCCCCTGTACCTTGTTTTTTTTTTCTGTCAGTGTAACTCCCTGCACACTAGTGTCAGTCCTGCCTTGCTTGGGGTGAAATGATTATTAAAAAAAAGATTAATTAAAATAAAAGATGATATTTGTTTATTTCTCTTCTGTTTTCTCACCAATTAGTGTTTAATGTCTGTGCTGATGTTCCCTCCCTTCAAAAAGAGAATGTGTTCTTCTACATAGCATGATTCATATTTCACCTTCATCTGTGCTAGAAAGTTTTTACCTTATTTACATTGTTTGAGCTGTTGTCTTCCTCTTTATTGGCATGTTTACGATGTATTGATGATTGTACACGTTGTTCTTTTTCCAGTGCTGAGAATTTCAAACCAACTCCTTATTTATCTATACTTCTGAGATAAGTTAGTGTTTACATTATTTATATTGTTTGAATTGTTGTCCTCATCTTTATTGCCATATTTACGATGTTTCAACTGTTGTACGCTCCGGACTTCTTCAGGTGTTAGCACTACCTTCTCAAGGCACATATCCAAATATTAGTGCTACTATAGTAGTCGGGTCCACCCCAATATAGCGTCTACCCAGGTGCAGCATGGAAGTCTACCATGCCCCTTTCTTTACCAACATTCAACAGTGAATCACCAGTGACATGATGGGAATCCAGCAACAGGAGCACACACTCAGGCAACTGAGTGATTGTGGTTGGATTCTAAAACGATGATTCTCAAGAAAATGCGAGGTGTTTGGTAGTCAGCTGTTCCAGTCAAATCTTGATCATTTTTACTGGAAGATGATGAGAAAAAATTCCAATAGACCTTATGCTATAGTCAAAACAAGAGGTAGATCTTACACTATTTTGAGGTAGACTTTATGCTATAGTCAAAACAGGATGGAAACTTTATACTAAAGTTGAAATAGGAGACCAATCTCACACTATATTGAGGTAGACCTTATGCTATAGTCAAAACAAGAGGTAGATCTTACACTATTTTGAGGTAGACTTTATGCTATAGTCAAAACAGGATGGAAACTTTATGCTAAAGTTGAAATAGGAGACCAATCTCACACTATATTGAGGTAGACCTTATGCTATAGTCAAAACAAGAGGTAGATCTGACACTATTTTGAGGTAGACTTTATGCTATAGTCAAAACAGGATGGAAACTTTATGCTAAAGTTGAAATAGGAGACCAATCTCACACTATATTGAGGTAGACCTTATGCTATAGTCAAAACAAGAGGTAGATCTTACACTATTTTGAGGTAGACTTTATGCTATAGTCAAAACAGGATGGAAACTTTATGCTAAAGTTGAAATAGGAGACCAATCTCACACTATATTGAGGTAGACCTTATGCTATAGTCAAAACAAGAGGTAGATCTGACACTATTTTGAGGTAGACTTTATGCTATAGTCAAAACAGGATGGAAACTTTATGCTAAAGTTGAAATAGGAGACCAATCTCACACTATATTGAGGTAGACCTTATGCTATAGTCAAAACAAGAGGTAGATCTTACACTATTTTGAGGTAGACTTTATGCTATAGTCAAAACAGGATGGAAACTTTATGCTAAAGTTGAAATAGGAGACCAATCTCACACTATATTGAGGTAGACCTTATGCTATAGTCAAAACAAGAGGTAGATCTGACACTATTTTGAGGTAGACTTTATGCTATAGTCAAAACAGGATGGAAACTTTATGCTAAAGTTGAAATAGGAGACCAATCTCACACTATATTGAGGTAGACCTTATGCTATAGTCAAAACAAGAGGTAGATCTTACACTATTTTGAGGTAGACTTTATGCTATAGTCAAAACAGGATGGAAACTTTATGCTAAAGTTGAAATAGGAGACCAATCTAACACTATATTGAGGTAGACCTTATGCTATAGTCAAAACAAGAGGTAGATCTTACACTATTTTGAAGTAGACTTTATGCTATAGTCAAAACAGGATGGAAACTTTATACTAAAGTTGAAATAGGAGACCAATCTCACACTATATTGAGGTAGACCTTATGCTATAGTCAAAACAAGAGGTAGATCTGACACTATTTTGAGGTAGACTTTATGCTATAGTCAAAACAGGATGGAAACTTTATGCTAAAGTTGAAATAGGAGACCAATCTCACACTATATTGAGGTAGACCTTATGCTATAGTTAAAACAAGAGGTAGATCTTACACTATTTTGAGGTAGACTTTATGCTATAGTCAAAACAGAATGGAAACTTTATGCTAAAGTTGAAATAGGAGACCAATCTCACACTATATTGAGGTAGATCTTATGCTATAGTTGAAAAAGGAGGTAGACCTCATGCTATAATAGCACCCATATATTTCAGTGGTGTTTTGGATTGTCTATTTTGGAATTTCTGGAAAGTGTTTGTTTCAAAAATATTTTATGATAAAACTCTTTTCATTTCAGATACATAGATGATTCTCCATGAATATATCCACAAAATGTAATTTTACCTGATCTTGAAAAAAAAACTAATAACATCAAAGTCACTATTGATTTTACCTTTGAATCTAGCAATGTTTTACCCTTCCTACATATCCTGCTGCACAAAAATAATAACAAATTTTACAGGTTTGCAGAAAACCTACCAACAAGAATAACCAGTCAGTTTTTATTCCCACCATTGTAACAAGATCAAATCAGGAATAATTATAGGATTCCGTTTAAGAGCACTAAGAATATACATCCCCCAATACTTACCTGAAGAAGAAATATACATATGACTGCCAAAAAAGAGAGTAACATTATTAAAAACAATGACTTCATTGATGACTCATTAACACAGTTGTCATTAATACATAATTGAACCATCATGAAATATTGGAACAGGTTTTACAGCTGTATGCCCTTACTGACACCAACCAGTTTTGGAGACTGGAAACTTTGTGTTTTTCTCTTGACACCATCTCCAGGAAGATTACCTACCAAGGTTAGAGAGTTCAGCCTACACAGCAGTTGTAGAGGTTTTTATATCAGAGATTTCCTTCACTTAGACAATTTGCTATCCAAAACTAAAGTCTCTTAACCAGCCTAACTTTTTATTTTCTCTTAAATGACCTAAGTTTGGGGGTTAACTATTTACCTATATCTGGAACCCTCGAGTCAGAAATGGTTCCATGCTCCCTTAATTCTCATGATCAGAGGCCTTGCTGCTGGATGTAGTTTATCGTCAGACCAAGAACATTGAATTATTTCTATTTTGCACTTAATATCTGCGAAAGTTAAAGGTGTTGATGTCAGTAAAGTGTTGACATTGACGACAGAAAATGCTCTAAAACTCTTTCCAATGTTGAAAACTTTTTTGTGATTCAAGATTTAAAATTTTTATTTTTCTACAAATAAATATAAATTGGAATCATACATTCATCCTTATTATCATTTAACTTCCATTTCCATGCTAGCATTGGATGGGCGCGGTTTTTTGGATGGCAACATAATTGTGCCATCATGAAATATTGAAACGAGTTTTACAGCTGTATGCCCTTACTAACACCAACCGGTTTTGGAGACTGGAAACTTTGTGTTTTTATCTTGACACCATCTCTAGGAAAATCATCTACCAAAGTTAAAGAGTTCACCTTGTTGGTAAAATTTGCCATAATTTATGAATAAAGTGCAGGGATCATTTTACATATTTATTATAATAGAGAATCAATCTCCCAAATGTATATTATATAGCAACAACAGTCCATGATTGTCACAAAGTAAGGGATTGAAGGTAATGTTGACAACGTTCCTGGATATAGAGTATCCTCTTGGCATCTGTTGACCATGTCCGTCATAGTATATGGATATAGAGTATCATCAATGCACGTAATCTGTTCACTGAAACAACGTCAAAGACCATCACTCTCGAATGAGACACTCTCCAGAATCGGATTTGAACTCCAATACTCGGAAAAATATGGCCACCTTTTATACAGGTCACATTGAATATTTTGAGCTTCCTGATTGTTAAGCTTTCTATTGGTGAACTATAAAATGGGTTGGCTCATGGGGGCCAGCACAGTATATGTATGTATCAAAAAGTCCAACACACTTACCCTTTTCTACTCATATTTATTTTTGTTTGTGTTTTCACTATTTACCCATAGCTGGGGCCCTAACAGGTGCTATCAACCTGGGTCAGGGTCAACCTGGGAACAACAGTAACTAAAAGATGGTTCCATGCTCCTCTAAACATTCAATTTCCTGATCAGAGATCTTGCTGCCGGATGGAGTTTATTGTCATACCCAGGACCAATAGTAAATATGAGCAATGACTAGTAAATTTAAAGCTGAAATTTTAAAAATTCAATAAAACATTAGGTTATGGAGAATGTTATCCTAAAGTTTTAAGGTTACCAGGTACTTAAAAATTGCAAAAAAAGGTGGTCATATCATTTTCTTTGATTATATCATATGGATAAAGTCTCTGACAAACAATATTAGATCTGTCATCATGCAGTCCATTGTTAACACAGCTACTGAAGATTAAAAAAAACATTTCTATGATATTCTAAACTTAATACAAATGATATTTGTTTCAAATCAGATTAATTATATGTTAAATCAGCTAATATTCTTCAGATAAAGTTTCAGAAAAGTATATTTTATTTTTGAAAGTTTTTTTTTTATAAAGAGAATCACATTGTAATGAAAGATGGCTAAAAAAGGATACTAATCAGCTATTTACACACCCCCACCCAGTTCAATTAATTTAAATTATCTTGGTATTATTTCAAAGTATTCTTCTCATCTTGGTTGATATAGGTGTTATTATAGACACAATGTTTTGACCAAGTATCCTCTAGTCATCATCAGGTGTCTATTGATTGGCTGATTGATGACCAGAGGATGCTTGGTCAAAACATTATGTCTATAACACCTATAACAACCAAGATGGGAACAATCATTCGAAATAATACCAAGATATCGAAAATTACTCATCTTGGAGATACATACTAAAATAATTAGTTTTTGAAATCCAGGGTGCGATGGGTAAATTGTCGCCATTTACATTATTGATTTTGTGCATGTTTGGATACCACTCTGAGGTGAGTTCAGAGTATTCGGAAAGAGTTAGATGAGTCTAATGGTGGCTACAAAAGTATGGCAGCTGGGAAAACTCACTCTGTTCATTCTGATATGAAAAGAACTCCCAAATTTGTTGGTGAAAGCATCAGGTTCAACACAGAGGCCTATATCAAGACAGCCAGTCTTGACGGTCAGAGAATTTCTGCGACCACATCACCGCTTACATCTGGCCACCTAACTCCCAATCCTGTAAACCCCTTGTTTATAATGTGTGTAGCCCAGTTGAGTGAGAGACAAAGAAAACTTATTGTAACACCAAAGATGGACTGAAGGCAAGGATTATGGCAGCATTCACTAACTTCAATACAGAGACAACCCAAAAGAGTTTCAGAAGATTGTTTGGAGGCTGTGATTGAATCCAGTGGTGATTTTATTGAATATATTCTTATTTATTTTTGCTCTTTAGTACATCAAGATGTCTTTGTGTAGTTTTGGTATATGTATCTGTTAAAATGAGATGTCAGTGTTATTTTCATTTTTGTGCAATTTAGACGACAATTTGTCCATCGCAACCTGCAGAGCATTTACAGATATAGACATTGAGGACATCGGAATAAGTATTGCATGGTTTAAGGCCAATGGTGATTTTATTGAATAAATTTACTCTTTAGTATTTCAAGATATTTTTGTGTAGTTTTGGCAAACGTATATGTTGAAATGAGATGTCAGTGTTATTTTCATTTCTGCATAATTTAAACAACAATTTAGCCATTGCATTCTGTACAGCAGTGAATTTTGATTATTAAAAATATTAAATTTAATCTATTAGCTTGAAATTAAAACTAAAATAAAAGCTTTAAAAAAGATTTTTCATTTTTAAAATTGATTTTAAACCTTAGGTATCGTTTTTTTCGTTCTTTTTTGGCATGGTTCCTAATATATTAGAGGCTTACGACCATATCACATTGAATACACCGGTTCTCGCTTGATCACCGAAGTTAAGCAACGTTGAGCCTGGTCAGTACTTAGATAGGTGATTGCTTAGGAATACCAGGTGCTGTAAGCGTTTAGTGATGGATGTGCGTTGTGGTGCAGTGGATATCGCCTCGGAAAGAGAAATCGGTGAGCCAAGTTCAAATTACAGTTGAATACCCTGCAGTCACTTAAGCACTGGTACCCTTGGGAAAGGTATTAATTCGTCCCTTCCCTCCAGTTATGGGTTAAATAACAGGGTAGGATTTGGGGACCCTGTACTTAAAAACAAAACCCAATGAATCTTGATACTCGAAAAAAAAAGTATTACTAGAGACAAAACTGATATAAAAACAACAATAAATTGTTGAAAGAAAAAGGTATTACCAGCAATAAATAAAAATAAAATTTAGTTGGCAATAAATGACCCGCCGAGGTGTTGATATGCCATAAAACAAAACAACCAACCAACAACCTAATATATTAGAACTGTTTGATATCAGTTGGAATTTAAATCAGTACATTAAAAGTACAGTGTTTTACTTTTATAAATTTCAACCAACAACACAAACTGCTTGCTCAATAAATGTTGAATGTTTCCTTTTAAGAAAGTGCTAGCATTATGATTACCATTGCTGTACAATGGTAAACATTTATAAGTTGCAAGATTATTTTTGGCTGTTTATCAGACTTTTCAATATGATATTTGATATTGTTTGTCAAATTACAATTATTAAATGTTTTACATTTCTATCATTTTCTATCATTTCTATCATTTCCAGAAAAGAGAATGAACTCGAATTAGACAAGATGCGTAGAACAAGCTTAGGCAACATTTCTGAGCCAATACACAAGTTGTCAATTCAGGTGAGAAGACTTTTACTTTATTGGACAACAAAGGTGGGTACTCAGAGCTGGGTACTCAAAAGCAGGTACTGAGAGGCAGGAACTCAAAGGTAGGTAATCAGAAGTGGGCTTAAGGGTAGATACTCAAAGGTTGGGGCTCAAACGCAGATACTCAGATCTGGGTACTCAAAGGTTAGAACTCAGATGTAAGGACACAAAGGTGCTTACTCAGAGGTGGATACTTAAAGATGGGTACTCAAGAATCAGGTGGGAAATAGGGTTTTAAAGTCCACACTGAAGGGATTTTTTTTAAGAATTTTTATTTCATGCTTGTAACATAATCAGGTAGAAAAAGGCTCCCCCCTCCACTTGGATGAATATAAAATATAAAAATCTGTGGAGGTCATGATCTCTCAAAATATTGATGTGCATATTTGGAATTCTGCTAGAAAAGAAAATCTTGAAAAAGCAGGATCATACTTTGTGTCATACTTAACCAAACTCCCTACAGCTTACAAATTTTATGCTGAATTATCATCAGAAGGTTTTTCATCATCAGAAAGTTGGTAGTCAGTTGGAATGTGTAGATTAGTGTAGAAGAGTGGAATAATAAAATATACATTTTGTATGTAAAAATTAATAATTTATTAAAGGAAGGAATAACAAGAATTCGTTGAAATTAATGTTCAATGCGAAAGTTAAGGGTATCAAGAGTTGAAGAAATTGTTCGTAGTAGTAATTGTTGAAAGAGATAAGGAGAAAGAGAAGGAGGGCAATGTCTGGGTCACTTGAAGTTTGAAGTTACATTTTAGATGTGTGTTTCTCGGCTCCCAATGACTCTCTGCTTGACTGACATTGATGAACTACTTTTATTGTAATCTAGATATTTTTCGCGCTTACACGCAAAGTCTTTTGGTCTTGCAAGTCACTCCCATTCATCAAAAATCATTGTAACAACTACTTGCAAAATCTGGTTTTGACTGTTTCTTGAAGCAGATGATCCATCCTTTTTCTTTTTGGGAAAACCAGGATTTCACACGTCATTGTGAATTTTTGTAAAAATGAAGAAGGGAGTTGATTTAATAAATTTCTTATCCACAACAAAATCACCTTCATCCTCTGATTTTTGAAAAATTAGCAAAGTTAAGCAACATCAAGTCTGGTCATTAGCTATATTGGTAACCTTTTGTGAATACCAGGTGTTGTAAGCTTGGATATGCATGGAGCACGGTATTTGGTCGGTTTATTTATATCAAAGTTTTCAGGATCATATAAGGCTAAACTTTAATTTTCTTGGCAGCTTCGGTAATGTTTCGGTCACTGTATGCTCTGACATTCATCAGATGATCAGAATTTTAAACCGAACCCTTTATTTCTACAACTGGGGTGTACTGTTCTCAAACGATAAACCATGTCACTTCTGGATGTTTTAGTTATATTCTTTTAACTCAACTCTCTAAGTTTTTTGTTTGCCACTACTGTTGTTATATATATAAGTGGTTTAAACTAATGCATATTTATTCAACAGTTAACAATAATAATAACTATATATATATATATATATATATATATAGTAAATATCTAACCAAGAGAGCCAACGAACCTACTAAGGTTTCACCTAATCGGATCTTCAGGGAAGGTTGGCGAAAGAGGCTAAAAGAAGACGATAATATATAAGAAACTCAGAAACCCACATGATCGAAACAGAAGACACCACACACCAAAAGGGGGGGGGGGGTAATATATATATATATATATATATATATATATATATATATATACACATATATATATAAGTGGTTTAAAGTAATGCATATATATTGCACAGTTAAAAATAATAACATATATATATATATATATATATATTTCTGACAATATCGACAAAGCCATTTCTTCCAATCCCTCTGCCCATGTATTCGTGTTTGGTGACTTTAATGCCCACCACACCAAGTGGCTGAAGAACACTGTCACCGACCCTGCTGGTGTCTACACCATGAACTTTTCATTCACCCAATCCCTTACGCAATTGGTGGACTTCCCCATGTGTTTCTCTGACAACCCTAATGGAAGGGACTCACTTCTAGACCTCTGCTTCACTTCCATCCCAGACTCTTGCACTACCAGACAACTCTGCCCACTCGGAAAACTCTGATCACACTGTAGTGTCCGTCAAAATTTCATTCCACTCCCGCCCGACCCATGAAACCCAGACAAGTAGAATATCCTACTGCTATCAAAGAGCTGACTGGGATTCATTCCGAGACTTCCTCTGTGACATCCCTTGGAACAACGTTTTTAGTCTTCCCATCGAAGAATGTGCATCCGAGATCTCCTCCTGGGTTAAGGCTGGCATCGATGCCTTCATCCCTGCTAGGAAATTCCAGCTTAAATCTCATTTGTCTCCATGGTTCTCACCCGCTTGCTCGGCTGCCATTGCCCACCGGAATCATTTCTTCCGACTCTATTGTCGCTACGCATCGGACCAAAACAGGCGCCTTTTCACTTCAGCTCACAATAAGTGTAAAAAGATACTTAACGAAGCTAAGATGTTGTTTGCTGCCAGAATGAAGCAACGCATAGCATCCTCTAAATTCGGCGCCAAAGACTACTGGCGACTCTGTAAAAGAGTACTTAACAAGAGCAAGTCCACAATACCCCCACTAATCAACAAATTTGAGGTCCTCACCTCCCCAGCTGATAAGGCTGAATGCTTTGCCCGCAAATTCGAGTCTGAACTCATCTGGAGTTTTTACACCTGACTTCTCACCTAGAACCGAGGCTCAACTGAATGATGTCCACATTACACCCTCACTTGTCTCTAAGCTAATCTTAAAACTTGACCCTCACAAAGTGAGCGGTGGGGACGGAATCCCAACCATAGTCTTAAAGAAATGTGCCCCTGAACTCTCCTCTGTCCTTTCTAAACTCTACAACCTCTGCCTATCTGCTTCCTGCTTTCATGCCTGTTGAAAATCTTCCTCTGTAGTTCCTATATTTAAAAACACTGGAGAACCCTTGGACCCTGCAAATTACTGCCCAATCAGCCTTCTTCCGATCTTTGGCAAAGTGTTCGAAGCCATTATCAACGCCGAGGTGGTTTAGCATCTCACTGCACACAGGTTCCTCTCGGACAAGCAATATGGTTTCCGCTTCACCAGGTCTACTGCTGATATGCTAACGACCATCACCGAGTACATATACCAGGCACTCAACAGGAATGGTGAAGCCCGAACCGTTGCATTGGATATATCTAAGGCGTTCGACAGAGTTTGGCCTTCTATGCAAACTGCGGAGCTATGGTATAACTGGACATTTGTTTGAACTAATCCAGTCATTTCTCAGTTCAGAAATTTTTTAAGAATATTTAAAAATGTAGACATTTAATTTTAGAGGAAAAAGTTACATTAATGCCACACAAATTACAGACAGTTGATTTCCTGCATGAAATATTTCGCCAAAAAAAAGCTTTATTTTTTTTAATTTTGTTTTCTGAAGTATAAAATATTAAACCTAAAAAAATAAACTTAAATAATTTAATTAACCATTGGCATTTTTTTTTACATATTTTGTTTTTGTCTTAAAAAACAATTTTTTAAAAAATATTTCTTTTGTTTCAAAATTACGTTGAAAAATATTCACATTTTTTGTTGACCAAATGAATTTTTAAACCGTCAGAATAAAAAGTAAATATAAAAGCTCATTTTTTTTTAATAAAAAATATTTTAGTCACGTTTGACACGTGTGATTTGATTTCTGTGATGTAATTCAGCAACCATCTTAGATCTTTGATGTTTTACGGAGCAAATGTAAACAATCATCTCCATTGGCCAAAAAGTGTGAAATGGAAAATTGCTGAACTTAAACTCAAAAAGAATGTGTTGACCTGGCTTCCCTGTAGATATGTGTCCCTAGAGAGTTGGAATGGCATAGCTTAAAAAATGTAAGCATCCATAGCTTACAGTCACACACACTCACAGATTGCCTTTTATATATATAGATATATGATTTTCTTTATTACTTTCCAGTGAAACAACCCTTATTAGTAGTTTATTTTCTTTGCACACAATTATCAGGCAGTAGGCAAGTGTTTTTTGTGAAATAAGGATTTTATATTCACTTTACTTGCTGAAGATATTACAAGGATACCTGATGCATATATTAGCACTGACCAGTGGTTGGATGTTGGGTGCCCATATGGCCAAGATGGAAATGCCAAAGAAAAAAATCACAAGTGTGCCTAGAAAGGCTTTGATAATAGGGGAAACAATAACAGCAGCAAAATCAAAGCGAAATAGACCTTTACAATACCGAGCCCATATCGAAACTGCTCTCTTTTAAGTGCCATAGAGAAATTTTCCTTCCTGAGATCAGAATGGATTACGCTCGTCTCCTGAAGAGCCACACACTGTGCCTCCTTGATCTCACTCTCTCAAATGACCTCAAGTGAAATGACTATATTGAATCTATAGCTACATCTACTGAAAGTTTTTCTCGCCAGAGTCCATCATGCACATTTACCATTCATCTGTTCCTTGGATACTGTTCCATATCTGGATGTGGTTACTGTTATTGCTTGACTAAATCAAAAGATGGTCTTTTCTACAAATATTTTTGTGGTAACAGTTCTGATAAGCTTTTTTCTGGTAGCCTGACCACATGTATTTAGGCATGCTACTAGATTGGTATAAAAGGTCCCACTCTTTTACTTTTGAATCAGATAAAAATAATGTAACTGCTTCTTCTACACTTTTCTCTCACTTTCTGCCTGTGGAACTCTTATCTGTTCACTTGTTTCCCTGGTAGCTACAATCTCCAAAAGTTTAAATGCAATGTCAATTGTCATCATTTATCTACTTGATTCCCATCCATCTTTTATCTTTCCTTCAACATCTCAATAGCTACAATCTCCAAAGGTTTAAATGCAATGTCAATTGTCATCATTTATCTAATTGATTCCAATCCATCATTTATCTTTCCTTCAACATCTCAATAGCTACAATCTCCAAAAGTTTAAATGCAATGTCAATTGACATCATTTATCTACTTGATTCCCATCCATCATTTATCTTTCCTTCAACATCTCAATAGCTACATTCTCCAAAAGTTTAACTGTAATGTCAATTGTCATCATTTATTTACTTGATTCCCATTCATCTTTTATCTTTCCTTCAACATCCCAATAGCTACAATCTCCGAAAGTTTTAATGCAATGTCAATTGTCATCATTTATCTAATTGATTCCCATCCATCTTTTATCTTTCTTTCTTCATCCCAATAGCTACAATGTCCAAAAGTTTAAATGCAATGTCAATTGTCATCATTTATCTAATTGATTCCCATCCATATTTTATCTTTCCTTCAACATCACAATAGCTACAATCTGTGAAAGTTTAAATGTAATGTCAATTGTCATCATTTATCTACTTGATTCCCATCCATCTTTTAATTTTTTTTATACATCACAATAGCTACAACCACCAAAAGTTTAAATGTAATGTCAATTGTCATCATTTATCTAATTGATTCCTATCCATCTTTTATCTTTCCTTCAACATCTCAATAGCTACAATCTCCAAAAGTTTAAATGTAATGTCAATTGTCATCATTTATCTAATTGATTCCCATCCATCTTTTATCTTTCCTTCAACATCTCAATAGCTACAATCTCCAAAATTTTAAATGCTGTGTCAATTGTCATCAATTATCTACTTGATTCCCATCCATCTTCAATCCTTTCTTTGACAGCTTGCACTCTAGTGACACTCCCATCCTGGTTAGGGTGAAAAGATAAAAACAACAAATAACAAATCAAAGCCTATTATATTTAAGTAAATATATAAAGTAATCCCCATTGAGGGTCTAGTATTTTACTGCAAGATCTCCAAATGCCTATCCTTAGGCTTTGAATTCAGAATTACCCCTCTAATAGAGTGGTTACCAACCTAATCTAAAGCACTCAGTATATCCTACTATTTAACCCACAGCGGCAAGAGATAAAGAGATAAATTGATACATTACTATCATGGGTCCTTACCTGTAATTCCAGAATGAACTCTTCCTAACACTATATATACTACACCTCTCAAGAGAGGGAAGGTAAAGTTGGTAGTAGTTTACTCCAAACCAGACTGACAGTTATACTAACATGTTCCACATTTTGTATTGTTATTTCTTGTTTATATATACTTGTTATTTCTACCCTTGTGGTCGTGTTGTTCTTTTCAGTCCTTAACTTGGTTCATAACAATTTCCTAAGTGTATAAAGCGACCCCTGATTTTTTAATTAATTGAATCCTCTATAAAATCAATTACTTATGTATTGTGCAACCAGTCATCGAAAATAGTGCGAACACCTATTTTATTGCAAAAAGAAAAGCAGTTAAAAAAATTGCACTTTACTCAAGTATATACTGAGTGTATTTGTAAATTTTCTATGGTGCATATAGGAAATGACATTCTGATGTCCAATAGCAGCAAAAACGAACAATCTAGACTATGAAAGGTAGACTAAAAAACCTTACCTGTACTCATAAGGTTAGTCAAAGGTACCATGATAATGTATTGTTCTGGGTATTTTTTTTTGTTTTTATAATAGTGTTACCCCAAGCAAGGCATTTTACTGCCACTGTTGTGCAGGGGGTTACATAGAAGAAAAGTTATGAGAAAGAGTGACAGATTACAGGGGGTGTCAGGAAGAGGGTAAGAGAAGGTTGAGAATACTGATGAGATTGGAACAGATGAAGAAAAGAGCATGAGAGAGAAGAAGCAAGTAAGCGGAAGGGAATTCCACAGGTGGGAAATGCAAGAAAAGAAGCTGATGGAGGAGAATTTGCGTTTGCAATTTATCAGTTTCACAGTAAAAGGGTGGGACCTAGTTGCTAATCTTGTGGCTCGAGTAAATTCATATATAGGGGGTACCAGGGAGCTAAGTTCATCGGAGCAGAAGCCGTGAAAGTATCTGTAGAAGAGGCACAGGGAATTCACATTGTGTTGGTGAGAAAGCAACTGTATCCTAGCTACCAAGTCGGGATTGATCACATTACAGAATCTCCGTTGGATTTTGTCAGATGATTAATTACATCTTGCAACAAGGCCTCTGAATGGAATATTTGAGGTTTTGAAGAGTGTGGAACAACTTAACTGCTGTTGTTCCCTGATACACTCCTCCCAGGGTGGTATTATTTGTTAGGATCCCAGCTATGGGCAAATAGCACCACCCCATAAAAATGAATGTTATATTTTTATAACAAAAGGCTTGGCAATAGAATTTTATAGCAAAATGACAATCAGTGCAACACTAAAAAATATAAAAATAACAAAAATATTCATAGTAAAATTACCAGCAATGCATTTTATGATGATCTTCTATTTGTCATGTCCCTTCAGGATGTAGGTGATCATGGCCCTCCACATCTTCCTAACCCTTGTAGCTCTTAACACTCTTTCTCTTGTTACTCCTCCCAAACACCGCTCTGCTATCCATTTGTTCAAGACCATAAACCCATAAAAACTCTCATGGCCACAAAGTGAGGAATCAGTTTATATATTGATTATAATATAAAATTGATCCCCCACTTTATATCTACGTTAAATTTTTTTTATTTATCAAATTCTGATTAAGTATTAATCCACCTTTTTTCAATACTAATTTTCTTCTATGCACCGTATTTCTTTAGGACGTAGGTGATCATGGCCCTCCACATTTCCCTATCCCTTGTCACTTTTAATATCCCTTCTCCTGTTATTCCACTCAGTACCTGCTCCATCATCCTTTTCCCTTTCTGTCTTGTGAGCAACAGGTTCTCAAAGCCCTCCTTCCTCATTACATGTCCCTAAAACTTCAAACAAATTATATATTTAAAAAACAACATACCTTTACCCTAAAAGTATAAAAATCATGTACAAAATATTTAGATGTCTGCATTAAATAACCCATAGAGGTGTTGATATGCCACTAAACAAAATCAACTAAACCAACAAACCATGAGAATGTTGGCTTACCAAGTAGGTTATAGTCATTGAAAATGTACAATTTTAACCACTACATAACGATAACTATATACAGTGTGACCTCCCCACTCCACACTATTTTTGTGTAAAAAATTACCATAAAAACTTGCACATTACTTAAATATATATGGCAAGTGAATGGTAATAAACTCGACTGTATTTTGAACTCAGTTCTCTGATTTCACATTTTAAGGCACCATCCTTTGCATCACTCACTCTTCCATAAGAAAACATATGCTCTAAGTTTATTCTTAACTGCAACATATGATTAGTAGTTAAGATTATATGTTCATTATTGCAATTGGTTCGTAAATAACTTATGACACATGTTAATATTATTTTTTATGATTATTAGTTGGCCAAGAAGTTCACAGCCTGACCAAGATAATCTTATGGAAGTTGGCCAAATGAGGTTTATTTTTCAAAATTGTCTGGAAAGAAACATTACAGTTATTAATAAGAGCTGAAATTAATGCATGCAACATTTCATAACTCTCTCAGCACACCTTTATTGTCAGCCAATGAACTTTTCAGCCTACTCTCGTACCTAGAACTTTTCAGCCTACCCTCGTACCTAGAAAGAAACAATGCAGTTATTAAGAACAACTGTTGAAATTAATGCATGCAAGATTTCACAGTCCCAGCATCAA
>JBBBDQ010002168.1:160000-277500 GCA_037127315.1 Ascarosepion bandense | reverse complement strand
ATGGAGAAAGGTGGTTGTATGGCCAGTGAAGCCATTTGAAGAAGAACAGATACATTATGCTATAGTTAAGTGTGCTACTATGTAAATGGAAAATGTGACATCAATCCAAGCAAGACGATCCAAAGAAGAGTTGACATGTAAAATTTGCAGCCAATCTGTCTGTCAAAGGCAGGTTTGTCCAGTCATATGAGATCTCATGATAGTAGGGGACTTAATATTATTTAGAATCACTTCTCTTGTAATGTCTGTAGGAGGCTGTGTAAGAATGCAAATGTTCTAACTCGGCTTTTTAAATCAAATAACAAGGATTGAGCAGTGGTATCCAGTAGATTGATATGTACTATTTGTGAGTGGAAGTAGTGTAAATCAATGTAAGGACTAATTGAAAAAAAAAACGACACCAACAAGAGACTCATCATCCATAAAACCCTTTATATCAAAGTCAAATTAGTCATGCTTGGCCAGGAGTATATATATATATATATATATATATATGTATGTATACTTGCATATGAATGAGACACTAAAAGAGATGATAGATTAACTAAGTCAGTTAATTGCTACATGTAATACACACTTGGGTAATCATGTCTCAAAAGAGACATGACTGACTGGGCAGAAAATTTTCCCACAGTAAGTTGCCATTACTTTCTGCTATAAACTGGTTGCCAACCAAGACTATTGAACCCAATCTGACCTGCTATTTAATCCATAGTCGGAGGGAGAAGAGATAGACTATATTATATTATTATATTAATAAGTAGTAATTAGTAGTTTATTACTTTATAACAATAGAAAACAGATTCCCCCCAATTTTATTTTTATTATGCTTCCAACTATTATGTTCAGTCTGTCAGTTAAGTACCATACGTGATACACACTTTAGGCGATCATGTCTCGAAAAAGACATGACAGACTGAGCAGAAGATTATCTCGCTGTTGGTTGCCATTGCTTTCTGCAGTAGACTGGTTGCTAGTCAAGGCTATAGACCCCAATCTGTCCTGTTTTTTGACTCATAGCTGGAGGGGGAAGGGATGTATTCTATTATTAAGTAGTAATTACTAGGGGATCAGTTTATTACTTTATGACAATAGAAAACCGATCCCCCACTTTATGCCCAGTAGAAGCTTTAATCATGTTACCAACTATTATATTCAGTCAGTCAGTTAAGTGCCATACGTGATACACACTTTAGGCAATCATGTCTCTTTTGAGACATGACTGACTGAGCAGAAGATTATCCTGCAGTAGGTTGCCATTACTTTCTCCAGTAGACTGGTTGCTAGTCAAGGCTATAGAACCCAATCTGTCCTGTTTTTTGACTCCTAGCTGGAGTGGGAAGGGATGTATACTATTATTAAGTAGTAATTACTAGGGGATTAGTTTATTATTTTATGCCAATAGAAAACAGATCCCCCAATTTTATTTTTATTATGTTTCCAACTATTATGTTCAGTCTGTCAGTTAAGTGCCATACGTGATACACGCTTGGGCGATTGTGTCTCAAAAATGATATGACTGACTGAGCAGAAGATTTTCCCACAGTACGTTGTCATTACTTTCTGCAGTAGACTACATGCTGACCAAGGCTGTAGAACCCACTCTGTCCTGCTATTTAACCCATAGCTAGAAGAAGAAACAGTATTTGTGCATAAGTTAATACAACAAATTTGACTAGAATTCAAACTAGGATCTTTATTTTCTCATTTCAAGCTGATATCCACTGCACCCCAACACACATAAAAGACATATGAAACACAAACTAAAAACAAAAAAGAAGCCCTGCTTCTAATCTTGAGATCTTCATTGAGATCTTTCATTGTAGTCTGCTTCAGACTAAGATCTTGAGATCTTGAGATCTTAGTCTGAAGCAGACTACAATGAAATTTGTTAGATTTGTGACAAAATATGTGGATCAGCAGCAGGTCTGAAGAGTTGTATGTGAGTGCATAAGACTGGATATACTCTGTAGATTTCATCTTTTCTGTTATTTGTTCACTGCTACTGAATCTAATAAAGAGATTGCTGCTTCTTTTCAGAAGAAAGATATTGGTATATATATATATATATATAGCATAATGATATTCCACGTATACTGTCTTAATATGTATAGAAAAAACTACTAAAAAGTTGTAAGTTAAAAATGTATTTTTTGACAGTATTTATTTATTTCTATTATTATATATACATATTTGAAATTTCTATTATTATATATATATATATTTGATATTTCAGGCCAGCCTCGGCCTTTCATATATATATAATTTCATTTAGAGTGAGTTATTTCCACAACCTAGATTTCAATCTTTTAGTATCTTCTGTCAATTTACAATAACAGTTATTGTAAATCACCTGAAGATACCAAAAACTTGAAACCTAGATTGCAGAAATAACTCATTTCCAAATGAAAAATATACAAATGTTCTACAATATAGTTCTACTGAACACTTTTTAATGCAACTGTGTACTGGTCTTATTTAATTATAACCAAAACCTAACTGTCTGTGTGTGTGTATATATATATATATATATATATATATATATATATATATATATATGTCTTGTCCATAAATGGTGAGGATAATCCAACAAGATTAACTTAATATAAAATATTAAGTGTTATATTTATATAGAGAGCTCAATGGATATTATCCAGAGCAATATGATATTTATAAAGGGAAACTCAACACGTCATTTAAATTGGTTTTACATTATAATTCATTTTGATTAGCTCATTTCATCAGACCACATAATATTCCTTCCATTTGGTACAAAAATTTTGCCGGAATAAGCATTTTCTTCAACTGAAGAGAAAGATAAAAAATAAAAATAAAATTAGAAGAAGGAAAAGAGAAAAGGAAAAGAGAGTCAGAACTTAGGCATTGGCGTCAGATCCACTGGGGGTATTCAGACCAGTGATGAAGACGTTGACCTCTAAAGAAACTTCTAATTCCATGGATACGTGTGTGTGTGTGCAACCCATTACAATTAATGGCTACAAATATTTTGTCTTTAAATTTAGTTTTTATATTCAATATTTTTTTTATATTTAACCTTAATTTAAAATTTAGGAAATCTCTTTTTTATATAAAATTTTAATTAGATAACAATTTGTAGTATGAAATAAAGGTAAAATTAGAGGTAAGAGTGTATATATAAAAACAACTTTAACTCATACAATAGAGGGGTACCTTGGAGGTAATCGACTGGTTTGAGAACTTTGAAGAAAAAATAATTCTACTTTCCTACAATTCGACATCACGGACATTTACCCATTGGTCTGTGAGAGCCTCTTCAATCATGCCCTGGAATTCGCGGAATTTTATTCAGTCAGTCAGTTAAGTGCCATGCGTGATACACGCTTTGGGCGATCATGTCTCGAAAGAGACATGACTGACTGGGCAGAAGATTATCCTGCAGTAGGTTGCCATTGCTTTCTGCGGTAGACTGGTTGCTGACCAAGGCTATAGAACCCAATCCGTCCTGTTATTTAACCCATAACTGGAAGGAAGAGACGGATTAATACCTTTCCCAAGGGTATTTGCGTGTAAGTGAATGCAAGGAATTCAACTGGAATTCGAACTCGGTTCCCTGATTTCTCGTTCCGAGCCGATATCCACTGCGCCACAATGCACTGAATTTTATTCAGACATCTCAAAAGATGGAATCAAAATAATCTTGAACTGCAGAAAATCAGTTCTCATCCACAACAACAAACAGTAGACCAAAAACTCAACAGATAATTTTGATTTGTCTATGGGAGCTCTGAATTCTGCAGAATCTTTGGATTTGGTTGGATTATTTCTCCTGTACAACCTCATGGCGTATAAAGAAATCAACACTAAAAATATAGGACTTTATAGAGATGGCGGACTCATGATAATAAATAAATCCACTGGAAGTAAGGTTGATAGACTTAGAAAATTAATTCGTAGAGTTTTTAAATCTTTTGGTCTTAGCATGGTAATTAACCCTAATATAAAACAAGTTGACTTATTAGACATAACATTAGACTTAGTCTCTAACACTTTTCAACCTTACATGAAAAATAATGCTAACCCAATCTTTATAAACCCCAACTCTAATCACTCACGATCCATTATCAAATATATTCCATCATCCGTTGAATGCTGCATAAGCATACACTCCTCAAAATAAGAAATATTCTATAAGCATAAAGCAATTTATGATAAAATTCTTAGAGACAGCAGCTATCAATCTTCTGAGATTAACTTTGTGGAAAAATTTAGTAGCCCAAAAAGAAAAAATAGAAACAGGAAAATCATATGGTATAACCCTCTATTTAATCGGTTAATTTTAAACTGGGACATAAATTTCTTAAGCTAATAGATAAACATTTCCCAAAAAATAACCCTTAAAGCAAAATGTTCAATAGGAATACAATAAAACTAAGTTATAGCAACTCCAACAATTTAGAAAAAATAATTAAATTACATAATAAAATATGGAAATCATACAACAAAAATAACTCTAACGCTCATGTCAGTTTGCCCCATAATAATAACTTTTGTAATTGTAGAACGCCAATAGCCCACGGGTAGAGTCGCCAACTGACACCATTTCGGTCGGGTTTCAATCCCGGGTAAGAAAGCAATCGGAGTCTAACCATACTGATGAGCTGTGATACAGCGAAACAGATCTGTCTGCAGATGACAATACATTATATATATTATATACATATTATATATATATATATATATATATATAATATATATTTTAGGAAGTGCGTTGTGATGCAGTGGATATCGGCTCAGAATGAGAAAACGGGGAGCCGAGTTTGAATTCCAGTTGAATTCATTGCATTCACTAACGCGCAAATACCCTTGGGAAAGGTATTAATCCGTCGCTTCCTTCCAGTTATGGGTTAAATAACAGGACAGATTGGGTTCTATAGCCTTGGCTGGCAACCAGTCTACCACAGAAAGCAATGGCAACCTACTGTGGGATAATCTTCTGCCCAGTCAGTCATGTCTCTTTCAAGACATGATCGCCTAAAGGTGTTTCACGTATGGCACTTAACTAACTGAATTGTAGAAACCCGAACCAATGCCCCATACCTAATAAATGCTTAACAAAATCCCTGGTAAATATGTGTTCGATTTCATCCATGGAGAATCCTAAGGATGATAAAATTTATATTGGAAACACTATGGACATTTTTAAAAGTGCTTTTACAATCACCTCTCATCCTTCAATAACAAGGACAAACAAAATATGACATCACTTTCTAAATATTTTTGAAAGTTAAAAAACAGAAATAAAACACCTAAAGTTAAATGGAAAATCTTCAAACAGGCCAGAACATCTAAATTGGTAAAGGAACCATGTTTCCTTTGTCTTCAAGGAAAAATGAAAATCATTAAATATATGAGGAGCAACATATTACTAAACCAGAGGCATGAAACCAGAGTAAACTGCAAACATATTAAATTACTAACCTTAAAATCATGCTAAAATTACAAAAGCTAAAGTTAGGATCTCTAGAAATGATAAACCTTTTATAGTATTAACATTAGTACCACAATATTCAGGATGTGCGTTGTGGTGCAGTGGATATCAGCGCGGAACGAGAAACAGGGGAGCCGAGTTCGAATTCCAGTTGAATCCATTATATTCACTTACGCGCAAATACCCTTGGGAAAGGTATTAATCCATTTATTCCTTCCAGTTATGGGTTAAATAGCAGGACAGATTGGGTTCTATAGCCTTGGTCGGCAACCAGTCTACCGCAGAAAGCAATGGCAACCTACTGCGGGATAATCTTCTGCCCAGACAATCATGTCTCTTTCGAGACATGATTGCCCAAGCGTGTATCACGTATGGCACTTAACTGACTGACTGACCATGATATTCACTTTTAACTATATGATCTCCCCCCTTTTTTTATATACACAAAAATTGTGATCTAATTAAAGTTTTATATGAAAAAGAGATTTCCTAAATTTCAAACTAAGGTTAAATATTAAAAATTACATTAAATATAAAAACTAAATTTAAGTACAAAAATATTTGTAGCCGTATACTTCACTAATACAGATATGTTTACCAAATAGCAATTCCTATACCCTTTTTAACCCATCCACTCCTACTCCCCCCACCCCATATACATTTCCTTATTTTTTCTCTTTGTTAAACCCAAAGGACTGGCCATAAAGTCTGTAAAAGGACCATATCTTATCTTTTACTGTTAAATCTGTCTATAAAATTTTCAACATGTCCATTAATCACCTCTCTCCTCTACCTCTTCCCTCTTTTCGTTCAAATTCTAATTTACAGCTTACAACTCTGATTTCCTATTTTCCACCACACTTTCCCCTCATACATAATTCGTCAATATAAGGTAAAGAATTTTCCATCTTCTTTTCACACTACCTGATGAGACATTGTCCTTTCAATGTCGAAACAAAATGTACGCTTTATATTGAGTACTGTTTTAAATTAATGTTTTGAACATTGTTAATTTTTTCTTTGTTCTTTATTCACACACACACACACACACACACACACATATATATATATATATATATATATATATATATATATCAGCATGCAGTATGGGTATAGAAGAATCCAAAGGAGTATCCTGTACATACCATGGTAGGATAACTCTCTAAGAGAGCTCTAAACATATATGCATATAAATATATATAGAGCAAATATAAGAAAAATTAAGGTAGACACGTTATTCCATGGTGAATCGGAAGTATAGGCCTATTTCAAGCGAACCATCGTAAGCTTCCATCTTTATTTAACAAAGGATTTTACACAAATCTTTTTTAATGTTTTTTGTTTTTTTTAACAATGGTTTACAATTAAACAATATATATTCTGTAGAATAATATGATATGTGTAACGTTTTCAGTGGAATGAAAGAGGTGCTAAAAAAATATAAAATTTGAATTATACTCCATTTAATTATGGGGGTTAGATTATTGTCTTTCAAATACCAGAGATATTTTGATAGAGCTGTTTGATTTTTTAGTTCAGGGTTGGAGAAGGAGTGCATGTGATTATACAGCCGTTGCTTCCAAAAAGACGGAAGCTGATGATGGTTCACCTGAAATAGGCCTATACCTCCGATTTATCATGGAATAACATATCTGTCTTAATTTTTCTTATATATATATATATATATATATATATATATATATATACATGAAATAATAACAACCTGTAAAAACGAAAAGAACAATCCCCCAAAATTATCCAATTAATATATAATATTGCATAAACAAAATAGAGAGCTCAATGGATATTATCCAGAGCAATATGATATACAGAGAAGAAAACTCAACACATAATTAAACAGTTATAAATCCAGAATTTAGTAGTAAAAATATGAACTGCTTCATCAGACCCCAAAAAATTAAAAAATCAATTGATTTTTTGGGTCTGTTGAACTAGTTCTAGACTAACGGAAATACTTGTCTATACTTCTGAGATGAGGTAGTATTTACATTATTCAGACTAGTACCATGTCTACAATGTTTCGGCAGTTGTACACTCTGGCCTTCTTCAAGTGCTAGGAATTTCAAACCAAACCTTTTATTACGATCACTGGGGTATATCATTCCTTGTGCAAAGTCACTTCTGATAATCATAAGTTATCTCCCTTTAACTTAACTCTAAGCTATTTGTTCACTACTGCTGTAGCCTGTTATTGAACTCACAACTCTTTGGGTCAAGTCACTGGAACTAAATAATATCTTTATCCACTAGACCATGTGTCCTTGAGCAACTGAATTTCTGGGACTTATAAACCTAATGTACAGTAACTGTTTTTACCAGAGATCATATTGCAGTTTTTTGATGTTAATGATTTTCTCTAGGATTCTTTACCAGAGCTCGTATTACAATCTTTTTTGATGCTAATGATTTTTTCTAGCACTCCGTATTACTAGTTCCCATATTGTATTTATTTCTATGCTTGGTCGGCTGAGGAGATTTGTGTAGTTTAGCATATGCCTTGATTCCTTTAGTTTACATAGTTTCTGGTCTATATATATATATATATATATATATATATATATATATGTTTCACTGAAAATGACAGACAAGGTATTATCATTAAGTTTTTTATATAATTTTTCATGTGTTTGTATAATTTTATTCTTTTCGTAACTCAAATAATATAAATATTGGATTGCGTTTTTTGCTATTGTTATTTGTCAGCCAACAAGAAAAGCAATACCACAGCATTTCGGAAAAATCTTGTTTTACGACAAATAGCAATAGCAAAAATTGCAATTCAACATTTATATAATTTTAGTTCTGAAAAAAAAAATAATACAAACACATAAAAAATTATATAAAAAACTTAATGATAATACCTTGTCTGTCATTTTCAATGAAACCTGTACAAAAGAGAGATTGTTGCCCAAATACACGATATATAATGGATTCTCCCATCGGATTCGACATATGAGGATCTGACAGCCTAATTGCTTCAGTTATGAAACTCAGGGTAAACTGCCAGAAGACCCATAAAAGTGATTTGATTAAAGTGGTGAAGGCTTGTGCAGAACCATCCACACTTTTTGGAAGTATTGATATACTCAATCGGTGCATATAAATGCCACGGATGAAGCAGACAATAGACCTCAGTGTTTTAATTATTCTGCAACAGGTTGTCACTACCTGCTGCGGTAGACTGGTTGCCAGCCAAGGTTATAGAACCCAATTTGTTTTGTTATTTAACCCATAACTGGAGGGAAGGAATGGATTAATACCTTTTTCAAAGGTATTAGTGCATAAGTGAATGCAGGGCATTCAACTGGAATTCAAACTCAGCTCCCTGATTTCTCGTTCTGAGCCAATAACCACAATGCACATCCATCAAGAAACGCTTACAGCACCTGATATTCCCAAGCAGTCACCCATCTAAGTACTGACCAGTCTCAATGTTGCTTAACTTCGATGATCGGATGATAACCGGTGTATTCAATGTGATATGACTGTAAGCAAAAATATATATATGGGGGGGGTGGGGGAGTAATAAAAAAACGACAAGGGGAGATCAGGAATTTCATCAATATATTAATATATAACCCAAAGTGTTCCCTTTTATTATGATCTTATACACTCCTGATTAAAAATTTAAGACCACTTAAAAATCTTTAAAAAGAAATATTTTACGGATAGATTTTAAACTCCTCCCACTTAAGGTTACCAATACTACAATCTAAAAGGTTATGGAAACAAAAAGCTACATTCCAAACATTTTATTTAGAAATTTACATTTTTATAAAATGAGGCGATTTACACATGATCAAAATTATAAGACCAGGGGTATAAATTGTTAGATCTATGGTAATTCCAATGTTTTTAGTTCAGTTAGAGATTAGCAATCACTGTGTAAAGGTGTTACCATGCCTAAAGCAAGCAAACTTACCAAAGTTGCGCGTTCTCGAATTCTAGAATTCCATAAGCAACGATTGTCACAGCGGCCGATCGCAGCTAAGGTAAATTGCAGTAAAACTGTGATTTGCAACTTTCTAAAGAACAGTGAGAATTATGTAAAAGCAAAATCCTCTGGTAGGCCCCCAAAAATTTCTCCTGCATAGAGTAGGAGAATAAGATGGGTTATTATGAGAGATGAGGGACTTTCTTCTAGTCAAATTAAGGCAGTCATAGAAGCTGATTGCAGTCCCGTAAACCATCAGACAACACTTACAACAAAAAGGCACGGTAAATAAAAAGCATAAACAAATTTCTCGGCTGCTTCCACGTCACAAGGTGGACCGCTTAAAGTTTGGTCGTGAATACCAAACATGGGATGTTGAGAAGTGGAAGAAAGTCCTGTTTTCTGATGAGAAAAAATTCAATCTAGATGGTCCTGATGGCTTCCAACAATATTGGTATAACAAAAACATGCCTCCTGAAATTTTCTCCACACATCATAGTGGTGGAGGGTCCCTAATGGTATGGGGTGCCTTTTCTTACAGAGGGACGATGGAGCTCCAGGTGGTGCAGGGTCGTCAGACAATGGCTGGTTATGTTAGCATGCTACAAAAAGCATCTTTGATGACGGAGGGCCATTGTTTGTGTGGGGATGGATGGTTATTCCAACAGGATAATGCTGCAATCCATGCTGCAAGATGGACCTTGACCTTTCTACAAGAAAATGGTGTCCATCTCTTGGGACATCCTGCATGCTCACCAGTTGAAAATGTTTGAGGATGGATAACAAGAGATGTTTATCAAAATGGCAAACAATATTCAACAAAAAATGAACTTCGTGAAGCCATCTTCAGAAGCTGGAACAACATCCCCCACACCTTAATGGAAACACTTATTTCTAGCATGCCCGACAGAATTTTTGAAGTCATCAAAAGCAGTGGAGGTAGAACTCATTATTAAATTTGGTTGTTGAATGTTTTCATACACTTTTCATACATGTTTTGTACAATTTCGTAGAATTTTTGTCTCTGGTCTTATAATTTTGATCATGTGTAAATCACCTCATTTTATTTTTATAAAAATGTAAATTTCTAAATAAAATGTTTGGAATGTAGCTTTTTGTTTCCATAACCTTTTAGATTGTAGTATTGGTAACCTTAAGTGGGAGGAGTTTAAAAATCTATCCGTAAAAAAAATATTTCTTTTTAAAGATTTTTAATTGGTCTTAAAATTTTGATCAGGAGTGTGTATATATATATATATATATATATATATATATATATATATATTTTCTAAACATACGCTGTTAAATATAAGAGACAATGAATGTCTATTATGTTTAATCATGAGCCGTTCTAAATGTCGTATTTTTGCTTTAATTTCAGTTGAAAATAAAGACAAAAATTCTCCAACATTTGGATATTTATTTATTGGTTTTCTTCTAAGCTTTCAGCTCACATGAGCCATCTTCAGAGAGGTCGTTCAAACTGAAATATTATAAAATCCACCATCACCGACGATTTTATTTTGTGATGGTTCACCTGAAACAGGCCTATACTTCCGATTTACTATGAAATAACGTGTCTACTTTAATTTTTCTTATATTTGCTCTATATGTATTTATATACATATATATTTAGAGCTCTCTTAGAGAGTTATCCTACCACTGTATGTACAGGATACTCCTTTGGATTCTTCTATACCCTCACTGCATGCTCATATATATATATATATATATATATATATATATATATATAGTTTCTTCATTTTGTTTATTGAAAATCTCATAATACCATTTTCTCTGTACTTATTTTTTCAAGTTTTTAAAAAAGTAGGCATATAATGCAAATCATTTTGACATCAGTTTTGATTTCATAGTAAAAAGATAATATATAACCACCACTGTGTTTGTAAATCACAATTAATGAGTTCATGCCTGATTGATTACAGAAGAAGACATGAGCATAATTCTTGGACCTTTGCTGGAATATTATCGAGAACGTAATGTATACAGATGCACAATTCTCACAGACATTCAACCTTACACAGGATAAATGTAGAAAGAAAAATATTTATATAAATAGTATTAGTAACAATTGTCCCACAACAATCCCTTTCTTCCTGATTTTCAATGCATTCCCAGTAAAATCATTAGCAATACATTTATATCATACATATAATAGCCGTGTTCTATCAGTAATGCTTACCTTTTTTCCTGATCACAGACAATACTTTTCTTCCTGGTTTTCAATGCACAACATTTTGAATGTCATAACAGTAAACCCATTCTTAGTTTCTCATTTTGTTGTCTGTCAAATTGCAAAAAAATATTTCCAACTTTGCACATTTCATACATAGATGGAATTTCTTCGGATTAATAATGTTTTTTATTAATGCAATAAGCTTTTATATATGTATACGCACACACATATATATCTATATTGGTCATAAATCCAATAAAACAGCTTGGAGATAAATCTCAAAGAATCCTATTAATATTAAATATTAACACTGATCCAGCCAGAGGTCTCAATGTAATTAAATGTATTTATATACAGAGCTTATACTTATAATATAAAAAAATCAAATTTTCTTAAATTGGGTGACCATTTCAAGCGATAAATTTAACAGCCGTCTCATCAGTGAGACCAAAACATTATAGGAAAATAGATTTATTTGTTTGTGTGTGTGTCAAAAACAGTAGGTAGGAAAAGAGGAATAAAAAGAGATCATTGCTACCGGGACATGTTAGATCTGCTTCATGGATGACAGTAACAAAAAGAGTTGCAATAAACAAATTAAAAAAAAAAAATAAGAAAGAAATACGTCAGATGAAATTATGGCTTTATAAGGCCACTGTTAAAGGGTTACAACCAGTTTGTTTTGGGATTGACATTATTCGGGGGCCTTGTAAAGCTGTGATTTTGTCTAATCTTCTTCTTTATTTTTATTGTTAATTTATTTTATTGTATCTCTTTTTTCTGTCCCCTTTTTTCTTTTCCCTACCCTTACTTCCATTTTTTTTTACACACACACATTTATTTTCCTATATTTAAATGTAAAATATTACATTTAAAAAATTTGATTATATATATATATATATATATATATATATATATATATAATAATAATAATAATAAAACTGACTCTGTACGTATTCTAATCTTAAAATGTTACACAAGAAACTTTTAAAGACTATGAATAACCAGCAGAATCTAACTCCGTTATCGTCCTCGGCTATAGAGCTTTGGACAAAGAGGGGAAAAAAAAAGAAAACTGCGTAGGACCGACAATGCATACGGTTCTTCACAGTAAAGAAAAAAATCCTCGAACGGAACGAACCACCAGGAAAGAAAAGTGCTCGATACTAAACTAACCAAAAAGTGTTAACAAAAAGGCAGTTACGCAGAGCAAAAACACACGAAAAAAATCGCAAGATCGCCAAGACCTACCGCGGTTTCGCACAACGGCTCGTCAGGGCCTGACGAGCCGTTGTGCTAAACCGCGGTGGAGTCTTGGCGATCTTGCGATTTTTTTCGTATATATATATATATATATAGTGTATTGAGGCAGCAAATATTCTTAACATATACTGTTAAATATAAGAGAAAATGAATGTCTATTATGTTTAATCATGAGCCGTTCTAAACGTCGTATTTTGGCTTTAATTTCTGTTGAAAATAAAGACAAAAATTCTCCAACATTTGGATAATTTTTTATTAATTTGTTTCTAAGCTTTTGGCTGACATGAGCCATCTTCAGAGAGGTTATTTAGATGGTAATACAATAACATCCACCATCACCGACGATTTTAATTGGTGTTGACATAAATCTCCGCTTGGCAACGGCAATAGTTACCAAAAATAATAAACGCAGTTCTTAAGTTTGCGATGCGGTTCTATGACGTCACACCGCGTGATAGTGTGAAATGACAACAGAACTATGTGTTCAAATGTGATGTAGCGTGTTATGACCGGATTTAAAGGTGATTTTATTAAGTATGGGTTGCTTGGATAGCTTAGAACCAAATTAATAAAAAAATATCCAAATGCTGGAGAATTTTTGTCTTTATTTTCAACAGAAATTAAAGCCAAAATACGACGTTTAGAACGGCTCATGATAAAACATAATAGACATTCATTGTTTCTTATATTTAACAGTATATGTTTAGAAAATTGTCTGCTGCCTCAGTACACTATATATATATATATATAGTGCAATTAATAAATTGTTTTCTAAATGATGCAAAAATGAAAATAACATTTGCATCTCATTTTAACAGATATATTTACCAAAATTACACAAAAATATGTTGAAATACGAAAGAGTAATAATATTCAATTAAATTGCCATAGGCTTCAACCACAGCTTCCAGACAACTTCAGAATCTCCTGCAACTTTTCTGAATGGTGACCTTGATTAATTTGGGGAATTCTGCCATAATCCTTGCCTTCAGTTTATCTTTCATATTACAAGAAGTTTTGTCGGTCTCTTGCTCAATTGCACTCCACACTTAATAATCAAAGAAGTTCTAGTCTAGGGAGTTAGGTGGTCAGATGTAAGGGCTGATGCAGTTGCAGAAATTGTCTAACAGCTATGATTGGGGTCTCCAGCTTGTGTGGCATGGTGCACAGTCCCATTGCCAGTCATAGGGTCTTCCAGAAGCCACCTCTTGACTCTAGGGTAGCACTACATTCTCAAGGAACTTGATATGGGCCTCTGTGTTGAGCCATTGTCCAACTGGTCCTATTATCCTGTGCAGTTGAAAAAAGGAAAACAAACAACGCACTTGTACAAAATTAAAAAATATAACATGGTGACAATTTATCCACCGCACCCTCCGTGTGTGGGGAGAGATTGAGCGAGACAGAGGGATTGAGAGATAGGGATATTTTAATGAACAAAATTAATGCTTTTTATAATTGTTGTATCGTGGAATGAAGAGATAGACATAAAAATGTAGATAAACTACTTTATTAACAGAGTGGTACAACCAAGATGTATATACAATATTTACAGTCTCATGCAGTAGTTGGTGTTATTTCCTGAAGTCCGTGATAATGACAACTCCCGTGCTAAGCATACATTGTCTTTTATACATCTGGGCAACTGGATGTCACATAGTATGAGCCACGACACAACAATAATTCATCATTGAATCCAGTATTATTGTGAACCTCCACACCATCGATCCTTCGTGTTGACACCCAAAATCTTGCAGCTGATCAATAGTCGATCAGTTTGTTCCAAACTGGGATCGGCCCATGTTGTGCTTGATTGGTCACAAGATTGGTTTGGGTTGAAAGTTGCCGAAAATCTACTGCAAACGTGAGAGCCACAATAAAAAAATTAGATCTTTGTAATTTTAACAACAAAGAGTTTCTATACATACATTCGGTTGATTACATTATTTGGTTAGAGTTTGTCACTCTTGCATGCAGACAGCTATAATTTCAAACCACATCTTCTACAGGATGTAACACTATCTAAGTTGGTTGGTCTAGCACTAAGCTGAAATGCAATTTTCTTCTAAGGCAGGCAGTCACATGACAACACAACTCTCGTGTTAACTTGCTTCATACTGGTTCAACTCTACGGTACAATACTCTACTATCTTTTCTGTTTATATTGATTCTTTGGGTGGTTGTGACACACTTTTAGATACACTTAGCATTTTCAAATGACAAGTAAGGGATCCTCGTTTTGGTCAGCTGATCAACCTCGTCTCTCTCTTTCCTAAGTGCTTCCGACTATGGTTCGAGGAAAAGGAATGTTCCTTCGACTTTCTCCAGAATCCACCAGGACACTTTTCCATTGGTCATCTGATCAACCCGTCTGTTTCTCTCTTGTGTAAGTGTCTCCCACCACCACCCAAAGGGGCATGTTTCAACTCAATGGTCAAATTTTAATTATCGTTCGTTTTGCTTTTCCGCTTTTGGTGTGTGATCGTTTTTGCATCTGTGTTTTTATCATTTCAATCATTATGAGAAATTATTTAGCTTTGGTCAAAAAGAAAATCATATGTTTCTCCTTTAATTCTTAATGTCACAAAATTCCCCAAAGAACCAGGAGACTATTTGTGAGAATTTTGTCTTCTTCTCAGCAAGAGACAACTGTCACCAGGGTCATAAAATGCCTCCAAGCAAGCCTACCTCACAGATGACTGTTGCTTCTCTCAATGGTCATTAAATTTTTCAATAATAGAGAAAATAATTTTTAGTGAAAATAGATTTCCTACTTTTGTAATAAAATCTTTGACAGCATTTAAGAGTCATAATAAATGTTATCTATCTTTCTTGGGCGGTCTAAACATATCTCTTGCTTAGCTCTAGAGAAGAAGAAAGAAAGAAAAATCAACTATTACTGCCCTTCCTTCTTTCTTTCCCTTGTCCCTTCCCTTTTTGATACCAAAAATAGTATTACATCATTATCAATGAATCCATGGACACATCCCTTCTTTTTCTTCTTCTTTGTGCCCTGTCCCTTCAGGACGTAGGCAATCATGGCTTTCCATGTTTCCCTGTCCCTGGTGGCTCTGAGTATGCTTTCTCCTGTTACACCATGCAATCCTTGTTCCGTTCTGATTAGGTCCTTCAAATATGTTATCTGTTGCATTCCCCTGTCTTTTTTCCCCTCTATCTGGCCTGTTAGTATCAGGTTCTTCAAGTCCTCCTTCCTCATTGCATGTCCCAGGAACTTCAGCTGTCTCTTCCGGATACTCACTATTAATTTCCTTTCTGTTTCCATCCTTTCCAAAACCTCATCATTGCTCACATGCTCAATTCATGATATTCACAGCATCCTTCTGTAGAACTACATTTCAGTTGCTTCAAGTTTTTCCTTCATCTTTGATGATATTGTCCAGCATTCACTGGCATACTGAAGGACGGACAGCACATAGCAATCCAGTACTCTCTTCTTTGTTTCTAGCAAAATTGTCCTGTTTCTTAATACCTTACTCAACTTCTGGAATGCTTCCTTCACCATGCCAATTCGCTTTCAGATCTCTATGTCGCACTTTCCGTCTTCTGTTATAACACTTCCTAGGTATTTAAATTTTTGTACCTGCTTGATTCTAGTACCCATGACCTGTATTTGGCATACTGGGCTGCCCTTCTTAGTGATGACCATGTATTCGGTTTTCTTGCAGTTTATTTCTAGTCCTTTCTTGTTACTTTCTTCAGCTACCTTCTGTAGGAGGTCTTGTAGTTTCCTTTCTGTGTCTGCTATCAGCACTGTACATTTTCCAAACACATTTCTTTAATGACATCATCATTATCTTCTCCAGTATTCACTTCATAGCAAGCATCAATTTGTTTTTCTTTGACAAGTAGGGATCATACTCAAATATTCCTGCTACGTCCAGTTGTTTCATTCCTCTCCCATCAAAGACTTAAAGTTTCAAAGACTTTGAAACCTTAAAAGGTTACACATTGCACATTTGAAAGCTATTGTTAGAAATAATTAATTCCAATTAACTGTTACAGCTTCTTTAACCCTTTGTTGCATATTGGTTACAATTGTAACTAATATGCAACAAAGGGTGGAGAAAGGTTACAATTTTAACCAATGTGCAACAAATGTTACAGAAAGGTAACAATTTTAACCAATATGCAACAAATGTTACAGAAAGGTTACAATTTTAACCAATATGCAACAAATGTTACAGAAAGGTAACAATTTTAACCAATATGCAACAAATGTTACAGAAAGGTAACAATTTTAACCAATATGCAACAAATGTTACAGAAAGGTAACAATTTTAACCAATATGCAACAAATGTTACAGAAAGGTAACAATTTTAACCAATATGCAACAAATGTTACAGAAAGGTAACAATTTTAACCAATATGCAACAAATGTTACAGAAAGGTAACAATTTTAACCAATATGCAACAAATGTTACAGAAAGGTAACAATTTTAACCAATATGCAACAAATGTTACAGAAAGGTTACAATTTTAACCAATATGCAACAAATGTTACAGAAAGGTTACAATTTTAACCAATATGCAACAAATTTTGTTACAGAAAGGTTACAATTGTAACCAATATGCAACAAAGGGTTAAGTATATTTTTATTTTTGTTTATATTTTATTTGTTTAAACATTATTTTTAATGGATATTCATATTTGAGTAGATACTTTGTTTTTATTATTAAACAGTATATTTATTTATTTACACCTACTGGCCTGAATAATTTGAGAAATCTTGTTAAGAAAACATGCCAGAAGACTTCTATTTTCCTAACAAAATATCTTTACAGTGGAACCTCTACTTACGAAATTAATTTGTTCCAGAAGTCGTTTTGTAACATCAAAATTTTGTAAGTAGAGACGCTTTTTACCCTATAAATGCCCTAATCAATTCATAGCCGCCACCTCGAACCCCTCAAAATCTCATGAGGCAACAGCATTGGGCCACAGTTTTTTCTCCAAGCCACATTAAGGGTACATCTGGTCACTTCCTGCCAAGCCATGTCAATTATATTGAGACAAACAATATCGAAGTGCTGCTTCCAAAATTCACAAAGGGTAAGCTGGGTGTTTTCAGTGATGTCAAGACACCTCTTGAACAGGTGTTTCGTATAGAGTTTCTTGAAGTTCGAAATGACTTGTTGAGGATAGAGGTGGTGTTTGGTGGAAGATACAGCACCTTAATAAATGAGAACTCCTCTAGGATATCATCTTCGAGGCGGGGCTGGTGGATAGGGTCATTATTGAGAATGAGGAGGCACTTGAGAAGGCAGTGAGATGGACTCTGGGAACTGCGTGTAGCAGCACGTATTTTGAAATTTTAGCCTTTTGTATCCTGAAAATTCTTTTGTAACAAGAGGCAATATTTTTCCGAAGAGGCGTTTCATAACCTGAAAATTTTGTATCTATAGCCTTTTGTAAGTAGAGGTTCCACTGTATATAATTGTGTATTTGGGCAGTTACCTGTCTTTTATGCAGGTTTCATTAAGAATGACAGAAAAGGTAGTATGGTTAAGTTTCTTATATAATTTTTCATGTGATATTATGATTTTTTTAGGATACAAATTATATAAATATTGCCCAAAGAAAAATCCAACACTTAAAAATATCAACTATGAACATGGTAACAATGTACTTTCTGTGTTTAGATCATAAAACACACACCTGACTCTACAAACATACATAAACATTGCACATATTCAGACACACATAAATAGAATTCACCCTTGATAATGGCTAAAAGTATAGCCAAAAATGCTTCCAAAAATTTGGACAATTTTTATATAATTTATGTTCTGAAAATTTTTACATAATTATGTTCAAAAGACAAAAGGTAAACTTATCTTAATCATTAAGTTTTGTCCTCTGAGAGACATTTTAAGTTTTGTCCTCTGAGAGACATTTTAAGTTTTGTCCTCTGAGAGACATTTTAAGTTTTGTCCTCTGAGAGACATTTTAAGTTTTGTCCTCTGAGAGACATTTTAAGTTTTGTCCTCTGAGAGACATTTTAAATTTTGTCCTCTGAGAGACATTTTAAGCTAACACAAGGATTTTATTTTATATACATGAGCAGAAATGTTGTTTGTTTTTTGAAATTTTTACATTTATGAAACACTCATCAGGTTAGCTAAAGATTCAAGCAAAGTTATGGAGGATGCTAAGTGGGTAAATGATATTCTTGAATGTATGGGTAGGTCTTGAAGGCTATCACAATGCATTTAGTAAAATAAAGGAAAATAAAGAAGGTGTTGGGTATCACCTATTTATTATTCATTAATATTTCAAGATCAAAATCTCATCTTCAGAATGGCAGGAGAGCTTGTTTTCACATCTGCTCGTAGACTGTGTCTTTCAATGAATGTTCATCCTTTGCTGCTATTGCTGTCATTAATTGAAGTGAGTATGTGTGTGTACCTATAAGTGTATTTGAGCATGTATGTGTGTGTGAGTTTATAGTTTATATATGTGTGTGCGTTGAACATAATAGGATATGGATTTTTCATATCTTTGTTAAAGTGATAGTGGGCGCCATTTTATGATCTGATGATATCTGTCTGCTTTAATTTATGATTTATATATGTGCATGGCGGGCATTGATTTGGCATTTTCGTACCTCTGTCAGAATTGTTTTGGCCCATTTGGGTGTCGTTTTACAACTTGGTGTTATTACCTATATATTATTCTAAATTGAAGGCGTGTTTATTGCTACATTTTTTTTTCCATCCGGTATTTGGTATTCGTTCTTGTGTGTTCTCATGTGTGCTTATGCATGAGCTTGTCGTGTGTTTATGTGCATATACTTCTAATTCTGTGTTCATTTTCTAGATATATATATCTACATACCTTTTCCCTGTATCATGTGTGCGTATGTGTTCTAGAGTTATAGCATGTTGGAGTGTATGTGTAAATATATACATGTGTGTGTATGTGTTCCAGTGTATAGCATGTTGGAGTGTGGGATAAGAGTGTGTGTGTGTGTGTATGCATGTTTATAACTTTTATATATAAAGGTATACTTTACTTATTCCACTCTACCTAAGTATTAAGCGCTTTTTTGTTCGTTGATTACGTGGAGTTTTTTCTTTGGGCTACGGGCTGACTCGGTCCGAACTCTTTTGACTGATGTTCATGTACTTAGCTCTTTCTTTTTTAAAATCATTTTTTTCCCTTCTTCGTAGATCTGTGGAAGGTTTTTTGACACAAATATGGTTATTATCCCTTTTATATATATATATAACATAGTGATGATCCACATATACTGTCTTAATATGTATAGGAAAGAATATTAAAAAGTTTTGAATTTAAAAATGTACTTTTTTTGGACAGTATTTGTATATTTTTATTATTGTATTTTATATTTCAGACTGCCCTCGGTCCTTCATCAGAAACAAGTGATTTTTAAATTTGAATTAGAAACGTATTTCCCGATAGCGTCCGAATATTTTTTGTTTACATCACGTGGTGCGTTTGTTCACAACACATGGCACATCTGTGGAGAGAGTCTGTCTCCCACCAAGCCACGCCGAAAGCGACAGACCTTATTTAAAAAAAAAAATATATATATATTAGTAAATGTAAATCTATCTTTAATAATACTTATAAATTTGTTTTAGATAAAAAATTTTGGAATATCTGAAAAAAAAAAAAAATTTTTTTTAGCTATTGAAATATTTGTAAAGATTCAACACACCTAAGTCCCTATTTAACCCTAGCTTGTGTGTATTTAATTTTAAAATCCAGTATTTTTCTTTCTTTCTGCGTGTGTATGTAGAACTAAAATATAATTTCTAGTGGCTATAAGTTCGGAGGTATGTCTGTGTGTGTGTGTGTGTATGCGTATTCTGGCTTCTAGTGTGGTATACTTGTTGCACTGGTCTCATGTTTAGAGGCATGTATTTGTGTGTGATAATCTGTGATTGTATGTTTGTGTATATACGCCTTACTGTTGTGACTGGTGTGTGTCAGGTGTATGACAGCATTAATTATTCTGTTATGTAGTCTAGATAACTCCTGTCTATTGTTGATCTGTGGGTGGAGTTTAGCTATTATTAAAGATTCCTTTATGTGTAAGTTTCTGCTCTCTTGAATATTTTATCTTAATGCAATTTAATAGTTAAATTACATTAGTTTAGGATTAATCCATGTGTTATATATTTCAAATAAATATTGAATTGTGTCACTTGGCATCCTCCATAGCTTGACTAGACTTTTTGGCCAACTTGATAAAGATTTATGAGTGTTTCTTAAATTTAAAAATTAAAAAAAACCAACAATTTTTAAAAAATCTTTTTTATTGGTTTGTTTCACCCTGTACAAATCGTAAGGAACAAACAAGTCAGTGGTTTGGATTAAAAAGCAGCTACTGCCACAGGTTGGGGATGTCATATGCCAGAAGCATCTTCACCATTTTACAGAATTAAAGGCCTTAGATAAATCTACAAAAAGTAAGGTGGTCAATAGATTCTTTGCTCTGATGCCCTCAATAATTTGCCAAACAGTCAGGATTTTCTCAACGGTTGATCTATTTTTTTAAAATTGCATAGTTCCATTCATGGAAACCTCCCAACCTCTGTTTGCAACATAGTGTAATATAACAATCTGGCCCCACCCGAAGAAGTGATGCAAGCGATGGTGTTTCCCATCGGTGAAGGGGGCGGCGAAGCGACAAGACAGGTGTTTGTGAAATACATCCTGTCGAAGCTGGAGCGGATGTCGTTTTGACCTTATTTCCGACAGCGGCGGAAATGGCTACAGAGGCAAACAGATCAGGTGCCTCTTAGAATTACGTGGGCGTTGCGTGGGCGAGGCAAAACCGGAAGGAAAGTCCCGGTTCTAGAGGACTATATAAAGACCTCGACACACGGATTCGCCAGTAGCAGCGAACGGCCAGTGGAAGCAGCGAGAGACAACACAGGCAGACTACACTCCCGTCAGCCATTCTATATGCGCCCTCACCCTTTCCGTTCTCTATTCCACACGGTCCGTCGTCATTAATAAAAATATAACCTTATATTTTTATATATGCGTGTTTGTTGTTTTGTCGTCGTACGGCGATATATAACAATACTTGTGGAAAATACAACCAAAATAGAGTTATCCACATGCAAAAAATTGTTAAAGATAATGGAAGTATTAATAATAAAAAAGAAAATGTCAAAATTCAATAATATAAAAATTGCAAAAATCTTTTGAATATGATGTCTTTTACACACACACATACATATAATTATTCCGTCTGTTTTAAAATTTTTTTTTTTGTAGACTCCCAAATATGATTTTCTTTGTCCATCTGTATCATGTACTTCTGCTTTGTAAATAACCCCTTCGTTTTTACAAAGTCCGTCAAGTGGACAAATTACATTCCTTGTTAATAATGTTATGTTGCTTGCTATTATTTACGTTTCTGGCATATGTTTTTTTTTTTTTGTAATTTTCTAAGTTACTGGTACAGCTATAACTTAATTTGATTAAATTCCTTCTGAAAATTTTATTCTAGTCTAAGTTTTTTTTGGAGGGTACATTAATTAATTAGGATGTGCGTTGTGGTATAGTGGATATCAACTCGGAACGAGGAATCAGGGAGCTGAGTTTGAATTCCAGTTGAATTCATTGCATTCACTAACGCGCAAATACCCTTGGGAAAGGTATTAATCCGTCGCTTCCTTCCAGTTATGGGTTAAATAACAGGACAGATTGGGTTCTATAGCCTTGGCTGGCAACCAGTCTACCGCAGAAAGCAATGGCAATCTACTGTGGGATAATCTTCTGCCCAGTCAGTCATGTCTCTTTCAAGACATGATCGCCCAAAGCATGTATCACGTATGGCACTTAACTGACTGACATTAATTAATTTAAAAAATATTTGCCCTATTTTAAATTTTACTTCTAAATCTTCACAAATCTACATTTAAGTTAAAAAAACCTAAAAAATTTTACCAAACTAGTTAACCACATATGGAAATTAAAACAAAAAAATGGCAAAGACCCTGATATAACTTGGAGTATGATAAAATAAAAGCCAGACTTTACAATGGCGGTGATGTTTGCAGATTGTGCTATGAAGAAAAGTTAGCTATTATGTTATTTCCAGAATAAATAAAAAAATACTAAATAAAAGATCAGAAATAATGTCCAGATGTAATCACACCAAAAAATGCATATTAGGATCATACAAACTGGGATGAAAGTGTTTAAGATTCTTAAGTAACTCCTCTCTAATTTTGAAAATTTTCAGTTATTTAAAAATTCCAGTCAGTATTTGTAAAAATCCCTGTTGTACATTTAAAAAATGTTGGAAATTCAGTTATTATAGATTGCCTGAAGATACTGAAAGGTTGAAACCTAGGTTGTGGAAATAACTCATTTTCAAATGAAAATATATATATATATATATATATATATATATATATATATATGTATATATATATAATCAGTTCAAAAACATCCTTTATAATAAATAATATATTACATACCTCTTAAGAAGTGTGTTCCTGGTCAAACCAAATTCAAGAATAACTTGACTTACCACTACATGCTTATAAAAAAAAATCACATTACATCTCTCAGGCCATAGCTCAATTTGGACCCATTTAAACACATGGAAATCAGACAAATTCCACCCACAACATAGTTGTAGAAAATACGACTGTAATATACTCCTCTATATGCAAAAACAAAAATGAATGGAAGTGTTAATAATAATAAAAAGATGCCAGCTCTTAATAATATTGACTATGAACATGGCCACGATGTGCTGACTGTGTTTTAACCGATTTAAATATTGTTTAGTAATATTCAGGAATAGTAGGTCATTCTAAGGTTCTTTTCTGAACACTTTTATTGAAACAATAAAGGTAAAGATACTCATCTGAACAATGTCTGGAATCTAAAGGCTCTTGTAATCTCGTTGCCAATTCCTAGATTTTCTTTTTACCTATTATTGCACCTCCATCTTTCTTGAAATTTTTTTTCTTAAACTGTTGAATTTAATTTTGCAGAAGAATTGGATGAAGAAGAAAGTACAGCCATGAAACTTGCGGACCTACGTGATTTTCGCCCCTTTCCGGTACACATGGTTGTTGAGTTCCTCAAACTCTGTTCCTCGTATTTGGTCTTTGTGGCTTTTATCCTTCTCCTTGGGAAGCACTCACTGATTGCTGCTGCCGATCTTTGGCTGGTGAACTGGATGTGGAAAGAGCCAGCCCTCGTCTATGAGATCAAACCAAACACAACAGTTGTCATCCCAAAAGTGAGTAAATCTGTTGAAGCAAAGCCCGAAAGGCAGAAATTTAATTAGTTTTGGGGATTCCAATCAATTGGATGCTTGCTGGGTCATCTACTTGCTACTCTGTGTCAAGGCTCATGCATGAAAATGTAGCAACCAGCTAAATTGGGAACAGGTTACTAAACCACCGTCATTTACTTAGTATTTTTAACACTTCCACTAGTGAGGATGCACTTATCATCGACATCCTTAGCGTCCAACCTTGGTTCATTTGGTGCCTCCATGATGCTTAAATCCAACATCCATTTGAAGTGAGGATTGGAAAATTCTTGGGCATTGGTCACATGGTACAGCAGATTGCCTTCTTCTTACTTCATTTTTCTTCCTTTGTCAAAAGTGGAATAACCAAAATGAATGGCTCTTTGCCAGGATAAACTCTGTGTTAAGGTTCTAGCTTGAAGAGGAGATATGACACCCAAACCCCTCCTGGTCTCTAAATTATGTTTTGTGCGCGAACTGGCCATAAGTTTGTCGCACCTGAGTCTGCAGCTGTTTGCTTCCATTCCACCCCCAGTTGATCGAAGATGTCAAATGATCAGTCAAAAATCTTTCACTTCCTCTGCCATGTTGTGATTTCTGATCTCAGAGAAAGTTACGAACATGTGAAAAAAGGATGGTTATCTTCGTGCTGCATTTCTTGACCACTGAAAACGAGGTAGTTGGGTGCACATGCAGAAATAAGGGAAACAGGCAAGAACAAAAAAACAAGGCAGTAGTGAAGGCCAGTCTATGTGGGTTAATAATTACATTGTAATTCTCTGTACATCAAAAGAGAGAGAATAATAAAAATAAAAGGCCGAAATGTCATGAGCATGGCAATAAAAATGTGGACAACAGTCCGAACAATGTTCTCATTGTCGTTTTGTGTGTTTTAATCATGCTACTATGACTAATTGATATGAATTCATTTATGGGGTCAATGCATTGAGAGAAGGGATTTGAAAGAGGCAGGAGCCCAAAATGACAATTACATGTTAGGGAGACTAAAAAATCGAACAAGTATGGAAATTAAAAAATCCCGAAAAAGACAGAGGACAGAAAGTGTGACACTGAAATCTGAAGGTAGGCTGGAATGGCCAAGGATGAATTCTAAGCTAAGCAGAGTATCGAGAGACAGGAAAATTTTGATGGAAACAAAGAAGAGAAATAATTAATAATTAATTCTTGTTTATATGCTGATTACTGATTTGTTGTTAAGTCCATTAATATTTTTCTGTTTGAGTATTGAATCTTTTGTGAAACCAAAGGTGTATGCCTAAAATTATTTGACACACACGATAGCTAGATAGGTTAAGAGAGACTAGGTGCCTCACCTAGTAAATTCTATTTCTTTTAATTTTCTTTTCAGGTAATTCCTGTCAATGACACGTACTATGTGTGCATATATGTTGCAATCTGTGTAGGTGTTACTGTAGCAACAGTACTTACAGGTCTTCTGCTCAAATTCACTTTGGTTAGAGGAGCTGGGCGCCTCCACCATAAAATGCTCACCTACCTCACAAGTCTGCCTGTCATGTAAGTAAAGTTTTAAAAGCGATGTCCACATTACAGTGAATGTTCAATTTAACCGATTTTAGATTAAATGGACATTATCTTAATGTTGAGATTAGGTCAGGTTGAATTTTGCAAATAATGAAATGTGCAGCCTTTGCTCTCTCTCTCTCTCTATCACACTATCTTTCTCTCTTGCTCTCAGTTTGTCTTTGTCTCCCTTGATCAGTCTTTTTCACTCTCACTGTCTTTCTCTCCTCTTTGCACTCTCTCTCTTTCTCTTTTGCCATGTTTCTGTTTGTCTCTCTCTCTCTCTCTCTCTCTCGATTGTTTTTCTTTTTTTTTTTCACTCTGACTCTCTTTCCTTTGCTCTGTCCCTCTCACAATTGTACTTTTTCTCTTGCTCAATCTTTCTCTCTTGCACTTTTTGTCTTTCCATCAAGCTCTCTTTTTTAACTCTGTCTCTCTCTCATTCCTTAGCGATTTGTCTCTTTCTCCTTCACTGTCTCTCCTTCTCTCTCACTGTTTGTTTCTTTCTCACTAGCTCTGTCACTTTATCTCCCTTCTCACTCTCCCTATCCTCCTCTCTGTTTCTCCTTCTTGCTCTTCCTCCCTCCCTCACATTTTTTCTCTTGCTCTTTCTCTCTCATTCTCAATTTCTATCTCTCCTTTCTTTAAGCTTCTCACCGTTCCTTTCACTTTTGCTCTTGGTTTCTCATTGATTTGTTTTGTTTCTTTCTGTTTTTCTCTCTTCCACACACCCTCTCACTCTTTCCCCCAGTTTCTCTCTCTCTCTTTCTCTTGCATTTTCTTCCTCTCTGTTTTCACTCTCACAACTTCTCACTTTTTCTCCTTGATTCCCAATGTATCCCCCATCCTCTCACTCTATCTTCCTGTTTCTCACTCTCTCACTCCCCCTCTTTCTCACTTTAAGCTTCTCACTCTCTCTCTCTTTCTCTTTCTTCCTACTTCTCCTTATCTCTCTCTCCCGACTTCTCACTCTCCCTCTTTCTACCTTCTTATTACTATCACACTCTCTCTCTCCTTGCTTTTAACTCCCTACCCTTCTTTCTCCTTGATTCTCAATCGCTGGAATTTCTCACACTCCTTCTCTGCTTCCCTCTCACTCTTTCTCCCTGTTTCTCTCCCTCTTGCTTTTTCTCTCTACTTCTCCCCCTTCCTCTTGTTTTTCCTCCCTGCTTATTCTTTCTTTTTCTCCCACTTCCTCTTGTTCTTACTTTCTGCTTCTCATTCTCCCTCTATTTGCTTCTCAATCTATCACTCTTTAGTCTCACTGTCACTCTCTCTCTTGCTCTTTCTCTTTCTCTCTGCCCCTCCATCTCCCTCTAACACTTTTCACTTTCTCTTGCTCTCCTTGTTTCTCAATTTCTCACTTTTCATTTTCCCTGTATCACTGTTTTTATTGCTCTCTCTGATCCTCCCTCTCAATCTTTCTCTCTCTCTCCCTCTTTATCTTTGTATCTGAATCTCTTCCTCTTTAGTCTCACTCTTCCTCTTGCTCTTTCACCTTCTCTCTGTTCCTCCATCTCTCTGCTTCTCCATCTCACTCTTTCTCTCTGTCCTTCCCTCTCACTTTTCTTTCTGCTTCTCTTTCTCACTCTTTCTCTTATTTAGTCTCTCTCTCTCCCTCTTTTTGTATTTGAATCTCTTCCTCTTTAGTCTCACTCTGTCACTCTCCCTCTTGCTCTTTTGCCTTCTCCCTGTCCTTCCATCTCTCTGTTTCTCCCTTTTGCTCTTTCTCTATCCCTCCCTATCACTTTCTCTCTGCTTTCCCTCTCACTCTTTCTCTCTATTCTTCCCTCTCACTTTTGTTTCTGCTTCTCTCTCTCTCACACTTTCTCCCTGCTTCTCCCATTTAATCTTTCCCCCTTTCCCTCTTTATCTTTGTATTTGAATCTCTTCCTCTTTAGTCTCACTCTGTCACTCTCTCTCTTGCTCTTTTGCATTCTCCCTGTCCCTCCATCTCTCTGCTTCTCCCTTTCACTCTTTCTCTATCTCTCCCACTCACTTTCTCTCTGCTTTTCCTTCTCACTCTTTCTCCTGGCTCCTCCCTCTTATATAATGTGTTTTCTGTTTTGACACCGTGCTCCAATGTTTATGTTTGTTTCCCAATGACGTCATTACAAAACAAAGTCATATTTTCTCTTTGTTGTTGATTTACTTTTTTATGCTTTTTGTAAAATAACAATTAGGATGCTGAAAATTCTCAACCTAGCTCACTTCCCCAAAATTTTCAGATACTGATTTGGAAAGGTCAGTGGGTCAAGCTGAGAACTTTTCAGTACCTTTTTCCGACAAACCTTTTTTCATACTTATTCAGATTTTGTTTTTTTCCCCCCTCTCAATCAAGACATTTTGAATCAACACCTCCATGCACGATATTAAACACTTTTTCTGCCGATAGCAGAATTGTTGATCAGGTAAGTGAACTATTTGATCTTTCACTATTGAAATGATAATAATAATAATGGCATCTCAAAATTCATACAATCCCATTTGTTACCTGTTCTCCTTGGTGAAACAAAATGCATAGATTTGCACTCTTTATTACTTCTGACTTTCCTCACAGAAGTTTTATCAATGTGACAATTCTTTTTAATCATTTCACCCCAAGCAAGGCAGTAAAGCCACTGAGACACAAGGGGGTTACTGAAAAAAAAAAAATTATTATTATTAAGTAAGAACAATAATAGAAGATGAATTAAGAAAGTCTGGTGGAATATTTTACTGTCCCTTGGGAAGAAAATTTTTCAGAGGCCCATGAACGAAAGAAAAATCAGTACGAATTCGTGCATGCCGAATGCATAGAAAAAGGGTGGACATGTAATGTGATGCCTATTGAGGTTGGCTGTCGTGGATTTCTAGGACACTCCACTATTTCATTTCTTTCGAAAATAGGCATCACTGGAAGGGATTTAAAGAAGCAAATATGTCGCCTTCAATCTATTGTTCGACAAGCGTCATGCTGGATTTGGCGCAATTCGAAGAAATTCGCAAAGAAAGCATGACGTCGTCTACTTCTCCCGTTCTCGTTCTGCTCTTGAATTTTAAAAAACTGTTAAAGCGTTTTCATCTGTCTCAATGTGTCAATTGATTTTATTTTTCTGTCATTTACTTTGCCCAGTAGTGATTGCTGCTGGTGGTGCCAGGGGTGGCAGTCCCGCTTTAAACCACCGAAACTGTGTATTCACCCTTGGTTAGCGGCTGATGAGGGCAAAGTAAATGCACATGTGGTCATTGGTCACATGTTGTATGTAAGAAAAAATTTAAAAAAATTACTGATATAACTGGAATTTGCATAAACCTTCTCTTAGATTGGAGATTTTGAGGAGTGTGGAACCACTCTTAACTGCTGTTGTTCCCAGGTTTGACTCAGGGTAGTAGCATCTGTTAGGATCCAGGTATGGGTAAATAATGAACCTTCCAAATGAGGCATAAAGTAAATATGTATAAAAAAACATTTTTTATAGTAAAAAATTCCAACAATACATTATTATATAAAAACAATTACTGTAGTATGTTATGCCAACAACGATAACAAGAAGAAACACACATATATATATATGTGTGTGTGTGTGTGTGTGTGTGTAAAAATATAATCTTATATTTTTATTCTTTGTCGGTGATGCTTGTGTTAAACAGGAGGGCAACCAGAGAAAGATCCCACACACAAAGGAGCTGTCAGAAGGTTGTTAGCCAGTTTCTAACTTTTCAGCCAAAAGTTCTAGACCTTATATAGTCTTAAAGCTCCCACACATTTTTGTTTTATTAGGTTGACATTTTGTTGACATTATCTATGGGTGGATATATCTGTCAACCATCCTTGTCCTTTGTTGACATATATCAGTCAACCACATCCACCACTTTTCAAGTTAGTCGTCACTTGTGTTATTTTTTTTGTTGTTGCTGCACTTTGTTGACATCATCTACACCCGGATATATCTGTCAACAACCCCTTGTCCTTTGTTAACCTCATCCACGGCCGGATGTATCTGTCAATTACCTCTGCCGTTCAAGGTAATATATTACATGATGAACAATACATTTTATCTGAGGTTGAAGGTTCAGAAAACCAGGTTCTATAAGCTTGAATGTGTGGGTAGTGCAATGGAAATAATTATTAATTGGGGAACCAATTTCCAATTCCAGTTGGGTTTGTTATATTTACTTATGTGTAAACGCTATTGGGAAAGGTATGAACCTACCTCTTCTCCCCTCAGCTATGGGTTAATTAGTAAGACTTGTATCACTATATCATTATTATTTCAAAAAATAATTAAAATCAAATAAAAATTGCATCCAAAATATTTTAATTTCAGCATTAAATAACCCATAGCAGTTGATATGCTGTTAAACTAGAACTATATATGTGTGTGTGTGTGTGTGTATATATATATATATATATATATATATATATATATATATAAAAATAAAATAAATTTTGAAGTTATATTCACTGGTAATATCTTATTTTATTTTGAGTACTGAAATTTGCCAATGAAATGTGAAATCTCTCTTCGGGATTTCATGTAGAAATGATCATACAACGGTTTTGAACTATGAAATTTATTTTATTTTATAATTGGCTCTGTAATTTAAATATTAATTACATTGAGCCCTCCATCTGGATCATTTGTTAATATTAAAATATTAATATTAATTAGGATCGGGTCTTTGGGATTTATCTTCATGCTTTTCCTTTTGGATTTAAGTTTTTAAAATATATATATATATATATATATATATATATATAGTGATGATCATCCACGTATACTGTCTTAATATGTATAGGAAAGAATATTAATAAAAAGTTTTGAATTTAAAAACGTACTTTTTTAAACAGTATTTGTTTATTTTTATTGTATTTTTATATTTCAGACCGTCCTCGGTCCTTCATCAGAAACAAGTGATTTTTAAATTAGAATTGGAAACGTATTTTACGATAGCGTCCGAATACTTTTTTGTTTACATCACGTGGTGTCGATAAACCAATCAGCATGCGGCACGTCCGTTTGTTTATTTTCGGTAAACCAATCAACACGCGGCACGTCCGTGGAGAGAGTCTGTTTGTTTTAGACAAAAAATCTCTTGGAATATCTATTTTTTTGTTTATATCGCGTGGTATCGATAAACCAATCAGCATGCGGCACGTCCGTTTGTTTATTTTCGGTCAACCAATCAACACGCGACACGTCCGTGGAGAAAGTCTGTTTGTTTTAGATAAAAAATTCCTTGGAATATCTGAAAGAAAATTCTTTTTACCTATTGAAATATTTGTAGAGATTCAACACACCTAAGTCCCTATTTAACCCTAGCTTGTGTGTGTTTAATTTTAAAATCCGGTATTTTTCTTTCTTTCTGCGTGTGTATGTAGAACTAAAATTGGAGTCTATTAGTAAACATTTGCAATTTTCTAAAGTGTGATCGGGTTGATTAAAATGTGCTGCAATTGGGGAGTATACATTTTTTTGTCGTATATTTAGTTTGTGATTATTGAAGCGAAATCTAAAGCTATTACCGGATTCGCCGATATATCCACTGTTGGGGCAAATTGAGCAGAAGAGATAGTAGATGATGTCTTTGCTATCACAAGTAAGGTTTGGTGGGTGTAATTTTATTTTTGTGTTGGGTACAGAGAATGTTTTGTCTGTTATTAGATGTTTACAGATTAAACAACGGGGCTTTCCACATTTTAAATTCCCTGATAGGTTTGTATTATTTAAATATTTGTTAGAAGTGAGGATAGTTGATAGGTTGGGTGTTTGTTTCTTTGCATTTATGGGTGGCCTATCGAAAATGTCTTTGATGTTTTTGTTTGATTGGAGGTTCCTGTAATCATTTTTTAAATTTTTGATGAGTGTGTGGGAATATTGATTATGGTTAAAAACCATGGGAATTCGGTTATTATCTTTTCGTTTTTTGTATGTGAGAAGTGTGCTACGGTCTATGTGGATGGTTTTATGTAGTGCTTCCTTTATTATTTTTATTGGGTATTTGCATTTTAGAAACTGTTTTGTTAGGTTGTTAATGTTGTTTAGAAAATCTGGATGGTCTGAGCAAATGCGTCTTATTCTAATAAATGAGCTGTATACGATAGATTTTTTTAATTTGAGGGGATGACAGCTGTTAAAGTGTAGGAATTTATGTTGGTTTGTGGGTTTGTTGTATAGACTGGTGGAAAGTGTATGTTTATTTAATTTTACCATGACGTCTAAGAAAGGGACGGATGTGTATGAGTACTCCATGGTAAATTTGATTGTATTGTGGAAGTTGTTGCAGAAAGTGAAGAAGTTTTTTAATTTTTCTAATCCATGAGTCCATATTAAGAAAATATCATCAATGTACCTAAAATAGTGTGATGGTTTGCATTGTGAACTGTCTAGTATCTTTTTTTCTAAAATATGCATAAAGATGTTGGCATAACTAGGTGCCATTTTCGTGCCCATCGCTGTGCCGCTAATCTGTAAATAATGTTTGTTGTTGAATTTGAAATTATTGTGTGTTAAAATGAAATTAATTAATTGGCATAAATCTGTGATTTGGTTGTTAGGTAATTTGTTTTTGAGGAACTCATGGCATGCTGCTACTCCTTCAACATGTGGAATGTTCGTGTACAGGGACGTAACATCCATCGTTACTATGATATTATCACCTGGGACTAAATTAATGCTTTGTAACTTGTTGAGAAAGTCAGTAGTGTCTCTAATATAACTGGGTATGTCAGGTAATAGAGGTTTTAGAATATTGTCTATGTATCCAGATATAATTTCTGTGAGGGTACCGATGCCTGATATTATGGGTCTGCCAGGTGGTGTGATTTTAAGTTCTTTTGAAATTTTGTAGATTTCTTCATTGTTTGCTTGTTTAGTATGGTGTGGGTTGGATGAAGAGGTATTAGGGTGTTTTTCTGAAATGGTTTTGGGATAGTATAGAATGTTGCTGTTTTGGGGTTCTCAGGAATGAAGGATTTTATTTTGTTTTTTATGTTATGATTCAGGTTCTGAATGAGAAGTGATAATTCTGTTTTGTAAGTACTAGTCGGATCTAGAGGTAGGGGTGCATAGAACTTGTTGTTTTGAAGTTGTGATTCTGCTTCTTTAATATAGTTATTAGTGTCTAAGATGGTTATAGCTCCGCCCTTATCGGCTGGTACGATAATTATGTTTCGGTTTTTCTTAAGTGTATAGATGGCTTGGTGTTCTACTTTAGATAGGTTGTGTGTTTTTGTTTGGTGTCCTCTATTTTTTAAGAAGTTGTCCAAGTGTTGTCTGGCTTTGTTGGCGTATTGATCCAAGCGTTGGTTGCGTCCGCTTGGTGGAGTCCATAGGGTGTTATTTTTCGTAAGAGGAAATTTGGAGTATGGTTGTTTGTCGCTGTTGTCGTTAGAAGTGGATCTGTTGTTCGAGAAATATTCTTTTAGTCTCAGTCTACGAAGGTATTTTTCCATATCGTAGCAGAGGTTTAGAGGGTTTAGTGGCTGTGAGGGGCAGAATGTTAATCCTTTAGGTTTCTTCTTGGGTGAGAGTATATTTAGATAGGTTTGCGATGTGATTATCAGCAGAGATGTTATGGGTGTGTTGTACATGGTGAGATCTTCGTGGAATCTGTTGTATTAGGTAGTTATTCAGGTGAGGTATGTGTTGTAGAATGGGGTCCTCAGCAATTAGTGTATTGAGTTTTTGGTTTTTCAAAAATATGTGCTGTGTCAGCTTTTTTTCGTACAGAAAATTGAGTGTTTTTTTTACTTGAGAGTATTGGAGAGGGGAAAGTGTTAGATAGAGAGAATAATGGATTTTTTTGGATAAGTTCATGTAGAAGGATTTTTTAATGTAGGCAGAGTTGTGCGCCAGGTTTCTTGCTTTTTGTTGATGCGATGTAATAAAACTGTGTTGGAAGTTGTATTTAAATCTGAATCCTTTTGGTATTAATTCCATTTTTTTGCAGAGTCCGAGAAATATAATGTCCGAGTGTATTTGTGCTAGTCTGTACAGAGTTTTTTCCAGTTTTCTTCTGTCGTGGAGTTTTTTGCCGTTTAAGTAAGGTCCAAATAACATAGTGATGATCATCCACGTATACTGTCTTAATATGTATAGGAAAGAATATTAATAAAAAGTTTTGAATTTAAAAACGTACTTTTTTAAACAGTATTTGTTTATTTTTATTGTATATATTTACAATATTTTTATATATATATATATAAGAAAAATTAAGACAGACACGTTATTTCATGGTGAATTGGAAGTATAGGCCTATTTCAGGCGAACAATTGTCAGCTTCCGTCTTTATTTAACAAAGGATTTTACACAAATGAGATTCACAAAAAACTAAAAAAGTGAATAAAAATAACAATCGCTCCCTTAAAAGAAAAAATTTAAGAAAAAAAAGACGCCAATTACTTTTATCGTTAATTCATATTGTCTCTTTATTTTTTATTTTCTTTTTCTCTCTCTTTTTTTTATTCTATCATCTTTTCTTTCTAATTTAAATTTATTCCTCTGCTCCGTTTTTTCTTTTTTCCTTCTTCTCTTTTCATTTACACTTCAAGATACTTAACCTTTCTTTTTAACGCTCTACCCCCCCTCTCTCTCTTTTTCTCTCTCACTCTCTCTCTCTCTCTCTCTTTTTCTCTCTCACTCTCTCTTTCTCACCTAACCCACTTTCTTTACATTTCAAATCCACGGGTCTGCAACCTAAATGTTAGACGAATGTATCTTCGAACTTTTGTTGACATTGGCCACTATGCGTGTCATCTGATTATATGTTGCGTGTATATATGATTGTGTATGAATATGTGTATGTGTTCGCCGAACGGATGTATTTTTCTTCAGTTTTCTCTTTTAAGGGAGCAACCGTTATTTTTATTCGCTTTTTTTAGTTTTTTGTGAATCTCATTCATGTAAAATCCTTTGTTAAATAAAGACGGAAGCTGACGATTGTTCGCCTGAAATAGGCCTATACTTCCAATTTACCATGGAATAACATGTCTGTCTTAATTTTTCTTATATTTGCTCTACATGTATTTATATGCATATATGCTTAGAGCTCTCTTAGAGAGTTATCCTACCACTGTATGTACAGGATACTCCTTTGGATTCTTCTATACCCATACTGCATGCTGATGTATATATATATATATATAAATCCAGGTGAAGAGGACCCAAGGCTTTACGATTTTGAGTTCCCTGGCATTTATTTTTTTATAAACAGTGCTCAATACAATAAATAAATATTGTAGAGCTTAATATAATCATATAATTATGAATTAAATGTGCATTGTGACATGGAAATTTCTATGTTTTGAGATAGAATCTCATTATCAGGCAATGTTGGATGTTGGTTGTGAAAATGATTTACAAGATTTATCTTGAAACAGAAATTTTTGTGTTGCAATGTACATTTAATTCATAATTATATATATATATATACAAAAAACAATCGGTTAATGGGTAAATAATAAAACAAATAGTAATAAATCATACTAAAAACCTATTATTTAAAATAGAGCACTCTTATATCCATAAGGAACATACAGAAATAAATATGTCACATACATTATCAAAGACTGATCATTTTTAGGCATGTGAGCCACTTTTCCTGATTATGGAGAGAGGGACTAATATAGGAGACTAATACAGGTGTATTGGGAGATCAGCCATACATAATACACGCTTGGGTGATCATGTCTCCAAAGAAACATGACTGACGGAGCAGAAGATTTTCTCACAGTACATTGCCATTGCTTTTTGTTGTAGACTGGTTGCCAAATCTGTCCTACTATTTAACCCATATTTGGGAAGAGAAGAGACAGATTAATACCTTTTCCAAAGGTATTTTCACCTAAGTGAATGTATTTTCAATGATTTACTTGCATTGCCATCAGTAACTGAGAATGAATGACCATTTTGTTTTATTGATTCTTGCATTTTTTTCTAGATCTTACCGACAACCCTTGAACTGCTGCTAAGGTTTACCCTGCAGGGAATTCTAGTTCTGATTATGTGTTGCATCGCCATGCCTTACTTTATTCTGATTGCCATTTGCATCATCATCTGCTTCTACTTTTTACGAAAATTTTACCAGCCATCTTTAAGGTGAGTGTACACAAAAATATTTGAGAGGGAGAAGAATGTTTGCACAGAAAATAGAATTGACAATCCGAGTATCCTACCCTGACCAAATATGTTATGTCCACTTTCACACTAATGCTTGTCGATATTTTTTATTCATTCATTTAGGATATTTGAACTGCTGTCCTCATCTTTGTTGCCATATCCATGGTATTTTAGCCATCATACGCTCCAGCATTCTTCAAGATCTGTCTATATTTCTAAAATGATGTATTGCAATTATTTGCACTATTTACATTGCTTGGACTGTTGTCCTCATCTTTGTTACTATATTCATGTTTCAGTCATTGTATGCTCTGGCCTTCTTCAGGATTTGTCTATATTTCTGAAATGATGCATTACAATTATTTGCATTATTTATATTGCTTGGACTGTTGTCCTCATCTTTGTTACTATATTCATGTTTCAGTCATTGTATGCTCTGGCCTTCTTCAGGATTTGTCTATATTTCTGAAATGATGCATTACAATTATTTGCATTATTTATATTGCTTGGACTGTTGTCCTCATCTTTGTTACTATATTCATGTTTCAGTCATTGTATGCTCTGGCCTTCTTCAGGATTAGTCTATATTTCTAAAATGATGTATTTCAATTATTTGCACTATTTACATTGCTTGGACTGTTGTCCTCATCTTTGTTACTATATTCATGTTTCAGTCATTGTATGCTCCGGCCTTCTTCAGGATTTGTCTATATTTCTGAAATGATGTATTACAATTATTTGCATTATTTATATTGCTTGGACTGTTGTCCTCATCTTTGTTACTATATTCATGTTTCAGTCATTGTATGCTCTGGCCTTCTTCAGGATTAGTCTATATTTCTAAAATGATGTATTGCAATTATTTACACTATTTACATTTATATCTTTGTTGCCATATTCACAATGTTTTGACCATATCATCTGCTTCTACATTTTATTAAAGTTTTACCAGCTATTTTTAATGTGAGTGTGGAATATATTACCTTGGACCACAGAGATAATTGATACGTGCATCCAGTTGCAGTTGAGGTCAACAAATAACAATGATGATTGATATCCGGCCGTAGATGACGCTAAAGTGCAACAAAAAAAAGCAACAACCCGCTTGAAAAGCACTTGACTGCTGGGTGTGATTGACAGATACATCTGGCTGTATGTAAGCCAACAGTGCAACAACCCAAAAATGCCTGAGAATTTTAGGACTATATAAATTTAGAATTTTGGCTGAAGAGACAGAGCTAACTTCTGACTCTCAACAGTTTCTTGTGTGCACGATTCACTCTGGCTGCTTTCGTGCTCTACACAAACATCACCAACGAAGAATAAAGATATACAATGGTGTTTGGGAGGGAGTAACGGTTATCAGCACAGAAAATAGAATTGATATTATCATATTTGTTGATATTTTGAGTATTGTACTTATTCACATTGCTCAGACTGTTGCTTTCATTCTTATTGCCATATTTACAACATTTCAGCCTTTGTATGCTCTGACCTTCTTCAGGAATTAGAATTTTGAACTAAAGCCTTTATTTGTCTGTATTTCTGATATTAAATATTTACATTATTTACATAGTTAGGTCTTGAAGGCTGTCACAATGCATTTAGTAAAATAAAGGAAGGTAAAGAAGTTTTTGGGTATTACCTATTTATTATACATTAATATTTCAAGATCAAAATCTCATCTCCAGAATGGCAGAGGAGCGAGTGTCTGTCCAAGTGAGTTCGTGCCTTTCAAGAAGTGGCATGACTCGTGGAACAAGAATAATCTACCCCAGTGATTGAAATAAAGGTTTCTCCACATTTATTTGAATTCAGAGTTATCTCTTCTAGACTGATTGTAAAACAAGGTTTCAGAACACAGTCTGCTATGCTGCTTTAATCTCAAGCTTCAGGTCAGGGGAAGAAGTGTTCATGCCTTATCTACCTTCATGCAATGAGTAAATATCTTGGTTACTTCACTGTACAATTATAATTAAAAAGTCAGTCAGTTAAGTGCCATACGTAATACGTGCTTGGGCGATCACATCTCGAAAGAGACATGACTGACTGGGCAGAAGATTATCCCGTAGTAGTTTGCCATTGCTTTCTGCGGTAGACTGGTTGCCGACCAAGGCTATAGAACCCAATCTGTCCTGCTATTTAACCCATAACTGGAAGGAAGAGGCAGATTAATACCTTTCCCAAGGGTATTTGCACGTAAGTGAATACAATGAATTAAAAAGTACATTCCACTTTATTGTTATTTTTGTTGAGAGCTCAATTATTGAGGCTTGTGCCATATTAGGCTAAGATCTGTAAATAACCGTAAGTTATTTTTAGTTGGCTGGCATGGTTTATACATTTCTTTCTGGCAAGCTAGTATTTTTTGAATGCCAATTTTCTAGGCTAGTTGTTCTCGCTTGCAAGATCCCTGAACTTTGTGTTATCTTGTGCCACATTAGGCTAAGTTCACTAATTATAATGATTAAATCTCTATTTCATAATTATAATTATAAGTTATGTCTTCAAGACATTCAAATTGTAACGGCTGACCAGCAAACGCATGCCGCATAACTCAACTATATTCTGTAAAAAATGGTTTGATTTCTATTTTTGTCTTCAGAAATTGAATTAAATCAACTTTACAGTGTTAGCTGCTTGTGGTAAGTCAACCGGGATTCAGTCCATTTTTCAGTCTGTTTTTCTGTAATTTTTGGAAATTTTTTTTTTTCGTTTTTTTGTTCGTCTTTGATATTTTTTTTTTGTCAATTAGTTTGTGTAAATTATTTTGCAATACAAGGTTATTTTTGTCTTTACTAAGTTAAAACTTTGTAAACCTCAGTCATTTTTTTCTTTCTTTATTTTTAATTGGAGTAGATAGTTCCTACTATCGCCCGGTCTCACACTCCACCCCCTTCTTTTGAATGAGTTTAGAGGTGATCGCCTTCTTTCTTGTTTAAGAAGGGGTTCCCTGTTCATCCCCCTTCTTCTTTCTTAGTGTTAGTTCAGCTGGAAGCTCTTTGCAGTTATGGAGTATGGTGGCAACATCTTTACATTCTGAGGGTACCGGGTTGGCAGTTTCCTGGTTGCTGCTTCCGACTGGTAGTTAGGAGCCTGAACTCTTGCGTAGCGTCTTGAGAGGCTGCTCTGATCAACAGTTGAATAATACCGGGGTTCTTGTAGTGCCATATCGCGCATGGACAGGCGTCCTTGCATGAACATTCAGTGGGCAACCCCGAGGCCACATTATGTTGTAGGCAGCGCCAGTTTCCATCCTTCACAAGTTGCAAATGATTGACTGTCTGATTCTATTCTAAGACCTCTCCTTAACTGAATCACTATGGAAAAAAGCAAACATAAAAGCAAAACTAAACCAGCTCATTTGAAAACGCCCAAACTTGTCTGCATCTCTTTCACTAACATACGCGGCATCCGCACCAACTTCCTCAGCGTAGATTCATTCCTCCATAATAACTCACCTGATATATTAGCCCTCTGTGAAACTAATCTTAACCATTCCATCCCCTCATCTGAGTTCTACGTTTCTGGCTACCTTCCCCTCTTCAGGAAAGACTCCAATGTTCATATGCATGGGCTTGGTGTCTATGTAAGCGGACACCTTCCCTTAGCTAGGGTGTCATCTTTTGAATCCCCAGATCATTCTTTCATGTGCCTCTCACTTCTTAGCTCGATTAGCTATCTCTTCTTTCTCTACCGCTCTCCTTCCTCCCCTTGACTGTTCGTTATTTGACATCATTTCTGACAATATCAACAAAGCCATTTCTTCCCATCCCTCTGCCCATGTATTCGTGTTTGATGACTTTAACGCCCACCACTCCAAGTGGCTGAAAAACGCTGACACCGACCCTGCTGGTGTCCACACCATGAACTTTTCAATCACCCAATCCCTTACACAAGTAGTAGACTTCCCCACGTGTTTCTCTGACAACCCTAACGGAAGGGACTCACTTCTAGACCTCTGCTTCACTTCCATCCCAGACTCTTGCACTACCAGACAACTCTGCCCACTCGGAAACTCTGACCACACTGTAGTGTCCGTCAATATTTCACTCCACTCCCGCCCGACCCATGATACCCAGACAAGTAGAATATCCTACTGCTATCAAAGAGCAGACTGGGATTCGTTCCGAGACTTCCTCTGTGACATCCCTTGAAACAACGTTTTTAGTCTTCCCATCGAAGAATGTGCATCCGAGGTCTCCTCCTGGGTTAAGGCTGGCATCGATGCCTTCATCCCTGCTAGGAAATTCCAGCTTAAATCTCATTCGTCTCCATGGTTCTCACCCGCTTGCTCAGCTGCCATTGCCCACCGGAATCATTTCTTTCGACTCTACTGTAACTATGCATCGGACCAAAACAGATGCCTTTTCACTTCAGCTTGTAATAAGTGTAAAAGGATACTTAACGAAGCTAAGATGCTGTTTGCTGCCAGAATGAAGCAACACATAGCATGCTCTAAATTTGGTGCTAAAGACTACTGGCGACTCTGTAAAAGAGTACTTAACAAGAGCAAGTCCACAATACCCCCGCTAATCAACAAATTTGAGGTCCTCACCTCCCCAGCAGATAAGGCTGAATGCTTTGCCTGCAGATTCTCGAACAATTCGAGTCTGGACTCATCTGGAGTTATTACACCTGACTTCTCACCTAGAACCGAGGCACAACTGAATGATGTCCACATTACACCTTCACTTGTCTCTAAGATAATCTTAAAACTTGACCCTCACAAAGCGAGCAGTGGGGACGGAATCCCAACCATAGTCTTAAAGAAATGTGCCCTTGAACTCTCCTCTGTCCTTTCTAAGCTCTACAAACTCTGCCTATCTGCTTCCTGCTTTCCTGCCTGTTGGAAATCTTCCTCTGTAGTTCCTATATTTAAAAACACTGGAGAACCCTCGGACCCTGCAAATTACTGCCCTATCAGCCTTCTTCCGATCTTTGGCAAAGTGTTCGAAGCCATTATCAACGCTGAGGTGGTTCAACATCTCACAGCAGACAGGCTCCTCTCGGACAAGCAATATGGTTTCCGCTTCACCAGGTCTACTGCTGATATGCTAACAACATTTACCAGGCACTCGAGTACATATACCATGCATATACCAGGCACTCAACAGGAATGGCGTAGCCCGAACCGTTGCATTGGACATATCTAAGGCGTTCAACAGAGTTTGGCATGCTGGCCTTCTATGTAAACTGTGGAGCTATGGTATAACTGGACATTTGTTTGAACTAATCCAGTCATTCCTCTCTAACCGCACAATGAAGGTGGTATTAAATGGACATGCCTCCCAGAACTACCATACAAACGCAGGTGTCCCCCAATGCTCCATCTTAGGTCCTATACTCTTTCTGATATACATTAATGATCTCCCTGATTCCATAAGAGCTCAAGTAGGTTTGTACGCCGATGATACCACAATTTACTCTCGCCTCCTTCAAAAATCTGGTGTAGGCGTCAAAGCTAACCTCGCAGCCGAGATTGAAAAAGACCTTCAATCCATATTGGACTGGGGCAAGAAATGGCTAGTAAATTTTAATGCTTCTAAAACGAAGCTACTCTCAATTAATCATCATCGACAGTCTCACCTACCTCCCATTAGCATGGACCAGGCTTGCCTCCCAGAGAGTAAAACACTACGCCTCCTTGATCTCACACTTTCAGCGGACCTCAAATGGAATGACTATATCGAATCCATTGCTAAATCCGCTGCTATGAAAGTCGGTTCTCTGTGTAGGGCCCGGAAGTTTTTTCCGTCTAAATCTATCCTGCACATATATAAATCTATCATCTGCCCGTGCATTGAATACTGCTTCCATATCTGGTCAGGTGCCCCTGCTATTCTCCTCGGGCTTTTCGATAAGGTTCAGAGGAGGGTCTGTAATGTGATAGATACCAACTTGACAGACTGCCTGCAGTCTCTCTCCCACCGGCGCAACGTGGCTTCCCTGTGTCTCTTCTATAAATACTTTCACGGCTTCTGCTCCAATGAACTTAGATCACTGGTGCCTCCTAAATACGAATTTGCACGAGATACTAGATTAGCAACTAGATCCCACTGATTTTACAGTGAAACCGACAAAATGTAACTGCAACTTCTACTCCAACAGTTTCTTTCCTCACACTTCCCGACTGTGGAATTCCCTTCCACACGATTGCTTCCCTGACGGCTACAATCTCCAGGAGTTTAAATGTAAGGTCAATAGACACCTCCTAACACACTAACCTGCTCCCATTTTATCAAGCACTCTTCCCATCTGCCCAACCCTCATCCTCGCTATCCTTACTCATCTGTCACCTTCCTCCTGACATTCCCTATGTCTAACCACTCCTTCTCTTTACCTTCCCCTATGTAGCCCCATGCGCAATAGTGGCAGTTGAATGCCTTGCTTGGAGTGAGATGATTTAAAAAAAAAAAAAAAAATTAATCATCTTAAATATTTTGCCATCATTTTTATGGCAGGTGTACACTCGTCATTATATATTGAGCTTAACAACTTTAATGAAATATTACAATAGTAATCATAAATATAAATACAGGTTATTATTTCCAAGAAGTAAGAGTACAAATAAAAAGATAAAAAACTGACAAGGTTTTCCATTTTGCTGAAGCAGACATTAAACACATGAGAGTGTTATTGCCTCTAGCTTCCCTTTTTTTTTTTTAAGACCAAACAGCACCTTTGATATATCTTTTCTACTGTTTTGTGAGCAGGGAACAAGTTAGTTACTACAGGTCTCTCCTTATAATCAGAATGATTCATTACTTATCTGAGGCAATGGCAGAACATAAGATATATGCTAAGGATCTAGCAGAATTCTTATATGATGATGTTTTCAAATATTTTTTGTTTTTTCTTTTCAGTCAACTACACCGTCTACAGAACCTATCCAAGCTGCCTCTGTTCAACCATTTCTCTGAGATCCTGAGTGGTCTGAGAACAATTCGCGCCTACAGGTAAAATTACGATGCAAAGGAAAAAAAATATATGTTTATAAAAATTCATTTTCAGGGAACCTTTGAGTTAATAAGAGGAATATTTTCTGAGTGAGTTGGTTGGTTGGTTGGTTGGATGGATGGATGGATGGATGGATGGATGGTTGGATGGATGGATGGATGGATGGTTGGTTGGTTGGGTGGGTGGGTGGGTTTATGTATGGATGGTTGGTTGGATGGATGGATGGTTGGTTGGATAGATGGATTTTGGATGTATGGTTGGTAGGTTGGATGGTTGGTTGGTTGGTTGGTTGGATGGATGGATGGGTTGGTGGGTGGATGGTTGTTTGGTTGGATGGGTGGGTGGGTGGGTGGATGGATGGATGGATGGATGGTTGGTTGGTTGGTTGGTTGGTTGGGTGGGTGGGTGGGTGGGTTTATGTATGATGGTTGGTTGGATGGATGGATGGTTGGTTGGTTGGATAGATGGATTTTGGATGTATGGTTGGTAGGTTGGATGGTTGGTTGGTTGGTTGGTTGGATGGATGGATGGGTTGGTGGGTGGATGGTTGGATGGATGGATGGGTTGGTGGGTGGATGGTTGTTTGGTTGGATGGGTGGGTGGGTGGGTGGGTGGATGGATGGATGGATGGATGGATGGTTGGTTGGTTGGTTGGTTGGTTGGTTGGGTGGGTGGGTGGGTGGGTTTATGTATGATGGTTGGTTGGATGGATGGATGGTTGGTTGGTTGGATAGATGGATTTTGGATGTATGGTTGGTAGGTTGGATGGTTGGTTGGTTGGATGGATGGATGGGTTGGTGGGTGGATGGTTGGTTGGATGGATGGATGGGTTGGTGGGTGGATGGTTGTTTGGTTGGGTGGGTGGGTGGGTGGGTGGATGGATGGTTGGTTGGTTGGTTTCTGTAGCATATCAATCTCTATGGGCTATATAATACCAAAATCTAAATATTTTGTACAGAAATTTATTTATTTTTGTATTTAGATAATCATGGTTTTTACTAATGCAAGTTTTACTAATTAGCCCATAGCTGGAAGGAGAAGTGGATCTGGGCATAAGTGAATATAACGAACCCAACAGGAATTGAAACTTGGCTTCCTGATTAAATATTCTGCATTATTATCCATGATATTACAAGCACATCCAAGTTTACAGTTTATTCTCAAACAGTTACCCTCTAGGTACTGATCAGCCTTGACATTGCTTAATTTTGCGGATCATATGAAAACAAGGTTTTCAACATGATGTGGCCATAAGACATACCACCTGCGCATCCTTACTTACAGCACCTGGTATTTTTAAGCAGTCACTCTAAATACTGATCTGGTTCAATATTACTTAACTTTGGTGATTGTAGGGACCCCGATTTTCCGTTTCAAATTTTCCTTGATTCCGTTTCGACTTTTAGTAAATTCCGTTTTTTTCCGTTTTCACTTTTAGTAAATTCATTTTTTTTCTGTTTTCACATTTGCAAAATTTAATTTTCCTTAGTTATTAGGTTTATTGAATTTATAATACTTTTATGAGAAAAATTAAGAAAAATTAAAACTTATAAAACATTTCAAACTTTTATTCTATTTGAAGAAATAGAGGTTTTTACATGTTGAAATTTTTATCATCTCAGAAAGTATTAACAACAAATAACTCCAAGTATATTAAAAAAAAATTAACTACAATTTTTTGCAAAACCTTATTTCAATCACAATAATAAATACTCTAACAAAATTTAAACATTAATTCAAATATTTAAAAAAAATATGACAAACTGAAAAACAGCTAAAAAATTTGAAATTCAATATTTTCCAAATTAAAAAATTAGCAATCAGTAAATCTTTTTTTCTAAATCTCCATTGAAGTACAACATTGTCAATTGCTTGGTGTTCTCAGGGGTTAGATTTTCACGTTTTTTATTCATCAAATGTTTATATTGAGAAAATGAACGTTCAACATCAACACTAGTAACAGGTATCCATATGACTTTATCAGCAATCTGTTGTAGAAGAGGAAATCTGCTCTTATTTGCATTCCAAAGTTATCTTTGTAGTTTACATAAATTTGGAATTCTTCTACAAGTTCAGTAGAAGGATTTTGAAAGTCTTTAATAGCTGCAAATCTATCCATATTGTGACTTATACAGGGTAGTTGTCTTGGATCAAATATACGAGCTGCATTGTAAAAGTTATACACAGGGTGGGCTTCCAGGTATTTATTCAATTTAGAAAAAGATAGGCTGAACAAATCTTGAAAGTTTGAGATAACTTTCTCCCTTTCTGCGGTTTTTAGTTCAGACAGAAGACGGTCAGTTTCAAGGCCAAATGTGGATTTTGATATACCAGCATGTAAATATTGTTTCACATCTTCCATCATATTATAAGCAACACACGCAAGTGGAGACTTAGTTTCTTCTAAGTTTGTCAAAGCTTTTATTAAACGTGTGCAGTTCTCTGTATAAAATACAGATTTAGGCGCAGATTAAGGTAAGAGGCATGATGTAGTCGATCATCAACTACTAATTCAAGAATTCTCTCCACTGCAAGGCCATGACTCTTTTCTTGCTTAAAGAATCCTTCATAAAATTGTATGAAAGATGAATGATATCTGGCAGCACTAAACCAGGAATTCCATCTGGTTGCCACTGGGACAGGAGGTAGTTTCACTTGTTCTTTAGGTAAATAATTTTCAAGCCATTTCAAATATCGCTTTTATCGACTTGGCTTTCTAAAAAGGGCTGATTTGATGAAAGTAGCGAGCTGGGTAACATCATCAAATGCTGGCCAATTTGAGAATACTTCACCAACTAGATTTAAAATGTGTGCCAAACACAACACATGGTAGCTGTTGTTAAATATATTTGTTAAGACTTCTCTATGAGCTTTTTTGCAATAGGCTGCAGAATCTGTTACAAAGGCAAGGATCTTATCAAATTCTATGTCAAAATGAGTTACAGCTCGGACACATGCTTGACTTACTGTTTGATGATTGCATTCTGACAGGGTAACAACATCAATAAGAAATGACTCACCACGAATGTTTGCAATAATATTTAAAATGCTGTGGTCACGACAGTCTGTTGTTTCATCTGTTATAATGCTAATCCATTCGTTCGCAAGCTTGGATTTTAAAGCAGCTAAGTGACCAGCAAATAATTTTGGTAGATGAAGCTCCCTAATACAATTTACACTTGGAATAGAGCCACCTTCCTTACAGTATTTTAATAAAAATGGTCTCATTTTATCAATTTTGTGCAGAGGAATGTCCGATAAAGTGCACATTTTTAAAAAATCAAGAATAAATTCATCTCGTTTGTTTTTACTTTTGAACATTGTGGAAATTGTTTTTTGCTTCACTTGAGATGACTCAGTTGAAGATTTTTTTCTCATATGCACTTTTGACCTAATGTGGTCTTTGATTGTATCAATCCTAAAAATATCGACACTATGTAGACAAAATTTGCAAAATAGCATATTATCTTCTGCATAAAAGTCGTCGGGAAATTGTTCAACTCTAGCTTTTGCACAAATTTTAGATACTGGGGTCGTTCTTTTTCTTTTTGGGGGAGCAGATGAAATTTTAAAACTTGTTTCAGCCATTTTGATGAAAAAATCAGAGAGAATTGTAATGTGTCTTGATTTTAAACAGTAGTCTCATGTTTGAAGAAGAAAACTTTTTTTCTCTATTTCTAAACTGTAAGAGAGAAATGTACCATTTCATAAAAATAAGTTATAAAATAAAACCATATAAATAGATTATTAAAAATGTATTGCTTTGATCTTGCTCTTTTTCCTTTCATTCATTTTTAAGTTACAAGTATTGTTTAAAAACCCCACTTCCACTTAATCAGGGAGACAGAGACATTGTAGGGAGGGGAATACTAATTTAGTTTGAGTTGCTTTTGTGTTAAATTTTCTTGAGGTTTTTTTTAATATTTGAAAATAAGATAAAGTATATTTTCTAGAATTTTTTTTATAAGTGTAGAAAGTGAATTAAAAAAAAATTTCTTTAGATAGCTGGAAAACTACATAATGTTGAAAGAAGAAAACATTTTTCTATATTTCTCATAAATGAATGAGAGAAATATAGCATTTCGTAAAGATAAGAAATAAAATGAAACAAAAAAAAGATTATTAAAAATAATCTTCCTCGTTTAGTTTCTTCATTCATTTTTAGGTTAAAACTTGTTATAAAACCCACTTCCACTTAATCAGTGCAGTGACATAGTGTATTTGGAAGGGGTGGAACATTATCTTTGATCTACATCCGCTATATTTTCAAAACGTTTTTTTTTTTTAAATTTGCCAAAATAAGATTATGTTTTCTAGGAATTTTTTTTTGTATGAGTGCAGAAACTGATTTTAAAATGTTTTTTTTTTTGGGGGGGGGGGGGGGGCTTAAATTTTTTTTTAGAAATATTACAGGGTCATGTTATTTTATTATATATTATATTTACAAACCTTGAGTATTTTATGGAAAAAAGAAAAAAAAATTGAATGAAATGATTAATTTAACATGGAAAATGATTTCACTAAAAAAACAGAATTCCGTTTCAAATCGACAATTCCGCGATTCCATCGGCGATTCCGTGATTGCGGAAAATTGGGGTCCCTATGATTGTATGGGAACAACTGTTTCAATATAAGGTTGCTGTAAGAAATTCCATCTGTACATCCAAGCTTTCAGTACCTGAGATTCACAAACCAATCTCGGTATTGACCAACATTAATATTGCTTAACTTCAATGATCGTGCAAGAACTGGTATATCCACAAGATGTGGCTGTAAGATGTACCAACTTCCCATCCAAGTGGTTACCCATCTAGGTATTGACCAACATTGATGTTGCTTAACTTCAGAGATTGTGCAAGAACCAGTTTTTTAACATGATGTGGCCATAAGACATACCACTTGTACATCAAAGATTACAACACCTTGTATTACCAAGTTGTCACTCATCAAAGTATTGACCAATATTAATGTTGCTTAACTTTAGTGATTGTGCAAGAACTGGTATTTCAACAAGATGTGGCCATAAGACTTGCCCCCTGCACATCCAAGCTTACAGCACCTTGTATTCCCAAGTGGTCACTCATTGAGGTATTGACCAATGTTAATGTTGCTTAACTTCAGTGATCATGTTTCGGCAAGATGTAGCCATATTATACTCATAGCTTTCTGCATATTTAAAATAAAATGATCAAGAATACATTTTATTTATAGTCGTGTTCCAACTATGAGGAGTTTCTGGTTTCACTCATAATATTTGTATAAATTACAAGAAGGTGGCCAAAAACAAGTATATATATATATATATATATATATATATATATATTAGTCATCCACACACAAGCCTTTTTTGCTGCATCACAGCTCATCAGTGTGGCTAGACACATCCACTTGCTTCTGGCCGGGATTGAAACTCGACCGATTTGGTGTCAGTTGGAGTTGCTACCTGCTAAGCCATAGGCGCATGGAATCAGAAAAGGAAAATTTTAACGAATGCGTTATATATAAGCCAGTCACCAAAAGAACTCAATTCATTTCTGATAGATATATATATACTAGCAGTATAGCCCGGCGTTGCTCAGGTGTAATGAAAGCTTTAAAACTAATCCATGGTCCTGGAGCTCAGACTCAGCCTAAAAAATATTTGAAATAATAAAATAATTGCGACAATTTACCAATCGCATCTACTATATATATATATATATATATATATATATATATATACTAGCAGTATAGTAGCCCGGCATTGCTCAGGTGTAATGAAAGCTTTAAAACTAATCCATGGTCCTGGAGCTCAGACACATTGGACGTTGGCACGAAAGACTAAAAAGCAATAGTTGTTTCCAGTTAAAGCGAAACCATAGACTGAAAGAAAAATGAATGGATGTAAGTCAAATTTTGATTTCCTTCCTGGTATCGTTATTAAATAAGTTTTTTCGTCGTAAACTGAATTTTGAAGGCTAAATAAGTCCTCTGAGTAAATGGTATCATGGCTGAGACTAAGAACTACAATTATACCTACTTAGAGCCAAACCCAAAGCAAAAACTAAAATAAAAGGGCTGAAAAAATACAGACATACAGGCAGATAAGCAGACACACACACACACACACACACACACAAACATCTTGCCTTTTATATATATATATATTAGCGATTTTCTGCACTATTGTAAGAACTGCAACCTTGAAACTTCTGAATATTGTTTCTTATGTCTTTGTCTATGAGTGTATCAAATTTGATTAAAATCGGACCACTCCTTCTATAACCCGATTTTTTCAATTATCGATTTTCGATATTTATCGGGAGCACCTCGATACAAAACCTAGCTAAAAACACTCGCAGATGCTTATAGTACAACTATGTAAATTTTCAAGAAAATCGGTTCAGCCATTTCGGAGTCTATAGGTAACGGATACACACAGACACACACACACACAGACAAAGTTCCATTTATAAATAAGTTTAGATAGATATATATATGTTCTAAACATATACTGTTAAATATAAGAGACAATGAATGTCTATGATATTTAATCATGAGCTGTTCTAAACATTGTATTTTGGCTTTAATTTCAGGTGAAAAAAAGACAAAATTTCTCCAACATTTGGATAATTTTTTATTAAGTTGGTTCTAAGCTTTCAGCTTACATGAGCCATCTTCAGAGAGGTTACAAGGGTGTTAACATAAAAACATCCACCATCAACGACGATTTTATCTTGTGTTGACATAAAACTTTGCTAAGCAACAATAACAGTTATCAAAAATAGCAAATGCCATTCATAAATTTGTAATGCAGATCTATTATGTCATATCATGTGAGAACTCGAAATGATAACAGAACCATATATTTAAATGCAATTTAATGTGTTATGACCAGATTTAAATGTGATTTTATTAAGTGTGGGTTGCTTGGATTTAATGTAGATGGTCTTCAATATCTGAAGGTTCTTTTTACTGTGGGTATGAGTGAGGATTATTGTATTGTTGACTAAAATCTGTCTGATATTAACTATATGGCTATGTTTTTCTAAGAAATGTTGTTTAATTGTACTCTGATCAGAAAGGTGACAGGTAATTCTACGAGAAAGCGTGGTTGTAGTAAAATCAATATATGTAGTGGGTTTATTATTAGTATCAGAGATGCAATCTCTGAATGGGCATGTAAATTGATACACTACATTGGTTTTCTGTAGAGAATTTAGTTAAGTGCTTGTAGGGTTATTAGAGACGATGAGGTCAATTGTTTTTAATTTTTTATAATATATGATGAGCTTAATTTGATTATTATTATTTATTGGTTTAACATTTCTATGTATTGTGTTTTTGAGAGTTTTTTCATCTTGTTTGTAATTATTATGTATTTGGTTGCAATAGCATAATAAGTTAATAGTGCTATATTTATTTTTATGTACACCATTATTATTAATATTATCAATGTTGTTAGAGCTATTGTTAATTTTGTTAAGATACATTTTAATTTGTTGATCAATAACGAAGTTAGGAAATCCATTATTGACAAGTATTTGCTTAATGTTGTGTAATTCTTTATAAAATATAGATTTGGAAGAAAATATTAATTGTGTGCGTTGAATTAAGTTTTTATAATAGCTAACTTATATCGTTGGCAGCATTCACTATTATAATTAAGAAGACACAAGTTTATGCTAGTTGGTTTCCTTTATAGAGAAGTAGTAAATTTATGTGTGCTAGAGTCAATGAATACATCAAGGAATGGGATTTTGTTATTAATATTAAGTTCTAATGTAAATTTGAGGATGGAGTGACTTTCAAATTTGTTTTTAAGTTGTGTAATTTGATCGATATTCTTAGCTAAAATGAAGATATCATCTATGTATCTTACATATATAGAGGGTTTATTGTTATCATTAATTATCTTATTTTATAAATTTGCCATATAATAATTAGAAAAGAGGGGACCTAAATGAGATCCCATTGCAATACCATCTATTTGCATATATTTTCACCTGAAATTAAAGCCAAAATACAATTATTAGATTATTATTAAATTATTAAACATAATAAACATTCATTGTCTCTTATATTTAACAGTATATGTTTAGAAAATTATCTGCTGCCTCGATACACTAAATATATATATATGTATGTATGTATTGGACTTAAAATAGAATATTGATTTTATTTTGTTGTTAAGTAATAAACTGATCACCAAGAATTACTACATACTAATAGGAAAATAATGTTATTTATCCTCCATCCAATGTTTGACCACACCCCACCTCCTCCTAAAATGCATTTCTCTAATATTTGACAAGTGGTAAATTTGTCATGATTAATAAAATAGCTTTCTGAATACTTCAGTTAAATAACAAGAAGAAGTTTCTTCTTTTAGTCGCAATATTTGTATGAATTACAAACAAATGACATATTATTATACAAATAAATTTCATGGAACTTAAAATGGGGGATCGATTTTCTATTGTTATTAAGTAATAAGCAAATCCCCCAGTATATACATTATTTGGACTATTGTCCTCATTTTTGTTGCTGTTTGTACAATGTTTTGGCCATTGTACACTCCAGCCTTCTTCAGATGCTAGGAATTTTGAAGCGAACTCTTTATTAAAATCACTGGGGTATATATGAAATCCTTTGCTTGCGTAAAGCTTTGATTGGAAGTCATGAGTTATACTAGAGAAAACTATTAACATCAAAGAGTTGCAATATGAACTCTGGTAAAAAAAAGGTTACTGGACATTAGGTTTATAAGTCCCCAAAAGTCAGTTATTCTTGTCCTTAATGATATAGAAGTTGGTTAGTTTCTGACTTGACTCTTAGAGTTGTGAGTTCAATACCAGGCTACAGCAGTGGTGAACAAGTAACTTGCAGGATTAGAGGGAGATAACTCATGACTTCCAAGTGAGGCTTTATGCAAGGAATGGAATTCATATATACCCCATTGATTGTAATAAAGGGTTCAGTTCGAAATTACTAGCGCCGGAAGAAGGCCGGAGCGTACAATGGCCAAAACGTTGTACAAATGGCAACAAAGATGAGGACAATAGTCTGAATACTGTAAATACTACCTTATCTCAGAAATATAGACAAATACTAAATCCCTTAGTATAACTATGTTATACTCATAGCTTTCTAAATATTTTTGTCAAACAAAAACAAGGCGTTTATGGTTTTAGTTGTAAAATTTGTATGAAGTTCTATTCTATGGTCAATATTTGTTACCCAACATAGGGATTGAATTCGCCAGGTTATGAAAAGTGATACTTTTTTGGATTAATCTGTCTCCCCTGATATGAACTATCAAGTAGCTCAATTTAAAATAATTGTTTTTCTCTAGACGGTGGGGTGTGTTTCCATTGCCTTGTGAATTTTTGTCTGAGTAGAGTATTGAGAGACAGGAAGATATTGCTGGAAACAAAGAAGAGAGTACTGAACTGTTATGTGATGTCTGTCTGTCAATATGGCAGTAAATTTCATCAAAGATCAAGGAAAGACTTTAAGCAACAGAAGGATACTGAGGATACCATGGACTGAACATGGGAGCAACGACAAGGTTTTAGAGTATTGAGAGACAGGAAGATATTGCTGGAAACAAAGAAGAGAGTACTGAACTGTTATGTGATGTCTGTCTGTCAATATGGCAGTAAATTTCATCAAAGATCAAGGAAAGACTTTAAGCAACAGAAGGATACTGAGGATACCATGGACTGAACATGGGAGCAACGACAAGGTTTTAGAGTATTGAGAGACAGGAAGATATTGCTGGAAACAAAGAAGAGAGTACTGAACTGTTATGTGATGTCTGTCTGTCAATATGGCAGTAAATTTCATCAAAGATCAAGGAAAGACTTTAAGCAACAGAAGGATACTGAGGATACCATGGACTGAACATGGGAGCAACGACAAGGTTTTAGAGTATTGAGAGACAGGAAGATATTGCTGGAAACAAAGAAGAGAGTACTGAACTGTTATGTGATGTCTGTCTGTCAATATGGCAGTAAATTTCATCAAAGATCAAGGAAAGACTTTAAGCAACAGAAGGATACTGAGGATACCATGGACTGAACATGGGAGCAACGACAAGGTTTTAGAGAGGATGGAAACAATAAGGAGACAGGAAAAGACAGCTGAAGTTTCTGGAACATGTAATGAGGAAAGAGAGCTTGGAAAATCTGATATTCACAGGATAGATAGTGGGCAAGAGAAACAGTAGAAAGCAACACATGATATACTTGATGGGCTTGAGCAAATGGGCGGCAGAGTAGGTTTTGGGATAGGTAACAAGAGAAAGGATGTTACAATGGATAAAAAGATCTGAAGCGCTGTCCCTGCCTACATTATGAAGGGTCACAGTACATGCAAAAAGAATAATTCAGGACTGAACAAAATTTTTGCTGCCTGGATAATATTCCTCTAAGAGTTTAAAAATTTGTGTAAATTGCAATATGACCATAAAGATGGTAATAACTGTGGTAGAAACAGTTGAAAAAAATCACAATAATGTTTTCACTCATTGCTAATAATATAAAGAAACAGTTAAAGAAGAGTTACATCATTTACAAAGTGTTTTAAAAGATGATATGGAAAATTAAACGAAACAATTTTGGTATATTTGAATATCTGAAACTTACAAATTCCTTGTTTAATATTGGCTTTTTAATTTGATATTTCAAAATAAAACCATTTTTTTATCCTATTAACAGCAGACAGAACACCCCTAAAATATATTATGAGAAAATTACAAACTAAATGATTTGGGTTACTATGTCAATCCAGGCTGTTTTTTCCACCTGAATCCATCCTGCATATATACAAGTCAACCATCCGTCCGTGCATGGAGTATTGCTGCTATTTATGGTCAGGCGCCCCTGCCGTTCTCCTCATTGCTCTTGACAGGCTCCAAAGGAGAGTCTGTAATGTGATAGGTACTGATCTGGTGGCTTGTCTGCAGCCACTTCCCCACCGTCGAAATGTGGCCTCCCTTTGTCTGTTCTTTAAATACTTTCATGGCTTCTGCTTGGATGAGCTTAAGTCACTGATGCCTCCTCAACAGGTGTTTACTCGTGCAACCAGACTGGCAACTGGGTCCCACCCATTCACTGTCAGATTAGCCAAACGCAGACGACAATTCTACTCCTGCAGCTTCTCTCGCACTTCCTGCCTGTGGAACTCGCACCCATATTCTTGCTTTCCTGACGGCTACAACCTCCAGAAATTTAAATGCAATATCAATACTCATCTATTAACCACTGGACTCTAGCTCTCTCCCCACCCCCCGTATATCCTTCCCTTTCTCTCCACCTATGCATCTGTCATTGCACCTGCATTCTCAGCTTTCTATTGCTCCTTTCTAACTGGTTTGTACTCCTCACTCTTTTCTAATTAATCTTTTTACAGTTATGTAGCCCCCCCCCCCCCCGCTCATCAGTAGCATTTCTGCCTTGCTTGGGGTGAAATGATTAAAAAAAAAAAAAATATCTCTAAGATTCTAAATGTGCTTGAAAATCCTGCTGTATTAATTCTGTGATGATGCCCCAAAGTACAAACGGGTTTTTTAAAATGTGAGAGCTTGTGAATAGGAATTTGAGAACTTTATTTTATTATTTTACATTTTTTCAATGTGTTTTCCATTTTTCTTTTTAATTATTTCATCCCAAGCAAGGCAATAAAGCCACTAAGCTGCAAGGAGGGCTATTGTGTGTTAGAGAATATGAGGTGAAAAAACATTACGAAGAGAGAACAATAACAGAACAAGAATTAAAAAGACAGAAAATAACAATTTAAATTTTTGAAAATCAAACTTGAGTGGAAACAAGAAAGAGAGTTCCACAAGCGAGAGAAGAAACTGTTAGCATAGGACTTATAATAATATGAGAAGAAGAAAACATTAATTAAGGAGAGGGAACAATAAAAGAACAGGAATTTAAAAGACAGAAGATAATGATTGACTTTGCACTTAAATTTTTGAAGATCAAAGTTGGCAGGGAAGCAAGAAGCCAGAAGGGAGTCCTACAATAAATAAGTGCATGTGAAGGAACTGTTAGCATAGAACTTACCATTGCATCAGTGCCATGTTAAAAAGCAGTTATATTTTATGCAAAATTTCATAGAAATTTTTTGTTTTTTTATTTTTTTCTAATTTTATTATTTCAGGGTCCAATATTGGTTTACTGGTTACGTGACGCATGCAATTGATGTTTTCAATGTCGTCTTTATATACATCTATGCTATGAACCGATGGTTAGCAGTCCGTCTTGTAAGTTAAATTTTTGTTTGAGAATTTTTGGTATTTTCATAATTCAACAACTATTCAAACTAATATCATCATCTCTGGTGTTTTGATCACTATATTTTGCCCAAAAGAAAGGAATGAAAAGAATTTAGAAGGAACTGGAAACCAAATCAAATTAATATGATTAAGACCTTTACACATAGGACAGTAAAAATTTGCATGGAAAGTTATTTGGACGTGAAGTTAGATTATATCAACAGCAGCTTATCTCAAAATGGTTATCCCAGTGATGTTGTTAATGGTGTGGTAAAATAAACAATTTTTCAAAGGATAAGCTGTATACTGTGGAAAAATATCCAGTATATTTAAGGCTACCTTATATTGGTTCATTTAGAACTAGCTAAGCAAATTTCTAGAGCAGTTACTTCTTGTTATTTTTCTGCTCAGGCTAGGGTCCATCTTGACACTCGTTCTGCTTTCCCATCTATGAAAAAGGACTTACTTCCTCCCCATCATATTTCTTCTGTTATCTATAAATTTATCTGTAGTTGTGGTAACGACTATATAGGAAGGACGTCACAGAGATTGGATTGCAGAGTTAAGCAACATGTGCCACTAAGAATTCTCAAAATGGATGTCTATGCAAGTCAACTTGTGAACACTTCCAGGTCAGCTATTGCTGAACACTTGATAAGTAGCAAAAATTGTGTAAATGGCTTCAGTGTGGACCAGTTCACTGTGTTGTCTGGTTCACACTCAGTGTTTCATTTACAGGCGTTGGTGTCACTATACATCAAAACTAGGACCCTGTCTCTCTATAAACAGAGAGAATGTGTGATTGAACTCCACATAATTACCATTCCCTCCCCCTGCTCATTCCCTCCCCCCTAATCCCCCCACTTCATTTTGATTCATCTTCAGTTTTAATATTTTAAATATTGAAGAATTAAAACAGTGACCTTGACGAAAAATGGGATTGAAACCAGTTGGTCATTTTCGTATTTCTTATTTTTTATTCCATCATTTGTTATTCCATAATCTTTAAAAAATGCCTGTAAGTATGAAATTGACTTTATTTCTTGCCATCATAAAATTTTGTACCTATAATAATTTTTATATATATATATATCCCTAAGCTGTTCTTCTAAGAAATCCTAAAAGATATAGTCTAGTTACAAGATATATATATAAAATAAAACTTACACTCCCCACATTAAAATTCTAAAGGTCAATCAGCAGTATTTGTTCCCTTATCACTAAACCCCCACCACATACACAATTGACGAGATATAAGAATAGAAATTTAAAATTAAAAATTTAATAGAATAAACGGTTTCCAAACTATGATCTAATTAATAATTAAAAATTAAAAATTTAATAGAAAAAATATATTCCCTAAATCCAGAGTTAAGATTAAATATACAAACTTACATTAATTATAAAAACTCTGCTAAAATAAAAATATCCAGCGCCACCCACTACCGGCTCTTCTAAGAAATCCAAAGGATATAGTCTGATCACTAGATAATAAAAACTTACAAGGTTAAATCTATCTAGAAATCAAAGAATCTCATTAATCAACCACTTTAAAAAACACCCTCTCCAAAAATTCCAACGGTCAGAGACTTATTCCCCTATCATTAACCCCCACCAACACCTCTAACAAAACTAAGCAAATATAAGGAAAGAGTCTTTCCATTACTTTTCACACCGCCTGATGAGACATTGAAGTTTCAATGTCGAAACAAACGTACCTTTGTCATGGATATATATAGAAAAATTATGTACATGTTCTAAAATATAATTTATAATAAATATTCACAGCTCTATATATTATATATCGAGCACTGTTTTAAATTAATGTTTTGGACGTTGTAAGAATTCTTTCTTCGTTCTGTAGTCACTTGGATATATATATATATATGTGTGTGTGTATGTCTATGTCAAGGAAACTCCATCATTTAGAATTGTTATAAATTATAATTCAGTTCTTCAGACCACACTATATTCATTTCATTCAGCAGAAATATTTTCCTGGAATAAACATTTCTTTTAAAACAAAATGGAAATCAAGTAACATGATCCAAAACAGGAATCTGAAGAAATAAACTAATTAGTTCATAGAAATGAATTATAATTTATAACCACTTTAAATGATCTGCTGAGTTTTCCCTTATAAATATATTGCTCTGGATAACATCCATTGAGCTCTCTATACAGATATAACACTTAATATTTTATGTTAAGTAGATCTTGTTGGATTATCCACACCAGTGATGGACTTGACATCATTAAATATATATATATATATATATATATATATATATGATGTATGGGTAGGTAATAGAAAGTTATCACAATGCGTTTAGTATAATAAAGGAAGGTAAAGAAGGTGTTGGGTATTACCTATTTATTGTTTATTAATATTTTGAGATCAGAATTTCATCATCAGAATGGTTGGAGAGCTTGACTTCATATCTGTCTGCTGTATGTGTGTATTTATAGTTTATATAAGTGAACACCAGATATGTGTCACATGTTATAAAATAACGGCTGAATATTAAAATGTAAAAAATAAATCTTGTTTTTTTTTTAATAACTGTGTGTCTCAACGCATTCTATTTAAATTAAATAGGAGACAACAGTTATGAATTTGTGCCTTGCGAAAAATCAAATGATAGAACGATTTTCATTCAAAATAATGTGAGAATCATGTATGAATTATAAACGAAATATATTTCTGTTTAAATTCTAGTGAAACTTTAATGTTAATAGTTACAATCTCTTAATGAAATAACAAATTATTTAATATCGTTAACGGCTAGTATCTTTCAATCAGGCCAGAACTAGTGATGTTTCTGGTATCTGTTCACATTTTAAAGGATTCCATATTGTTACTTGTCGTCATTTCTTTTCTTTTTAGGACATTCTTGGCTGCCTCATAATGTTCACAGCCTCTCTTGGCAGCCTTGCCTTATCTGTGAATAACAATGGAAATGGCACTCTGGTTGGACTCTGTCTGCTTTACGTCATCATGGTAAAGTCCTGAAATTTTTTTCTTTTTTTTAATGGTGGGTTAATTTGTAGGGTTCAGATTACATTCATCCTAACGTGAGAGAAAGTAATTTCCTAGAAGATACAGGAATAAACATTCAATAACTCCTAAGAGATTTTTTTTAAGGTTTCATCTTTCTCCTGGGTGATAGTCTATCCAGCTTTTTCCTTAGATTCTTCAGGATTGCTCCCTATGCTTTATTAATAATGTGAGAGAAGGTAATTTTTCAGAAGATATGGGAATAAACATTCAATTGCCATCAAGAGATGTTTTTTTTTGAAGGTCTCATCTCTTCCCCTTATTGATCGTCTTTCCAGCTTTTTCCCTTAGATTCCTTCAGGATTGCTCTCTAAGGGCTTTATTAATAATGTGAGAGAAGGTAATTTTTCAGAAGATATGGGAATAAACATTCAATTGCCATCAAGAGATGGTTTTTTTTAAAGTCTCATCTTCCTCTGGTTGATCGTCTTTCCAGCTTTTTCCTTAGATTCTTCAGATTGCTCTCTATGCTTTATTAATAATGCTGTAGAAGGTACTTTTTCTAAAGATATGGGAATATCAATTTTGCCATCAAGAGATGCTTTTTTTAGTCTCATCTCTTCCCTGGTTGATCGTCTTTCCAGCTTTTTCCTGATTCTTCAGATTGCTCTATGCTTTATTAATAATGTGAGAGAAGGTAATTTTTTCAGAAGATATGTTCTAAATATTCAAATTGCCATCAAGAGATGGTTTTTTTTTAAAGTCTCATCTCTTCCCTGGTTGATCGTCTTTCCAGCTTTTTCCTCAGATTCTTCAGGATTGCTCCCTATGCTTTATTAATGAGAGAAGGTAATTTTTCTTTAGAAGATATGGGGTCTAATTGCCATCAAGAGATGTTTTTTTTTTGAAGGCCCTATCTCTTCCCTGGTTGATCGTCTTTTCCAGCTTTTTTCTTAGATTCTTCTGTGGATTGGTTTCTGCGTTTTGCCAATAATGTGAGAGAAGGTGGGCTTTTCAGAAGATATGGGAATAAACATTCACCAAGGTCAAGAGATGGTTTTTTAAAGTCTCATCTCTTCCCCTGGTTGATCGTCTTTCCAGCTTTTTCCCCAGATTCTTCAGGATTGCCTCCCTGCTTTATTAATAATGTGAGAGAAGGTAGTTCTTCAGAAGATATGGGAATAAACATTCAATTGCCATCAAGATGTTTTTTTAATGTCTCATCTCTTCCTGGTTGATCGTCTTTCCAGCTTTTTCCTTAGATTCCTTTCAGATTGCTCATATTACTAATAATGTGAGAAGGTAATTTTTCAGAAGATAAATAACATTCAATTGCCATCAAGAGATGAGTTTTTTTGTGCCCCATCTTCCTGTTGACTGCCTTTCCAGCTTTTTCCTTAGATTCTTCGATTGCTCCCTATGCTTTATTAAATGTGAGAAGCGTAATTTTTTCTAAAGATATAAATAAACATTCAATTGCCATCATGTTTTTTTTTAGTCTCATCTCTTCCCCTGGTTGATCGTTTCCAGCTTTTTCCTAGGATTCTTCAGATTGCTCTCATGTTTGGTTAATAATGAGAGAAGGTAATTTTTCAGAAGATATGGGAATAAACATTCAATTGCCATCAAGAGATGTTTTTTTTTTTAGAAGGTCTCATTCCCTTCCCTAAGGATCGTCTTTCCAGCTTTTCCTTTCAGATTCCTTCAGGATTGCTCTCTATGCTTTATTAATAATGTGAGAGAAGGTAATTTTTCAGAAGATATGTAAATAAACATTCTAATTGCCATCAAGAGATGGTTTTTTTTAAAGTCTCATCTCTTCCCTGGTTGACTGCCTTTCCAGCTTTCTTTTCCTTTAGATTCTATTCATAACATGAGAGAAAGTTATTTCCCAGAAGATACAAGAATAAACATTAAATTACTGTCAACAGTTTTCCATATCTTTCATCTTTTATTCTTATATGTATTATATTATCTTAAAATATGTATATGTGCATGTTTGTCAGTGTCATTTTCATATCAGATGTTTATATCCACTTTGCAACAAGATTTTGGAAATCTGCCTTTTTGTCCTGTAGGCTCCAATTTACCTTAACATGATTGCCCGCCACATGTCTGAACTTGACAACAATGTCTGCTCTCTGGAAAGGGTCATTGAATATGCCTCTGAGACGCCACCCTCAATTGACCCCCCAGGTAAGTCTATTTTTTTTTGTCTGAATACATTTTCCCAGATTCCAGATCATATAATAATTCTGCTTGTTCCTTCCTTAGTTACTTCATTTCTCCGTCCGTTATGCCACTGAAGAAAGATAGCACACTTACTCTCTACACAAGCTTTTTCTTCCCCTCTATCTTTTTATAATCTATAAACACTACTCTCCTCAGCCTTTCTCACATTTTTACCAAACAGAAGGGTAGTAAACAGTGAGGGAGTAGGAGGAGAGAGCCTATAGCATTACCGTAGCAGTTGCAGCTTAAGCTGATGGTTGTAGCAGTAATTGTGTGTGTGTATATATATGTGTGTGTACTATACAATATAGTAAAAATAGATAGGCCTCTACGAAATTTCTGGCCTCTACACCCTTGGCCATTACTCAGTTGGTCTTTTCTGTTTACAATGGACACAGGATCCATGATTTTTCAGTTATAAAAAAAAACATTTTCTCTTTCAAATTCTTTCACAAAATAGCGTACAGTATTTTGGTTATGGTCTATGCATATGCCGCTTAACATAATATAAGATGACAGTAAAGTAGCTTCTATGGACATTACTTTTATAGATATTTTAATAAAATTACACTCTGTGTTATCATTATTTTATTATTTAGTTTCTTTATGTTTGAAGACGTTACTATCATTTGTAGTATGACAAAGTAAAATTTTTCCAGGAAATCATAATTATCTTTCTGTGGAAATTCCACAGGTTCCACTAGTTTAAATAATTTGGCCAAGCTTCCTTGACCTTTATCAACAGTCCATTAAAAGAATTTCAGTTTTAAAAAGAGGTCCTAAAAATCTTTGTTATACTAATGTTCACCCAATTTAAGGCTAAAGAGCCACTCAAGGTAGATGGTTACTGTGTGATGTTGTATGAGTGTATAAATGATTGAAAGAAATCAAGATTGTAACAATTGAGAAATCATCCTGCTGGTAGTCCGTATCACAAAACAGCAATTCTTAGGAAGAAGCTGTCCAAAGGAAATTATTTTTCCCTGTACGAATACAAAACTAACTGGGATGATTTACTCTTGTTTATTTGGCATGGTACATCCCAGTTATAAAGTTCAGAGCTGGCGGGGTGACCCAGTCTACCTTGCCAATCCCACCCGGCTTGTGGACCTAGTTTACCTTGCCTCCCCCACCCGGATTGTGGACCCAGTCTACCCTGCCACACCCACCCGGCTTGTGGACCCAGTCTACCCTGCCACCCCCACCCGGCTTGTAGACCCAGTCTACCCTGCCACCCCCACCCGGCTTGTGGACCCAGTCTACCCTGCTACCTCTACCCGGCTTGTGGACCCAGTCTACCCTGCTACCTCCACCCGGCTTGTGGACCCAGTCTACCCTGCTACCTCCACCCGGCTTGTGGACCCAGTCTACCCTGCTACCTCCACCCGGCTTGTGGACCCAGTCTACCCTGCTACCTCCACTCGGCTTGGGGACCCAGTCTACCTGGACTACCCACACATGGTTTGTGGACCCAGTCTATATTGTTATTTAACTGAAGGATGATGATGGGTTGTGATCTTTCTGCAAATCAAAGAGTGTGAAAGTGAAAGCAATGTACTAGTGTGAAATTTGAACTCAGATCACCTATTCCAATCTCTATACCAATAACCTGCAGACAATTTCTCTTTAAAGATTTTTTATAAAAATAATTTCTGTTTTTCTATTGGTAGATGAAACAGGGGATTTATTTTTTTTTAATTTACCGGTGTTGGGAGGGGGTGCAAGGTGAATGATATGCTTTCTCTTTTTGGGGGTTCAAACTGTTACAGTTTTCAGTTGTTAACTTTTCATCCCAGATAACAAAATTACCACAATCAATACCTGACTCTCTCTCTCTTTTCTTGTTTTTCAGACTGCATTGATATTCACGAAACGTGGCCTGACATGGGGGATATTCAATTTCGACATATTGCCCTAAATTATGACCCTGAACAAAGTCCTGTTGTTCGAGATGCAACTTTTACCATCAGAGATGCAGAAAAAGTATGAGCTGCTTTCATAGTTTGAAAAAGAATTTTATTTATTGATTAATATTTAAGAAAAAGGAATTTTTGTTCAGTGAAATCATAATAATCTCATAATAATGTATAAGAATTGGGGAGGGATGAGTTTATTACTTAATAACAATAGAAAACCAATCCCTCATTTTATGTCCAGCAAAAAATTTTATAATAATTGGGGAGGGATCAGTTTATTACTTAATAACAATAGAAAAGTGATCCTTCATTTTATGTCCAGCAAAAATTTTATAATAATTGGGGAGGGATCAGTTTATTGCTAAATAACAATAGAAAACCAATCCCTCATTTTATGTCTAGCAAAAAATTTACAATAATTGGGGAGTTATCAGTTTATTACTTAAGAACAATAGAATAGTGGTCCTTCATTTTATGTCCACCAAAAAAATTTACAATAATTGGGGAGGGATCAGTTTTATACAACAATAAAAAAGCGATCCCTCATTTTATGTCCAGCAAAAACTTTATAATAATATATAACTGTAGAGAGATCAGTTTATTACTTCTCACTAGTTTTGTTCAATTTATACAACAATGCAATTTTGAGAGAATTTGAAGTCCTACCAGGATTTATTATTGACAGCCACAATCTTAACGTCATAAGATATGCAGATGATATCTTGAGATAGAAAAAAACCTTGAAAAAAAAACTACAGAAGATAGTGAAGGAAAGCAAGAAGAAAGGACTAATGTTCAATTGCAAGCAGACGGAATTCATGCTTATTAACAAAATTGGAGATAGTGAGATGAAGTAAGTAGAAAAATTTAGATGTCTGGCAAGTGTTTTAGTAGAGCACAGAAAGTGCAACACTGAAATCAGAAGATGCTTTGAGATCGCCAAAACTGCCTTCTGAAAGCTAAGCACAGTATTAGGAGACAGAAAAACTAAAACAAAGAAAAGATTACTGAACCGTTACATGACATCAGTCCTATATGGCAGTAAATGTTAGATGTAGGAGGAATTTGAAGCAACAGAAATGTGATTCTACAGAAGGATGCTGAGGATTTCATGGACTAAATATGGGAGCAACAACAAAGTTTTAAAGAAAACTTATGCCTAACATCAAGAAGAGACAGTTGAGGTTTTTGTGGCACATAATGAGGAAAGAGGGCTTGGAAAATCTGATACTGACAGAATATGAAACGAATCAGTCTGAGGATACCATGGACTGAATATGTGAGCAATGACAAAGTTTTAGTGAAAATAGAAACAAAAAGGAAACTTCTACTTCACATCAGGAAGAGACAGTTGAAATTTCTAGGGCACATAATGAGGAAAGAGGGCTTAGAAAATCTGATGTTCACAGGGCAGATTGAAGGCAAGAGGGACAAAGAAAAACAACAAATCATGAGCTTCAGTAAAAAGATGACACAACAAAGTTTAGGAGAAGTAGAAAAACAAAATTTATTAAGAATTACAATCGAAAACTGATCCCCCAATTTATGTTTAGTAGAACATGTTTGAGTGGGAGTGCAGATAACACCTTACTGAAAATGTTCTTTTTTTTTTTTTTTTTTTTTTGGTCAGGTTGCCTTCTGCGGTCATGCTGGCAGTGGAAGATCGTCTCTCATTCTTTCTCTCTTCAAAATGATTCATGTCCATGAGGGCAAGATTTTTATTAACAACCAGGACATTTCAGTGGTGCCATCGTACATTCTCAGATCCAGGCTGTCTATCGTACCACACGATCCCATCATGTTTGATGGAACTGTCAGGTGAGTTGATTTAAAAAAAAAGAGAAGCAAATCTAACAAAAATTTTAGTCTTATTTTCTTGACAAAATTCAAAGAATCTGCAATATTATTAGTCCTGAACCAGCACCTCAACTTCAGTCACTTTCCTACAACTGTGACGTGGCTTCCCTCTGTTTTTTCTATAAATATTTTTCTAGAAGTTGTTCTTCCTTGGTATCTTGACTGCATGAATTTAAATGTAATACTAGATTGGCTGTTAGGTTCCATCAGTTTAGTGTTGAAATAGATGTAATCGTAAGTTCTATTCTAATAATTTCTTTTCTAGCACTGCTCACCTGTTGAATTCTTTTCCAACTACTTGCTTCCCTGAAGTCTAAAATCTTCAAAAATTTAAATCCAATGCCAATTACCATCTTTTGTCTTTCTTGATACCTATTCTTTTATTGTTCTTTCTCCTCACTGAAGTCTTTCACTCCCAGTAACCCTTTGTGTCATAGTGGCATTATAGCCATCACAAAACATAATTATGTACCCATATATATATATATATCATATGACCAAACTATATATATATATATATATATATATATATATGTATGTATATCTTATCTAAATCTATCTAATCTAATCTTAACTTATTTATAAATGGAACATTGTCTGTGTGTGTGTGTGTGTGTGTCTGTTACCTATAGACTCCGAAATGGCTGAACTGATTTTCTTGAAAATTTACACAGTTGTACGACAAGCATTTGCGAGTGTTCTTAGCTAGATTTTGTGTCAAGGTACCCCTGATAAATATCGAAAATCGATAATCAAAAAAATCGGGTTATAGAAGGAGTGGTCCAATTTTAATCAAATTTGATACACTCATAGACAAAGACATAAGAAACGACATTGAGAAGTTTCAAGGTTGCAGTTCTTACAATAGTGCAGAAAATCGATAATATATATATATATATATATATATATATATATAAGGCAAGATGTTTGTGTGTGTGTCTGTTTATCTGCCTGTATGTCTATTTTTTTCAGCCCTTTTATTTTAGATTTGGCTTCGGGTTTGGCTCAAAGTAGGTATAATTGTAGTTCTTAGTCTCAGCCATGTTACCATTTACTCACAGGACTTATTTTAGCATTATAGCCATCACTTTTTAGAAAACCTGTTCTTTTATAGCCCTTTTCTCCTCAATAAAAAAGTTCTTATTCTCTTCCACACCCAGTAACCCTTTGTGTCATAGCGGCCTTATAGCCATCTTCACTCTTCCCAAAACCTGTTCTTTTATAGCCCTTTTCTCCTCAATTAAAAAGTTCTTATTCTCTTCCACACCCAGTAAACCTTTGTGTCATAGCGGCATTATAGCCATCTTCACTCTTCCCAAAACCTGTTCTTTTATAGCCCTTTTCTCCTCAATTAAAAAGTTCTTATTCTCTTCCACACCCAGTAACCCTTTGTGTCATAGCGGCATTATAGCCATCTTCACTCTTCCCAAAACCTGTTCTTTTATAGCCCTTTTCTCCTCAATTAAAAAGTTCTTATTCTCTTCCACACCCAGTAAACCTTTGTGTCATAGCGGCATTATAGCCATCTTCACTCTTCCCAAAACCTGTTCTTTTATAGCCCTTTTCTCCTCAATTAAAATGTTCTTATTCTCTTCCACACCCAGTAACCCTTTGTGTCATAGCGGCATTATAGCCATCTTCACTCTTCCCAAAACCCGTTCTTTTATAGCCCTTTTCTCCTCAATTAAAAAGTTCTTATTCTCTTCCACACCCAGTAAACCTTTGTGTCATAGCGGCATTATAGCCATCTTCACTCTTCCCAAAACCTGTTCTTTTATAGCCCTTTTCTCCTCAATTAAAAAGTTCTTATTCTATTCCACACCCAGGAACCCTTTGTGTCATAGCGGCCTTATAGCCATCTTCACTCTTCCCAAAACCTGTTCTTTTATAGCCCTTTTCTCCTCAATTAAAAAGTTCTTAATCTCTTCCACACCCAGTAACCCTTTGTGTCATAGCGGCCTTATAGCCATCTTCACTCTTCCCAAAACCTGTTCTTTTATAGCCCTTTTCTCCTCAATTAAAAAGTTCTTATTCTCTTCCACACCCAGTAACCCTTTGTGTCATAGCGGCCTTATAGCCATCTTCACTCTTCCAAAAACCTGTTCTTTTATAGCCCTTTTCTCCTAAATTAAAAAGTTCTTAATCTCTTCCACACCCAGTAACCCTTTGTGTCATAGCGGCCTTATAGCCATCTTCACTCTTCCCAAAACCTGTTCTTTTATAGCCCTTTTCTCCTCAATTAAAAAGTTCTCATTCTCTTCCACACCCAGTAAACCTTTGTGTCATAGCGGCATTATAGCCATCTTCACTCTTCCCAAAACCTGTTCTTTTATAGCCCTTTTCTCCTCAATAAAAAAGTTCTTCTTCTCTTCCACACCCAGTAACCCTTTGTGTCATAGCGGCATTATAGCCATCTTCACTCTTCCCAAAACCCGTTCTTTTATAGCCCTTTTCTCCTCAATTAAAAAGTTCTTATTCTCTTCCACATCCAGTAAACCTTTGTGTCATAGCGGCATTATAGCCATCTTCACTCTTCCCAAAACCTGTTCTTTTATAGCCCTTTTCTCCTCAATTAAAAAGTTCTTATTCTCTTCCACACCCAGTAACCCTTTGTGTCATAGCGGCCTTATAGCCATCTTCACTCTTCCCAAAACCTGTTCTTTTATAGCCCTTTTCTCCTCAATTAAAAAGTTCTTATTCTCTTCCACACCCAGTAACCCTTTGTGTCATAGCGGCCTTATAGCCATCTTCACTCTTCCCAAAACCTGTTCTTTTATAGCCCTTTTCTCCTCAATAAAAAAGTTCTTATTCTCTTCCACACCCAGTAACCCTTTGTGTCATAGCGGCCTTATAGCCATCTTCACTCTTCCCAAAACCTGTTCTTTTATAGCCCTTTTCTCCTCAATAAAAAAATTCTCATTCTCTTCCACACCCAGTAACCCTTTGTGTCATAGCGGCCTTATAGCCATCTTCACTCTTCCCAAAACCTGTTCTTTTATAGCCCTTTTCTCCTCAATTAAAAAGTTCTTATTCTCTTCCACACCCAGTAACCCTTTGTGTCATAGCGGCCTTATAGCCATCTTCACTCTTCCCAAAACCTGTTCTTTTATAGCCCTTTTCTTCTCAATTAAAATGTTCTTATTCTCTTCCACACCCAGTAACCCTTTGTGTCATAGCGGCCTTATAGCCATCTTCACTCTTCCCAAAACCTGTTCTTTTATAGCCCTTTTCTCCTCAATTAAAATGTTCTTATTCTCTTCCACACCCAGTAACCCTTTGTGTCATAGCGGCCTTATAGCCATCTTCATTCTTCCCAAAACATGTTCTTTTATAGCCCTTTTCTCCTCAATAAAAAAGTTCTTATTCTCTTCCACACCCAGTAACCCTTTGTGTCATAGCGGCATTATAGCCATGTTCACTCTTCCTAAAACCTGTTCTTTTATAACCCTTTTCTCCTCAATAAAAAAGTTCTTATTCTCTTCCACACCCAGTAAACCTTTGTGTCATAGCGGCATTATAGCCATCTTCACTCTTCCCAAAACCTGTTCTTTTATAGCCCTTTTCTCCTCAATAAAAAAGTTCTTATTCTCTTCCACACCCAGTAACCCTTTGTGTCATAGCGGCATTATAGCCATCTTCACTCTTTCCAAAACCTGTTCTTTTATAGCCCTTTTCTCCTCAATAAAAAAGTTCTTATTCTCTTCCACACCCAGTAACCCTTTGTGTCATAGCGGCATTATAGCCATCTTCACTCTTCCCAAAACCTGTTCTTTTATAGCCCTTTTCTCCTCAATAAAAAAGTTCTTATTCTCTTCCACACCCAGTAACCCTTTGTGTCATAGCGGCATTATAGCCATCTTCACTCTTTCCAAAACCTGTTCTTTTATAGCCCTTTTCCTCAATTAAAAAGTTCTTATTCTCTTCCCAGTAACCCTTTGTGTCAATTAAAAAGCGGTTACTTATTAGCCATCTTCACTCCCTTCCCAAAACCTGTTAACCCTTTTATAGCCCTTTTCTCCTCAATAAAAAAGTTCTTATTCTCTTCCACACCCTTAGTAACCCTTTGTGTCCATAGGCATTATAGCCATCTTCTTCCCTTCCCAAAACCTGTTCTTTTATAGCCCTTTTCTCCTCAATAAAAAAGTTCTTATTCTCTTCCACACCCAGTAACCCTTTGTGTCATAGCGGCATTATAGCCATCTTCACTCTTCCCAAAACCTGTTCTTTTATAGCCCTTTTCTCCTCAATAAAAAAGTTCTCATTCTCTTCCACACCCAGTAACCCTTTGTGTCATAACGGCATTATAGCCATCTTCACTCTTTCCAAAACCTGTTCTTTTATAGCCCTTTTCTCCTCAATAAAAAAGTTCTTATTCTCTTCCACACCCAGTAACCCTTTGTGTCATAGCGGCATTATAGCCATCTTCACTCTTTCCAAAACCTGTTCTTTTATAGCCCTTTTCTCCTCAATAAAAAAGTTCTTATTCTCTTCCACACCCAGCAACCCTTTGTGTCATAGCGGCATTATAGCTATCTTCACTCTTCCCAAAACCTGTTCTTTTATAGCCCTTTTCTCCTCAATTAAAAAGTTCTTATTCTCTTCCACACCCAGTAACCCTTTGTGTCATAGCGGGATTATAGCCATCTTCACTCTTCCCAAAATCTGTTCTTTTATAGCCCTTTTCTCCACAATAAAAAAGTTCTTATTCTCTTCCACACCCAGCAACCCTTTGTGTCATAGCGGCATTATAGCTATCTTCACTCTTCCCAAAACCTGTTCTTTTATAGCCATTTTCTCCTCAATAAAGAAGTTCTTATTCTCTTCCACACCCAGCAACCCTTTGTGTCATAGCGGCATTATAGCTATCTTCACTCTTTCCAAAACCTGTTCTTTTATAGCCCTTTTCTCCTCAATTAAAAAGTTCTTATTCTCTTCCACACCCAGCAACCCTTTGTGTCATAGCGGCATTATAGCCATCTTCACTCTTCCCAAAACCTGTTCTTTTATAGCCCTTTTCTCCTCAATTAAAAAGTTCTTATTCTCTTCCACACCCAGTAACCCTTTGTGTCATAGCGGCATTATAGCCATCTTCACTCTTCCCAAAACCTGTTCCTTTATAGCCCTTTTCTCCTCAATTAAAAAGTTCTTATTCCCTTCCACACCCAGCAACCCTTTGTGTCATAGCGGCATTATAGCCATCTTCACTCTTTCCAAAACCTGTTCTTTTATAGCCCTTTTCTCCTCAATAAAAAAGTACTTATTCTCTTCCACACCCAGTCACCCTTTGTGTCATAGCGGCATTATAGCCATCTTCATTCTTCCCAAAACCTGTTCTTTTATAGCCCTTTTCTCCTCAATTAAAAAGTTCTTATTCTCTTCCACACCCAGTAACCCTTTGTGTCATAGCGGCATTATAGCCATCTTCACTCTTTCCAAAACCTGTTCTTTTATAGCCCTTTTCTCCTCAATAAAAAAGTTCTTATTCTCTTCCACACCCAGTAACCCTTTGTGTCATAGTGGCATTATAGCCATCTTCACTCTTTCCAAAAACCTGTTCTTTTATACCCTTTTCTCCCTCAATAAAAAAGTTCTTATTCTCTTCCACACCCAGTAACCCCTTGTGGCCATAGCGGCATTATAGCCATCTTCACTCTTCCCAAAACCTGTTCTTTTATAGCCTTTTTCTCCCTCAATAAAAAAGTTCTCATTCTCCACACCCAGTAAACCTCTTTGTGTAATAGCGGCATTATAGCCATCTTCACTCTTCCCAAACCTGTTCTTTTATAGCCCCTTTTCTCCCTAATAAAAGTTCTTATTCTATTCCACACCAGTAACCCTTTGTGTAATAATGCATTGTTTTCATCTTCACTCTTTCCAAAACCTGTTCTTTTATAGCCCTTTCTCCCTCAATAAAAAGTTCTTATTCTATTCCACACCCAGTAACCTGCAATAGCGATGCATTATAGCCATCTTCACTCTTCCTGAAAACCTGTTCTTTTTATAGCCCCTTTCTCCCTCAATAAAAGTTCTTATTCTATTCCACACCCAGTAACCCTTTGGGGTAATAGCGATTATAGCTATCTTCACTCTTTCCAAAACCTGTTCTTTTATAGCCCTTTTCTCCCTCAATAAAGTTCTATCTATTCCACACCCAGTAACCCCTTGTGTAATAGCGGCATTATACACCACTCTTCCTAAAACCTGTTCTCTTTATAGCCCTTTTCTCCCTCAATAAAAAGTTCTTATTCTAACCACCCAGTAACCCCCAGGTAATAGCGGCATTATAGCCATCTTCACTCTTTCCAAAACCTGTTCTTTTATAGCCCCTTTTCTCCCTCAATAAAGTTCTTATTCTATTCCACACCCAGTAACCTGCAATAGCGGCATTACAGCCATCTTCACTCTTCCAAAACCTGTTCTATAGCCCCTTTTCTCCCTCAATAAAGTTCTTATTCTATTCCACACCCAGTAACCCTTGTGCAATAGCGGCATTATAGCCATCTTCACTCTTTCCTAAAACCTTGTTCTTTTATAGCCCTTTTCTCCTCAATAAAGTTCTGTTCTATTCCACACCCAGTAACCCCCCAGGTAATAGCGGCATTATAGCCAACTCTCACTCTTTCCAAACCTGTTCTTTATAGCCCCTTCTCCCTCAATAAAAAGTTCTTATTCTATTCCACACCCAGTAACCCTTTAGGCATTGAAGGCATTGGCAGCCATCTTCACTCTTCCCAAACCTGTTCTTTTTATAGCCCTTTTCTCCTCAATAAAAAAAGTTCTTATTCTGTTCACACCCAGTAACCTTAAAATAGCGGCATTATAGCCATCTTCACTCTTTCCAAAACCTGTTCTTTTTATAGCCCTTTCTCCTCACAAGTTCTAATTTATTCCACACCCAGTAACCAGTAATAGCGCGGCATTATAGCCATCTCTACCTTTCCAAACCTGTTCTTTTATATCTTTTCCCCACAAGTTCTTATTCTATTCCACACCCAGGCACCTCAGGTAATTGCGGCATTATAGCCATCTTCACTCTTCCCAAAACCTGTTCTTTTATAGCCCTTTTCTCCTCAATAAAAAAGTTCTTATTCTATTCCACACCCAGTAACCCTTTGTGTAATAGCGGCATTATAGCCATCTTCACTCTTCCCAAAACCTGTTCTTTTATAGCCCTTTTCTCCTCAATAAAAAAGTTCTTATTCTCTTCCACACCCAGTAACCCTTTGTGTCATAGCGGCATTATAGCCATCTTCACTCTTTCCAAAACCTGTTCTTTTATAGCCCTTTTCTCCTCAATAAAAAAGTTCTTATTCTCTTCCACACCCAGCAACCCTTTGTGTCATAGCGGCATTATAGCTATCTTCACTCTTCCCAAAACCTGTTCTTTTATAGCCCTTTTCTCCTCAATTAAAAAGTTCTTATTCTCTTCCACACCCAGTAACCCTTTGTGTCATAGCGGCATTATAGCCATCTTCACTCTTTCCAAAACCTGTTCTTTTATAGCCCTTTTCTCCTCAATAAAAAAGTTCTTATTCTCTTCCACACCCAGCAACCCTTTGTGTCATAGCGGCATTATAGCTATCTTCACTCTTCCCAAAACCTGTTCTTTTATAGCCCTTTTCTCCTCAATTAAAAAGTTCTTATTCTCTTCCACACCCAGTAACCCTTTGTGTCATAGCGGGATTATAGCCATCTTCACTCTTCCCAAAATCTGTTCTTTTATAGCCCTTTTCTCCACAATAAAAAAGTTCTTATTCTCTTCCACACCCAGCAACCCTTTGTGTCATAGCGGCATTATAGCTATCTTCACTCTTCCCAAAACCTGTTCTTTTATAGCCATTTTCTCCTCAATAAAGAAGTTCTTATTCTCTTCCACACCCAGCAACCCTTTGTGTCATAGCGGCATTATAGCTATCTTCACTCTTTCCAAAACCTGTTCTTTTATAGCCCTTTTCTCCTCAATTAAAAAGTTCTTATTCTCTTCCACACCCAGCAACCCTTTGTGTCATAGCGGCATTATAGCCATCTTCACTCTTCCCAAAACCTGTTCTTTTATAGCCCTTTTCTCCTCAATTAAAAAGTTCTTATTCTCTTCCACACCCAGTAACCCTTTGTGTCATAGCGGCATTATAGCCATCTTCACTCTTCCCAAAACCTGTTCCTTTATAGCCCTTTTCTCCTCAATTAAAAAGTTCTTATTCCCTTCCACACCCAGCAACCCTTTGTGTCATAGCGGCATTATAGCCATCTTCACTCTTTCCAAAACCTGTTCTTTTATAGCCCTTTTCTCCTCAATAAAAAAGTACTTATTCTCTTCCACACCCAGTCACCCTTTGTGTCATAGCGGCATTATAGCCATCTTCATTCTTCCCAAAACCTGTTCTTTTATAGCCCTTTTCTCCTCAATTAAAAAGTTCTTATTCTCTTCCACACCCAGTAACCCTTTGTGTCATAGCGGCATTATAGCCATCTTCACTCTTTCCAAAACCTGTTCTTTTATAGCCCTTTTCTCCTCAATAAAAAAGTTCTTATTCTCTTCCACACCCAGTAACCCTTTGTGTCATAGTGGCATTATAGCCATCTTCACTCTTTCCAAAACCTGTTCTTTTATAGCCCTTTTCTCCTCAATAAAAAAGTTCTTATTCTCTTCCACACCCAGTAACCCTTTGTGTCATAGCGGCATTATAGCTACATCTTCACTCTTCCCAAAACCTGTTCTTTAGCCCTTTTCTCCTCAATAAGAAAGTTCTCATTCTCTTCCACACCCAGTAAACCTTTGTGTAATAGCGGCATTATAGCCATCTTCACTCTTCCCAAAACCTGTTCTTTTATAGCCCTTTTCTCCTCAATAAAAAAGTTCTTATTCTATTCCACACCCAGTAACCCTTTGTGTAATAGCGGCATTATAGCCATCTTCACTCTTTCCAAAACCTGTTCTTTTATAGCCCTTTTCTCCTCAATAAAAAAGTTCTTATTCTGTTCACACCCAGTAACCCTTTGTGTAATAGCGGCATTATAGCCATCTTCCTCTTCCCAAAACCTGTTCTTTTATAGCCTTTTCTCCTCAATAAAAAGTTCTTATTCTATTCCACACCCAGTAACCCTTTGTGTAATAGCGGCATTATAGCCATCTTCCTCTTTCCAAAACCTGTTCTTTTATAGCCCTTTTCTCCTCCAATAAAAAAGTTCTTATTCTATTCCACACCCAGTAACCCTTTGTGTAATAACGGCATTATAGCCATCTTCACTCTTCCCAAAACCTGTTCTTTTATAGCCCTTTTCTCCTCCAATAAAAAAGTTCTTATTCTATTCCACACCCATTAACCCTTTGTGTAATAGCGGCATTATAGCCATCTTCACTCTTTCCAAAACCTGTTCTTTTATAGCCCTTTTCTCCTCAATAAAAAGTTCTTATTCTATTCCACACCCAGTAACCCTTTGTGTAATAGCGGCATTATAACCATCTTCACTCTTTCCAAAACCTGTTCTTTTATAGCCCTTTTCTCCTCAAAAAAAGTTCTTATTCTATTCCACACCCAGTAACCCTTTGTGTAATAGCGGCATTATAGCCATCTTCACTCTTCCCAAAACCTGTTCTTTTTATAGCCCTTTTCTCCTCAATAAAAAAGTTCTTATTCTATTCCACCCAGTAACCCTTTGTGTAATAGCGGCATTATAGCCAACTTCCTCTTTCCAAAACCCTGTTCTTTTATAGCCCTTTTCTCTCAACAATAAACGTTCTTATTCTATTCCACACCCAGTAACCCTTTGTGTAATAGCGGCATTATAGCCATCTTCACTCTTTCCAAAACCTGTTCTTTTATAGCCCTTTTCTCCTCAATAAAAAAGTTCTTATTCTATTCCACACCCAGTAACCCTTTGTGTAATAGCGGCATTATAGCCATCTTCACTCTTTCCAAAACCTGTTCTTCTCCTCAATAAAAAGTTCTTATTCTATTCCACACCCAGTAACCCTTTGTGTAATAGCGGCATTATAACCATCTTCACTCTTTCCAAAACCTGTTCTTTTATAGCCCTTTTCTCCTCAATAAAAAAGTTCTTATTCTATTCCACACCCAGTAACCCTTTGTGTAATAGCGGCATTATAGCCATCTTCACTCTTCCCAAAACCTGTTCTTTTATAGCCCTTTTCTCCTCAATAAAAAAGTTCTTATTCTATTCCACACCCAGTAACCCTTTGTGTAATAGCGGCATTATAGCCATCTTCACTCTTCCCAAAACCTGTTCTTTTATAGCCTTTTCTCCTCAATAAAAAGTTCTTATTCTATTCCACACCCAGTAACCCTTTGTGTAGCCAAGCGGCATTATAGCCATCTTCACTCTTTCCAAAACCTGTTCTTTTATAGCCCTTTTCTCCTCAATAAAAAGTTCTTGTTATTCACACCCAGTAACCCTTTGTGTAATAGCGGCATTATAGCCATCTTCACTCTTCCCAAAACATGTTCTTTTATAGCCCTTTTCTCCTCAATAAAAAGTTCTTGTTATTCCATTTACACACCCAGTAACCCTTTGTGTAATAGCGGCATTATAGCCATCTTCACTCTTCCCAAAACCTGTTCTTTTATAGCCCTTTTCTCCTCAATAAAAAAAGTTCTTATTCTATTCCACACCCAGTAACCCTTTGTGTAATAGCGGCATTATAGCCATCTTCACTCTGATTCCCAAAACCTGTTCTTTTATAGCCCTTTTCTCCTCAATAAAAAGTTCTTATTCTATTCCACACCCAGTAACCCTTTGTGTAATAGCGGCATTATAGCCATCTTCACTCTTTCCAAAACCTGTTCTTTTATAGCCCTTTTCTCCTCAATAAAAAAGTTCTTATTCTCTTCCACACCCAGTAACCCTTTGTGTCATAGCGGCATTATAGCCATCTTCACTCTTCCCAAAACCTGTTCTTTTATAGCCCTTTCTCCTCAATAAAAAAGTTCTTATTCTCTTCCACCCAGTAACCCTTTGTGTCCTTGCAGCCATTGCTTCATCTGCCTCTTTCAAAACTTCTCATTCTTTTATATAGCCCACTGCTCCTCAATAAAAAGAAGTTCTTATTCTCTTCCACACAGTAACCCTTTGTGTCATAGCGGCATTATAGCCATCTTCTACTCTTCCCAAAACCTGTTCTTTTATAGCCCTTTTCCTCAATAAAAAGTTCTTGTTCTCTTCCACACCCCAGTAACCCTTTGTGTCATGGCATTTATAACTGTCTTCATCTTTCCAAACCTGTTCTTTTATAGCCCTTTTCCTCAATTAAAAGTTCTTGTTCTCTTCCACCCAGTAACCCTTTGTGTCATGGGCAATGTAATGAAAATACTTCACTCCTTCCCCAAAACCTGTTCTTTAATACATATATATTAAAGGTTTTATTCTCTTCCACACCCAGTAACCCTTTGTGTCATGGGGCATTATTTCAGCCATCTTCACTCTTCCCAAAGACCTGTTCTTTTATAGCCCTTTTCTCCTCAATAAAAAGTTCTCATTCTCTTCCACACCCAGTAACCCTTTGTATCACATGGCGGCATTATAGCCATCTTCACTCTTTCCAAAACCTGTTCTTTTATAGCCCTTTTCTCCTCAATAAAAAAGTTCGCCTTCTCTTCCACACCCAGTAACCTTTGTGTCATAGCGGCATTATAGCCATCTTCACTCTTCCCAAAACCTGTTCTTTTATAGCCCTTTTCTCCTCAATAAAAGTTCTCATTCTCTTCCACACACAGTAACCCTTTGTGTCATAGCGGCATTATAGCTGTCTTCACTCACCCCCAAAACCTGTTCTTTTATAGCCCTTTTCTCCCTCCAATAAAAAAGTTCTTATTCTCTTCCACACCCAGTAACCCTTTGTGTCATAGCGGCATTATAGCTATCTTCACTCTTCCCAAAACCTGTTCTTTTGCTAGCCCTTTTCTCCTCCAATAAAAAGTTCTTATTCTCTTCCACACCCAGTAACCACGCTGTCTCGCCAGCATTATAGCCATCTTCACTCTTCCCAAAACCTTATTTAACTTTTATAGCCTTTTCTCCTCAATAAAAAAGTTCTCATTCTCACCACACCCCAGCAACCCTTTGTGTCATAGCGGCATTATAGCCATCTTCACTCTTCCCAAAACCTGTTCTTTTATAGCCCTTTTCTCCTCAATAAAAAGTTCTCATTCACTTCCACCCAGTAACCCTACATACAATACTTTTTGTGACATTATAGTCATCTTTACTCTTCCCCAGCCTGTTCTTTTATAGCCCTTTTCTCCTCAATAAAAGTTCTTATTCTCTTCCCCTTAGCAACCCTTTGTGTCATAGCGGCATTATAGCTATCTTCCTCTTCCCAAAACCTGTTCTTTTATAGCCCTTTTCTCCTCAATAAAAAAAGTTCTTATTCTCTTCCACACCCAGTAACCCTTTGTGTCATAAACGGCATTATAGCCATCTTCACTCTTCCCAAAACCCTGTTCTTTATAGCCCTTTTCTCCTCAATAAAAAGTTCTCATTCTCTTCCACCCAAGTAACCCTTTGTGTCATAGCGGCCTTATAGCCATCTTCATCTTCCCAAAACCTGTTCTTTTATAGCCCTTTCTCCTCAATAAAGTTCTCATTCTCTTTACCTTAGTAACCACTTGTGTCCACGCGGCATTCGCCATCTTCACTCTTCCCAAAACCTGTTCTTTTTTAGCCCTTTTCTCCTCAATAAAAAGTTCTCATTCTCTTCCACACCCAACCCTTTGTGTCATAGCGGCATTATAGCCATCTTCACTCTTCCCAAAACCTGTTCTTTTTAGCCTTTTCTCCTCAATAAAAAAGTTCTTATTCTCTTCCACACCCAGCCTTACCTGTGTCCTCACAACACAATATAGCCATCTTCACTCTTCCAAAACCTGACTGCACCATGCCACCCTCAATAAAAAGTTCTCATTCTCTTCCACACCCAGTAACCCTTTGTGCCATAAGCGGCATTATAGCCATCTTCACTCTTCCCAAAACCTGTTCTTACCTTAGCCCTTTTCTCCTCAATAAAAAAGTTCTCATTCTCTTCCCCACCCAGTAACCCTTGTGTCATAGCGGCCTTATAGCCATCTTCCTCTTCCCAAAACCTGTTCTTTTATAGCCTTTTCTCCTCAATTAAAAGTTCCACTTATTCTCTTCACACCCAGTAACCCTTTGTGTCATAGCGGCCTTATAGCCATCTTCACTCTTCCCAAAACCTGTTCTTTTATAGCCCTTTTCTCCTCAATTAAAAAGTTCTTATTCTCTTCCACACCCAGTAACACTTTGTGTGTCCGGCATTATAGCTATCTTCACTCTTCCCCAAAACCTGTTCCTTTATAGCCTTTTCTTTCTCCAATTAAAAGTTCTTATTCTCTTCCACACCCAGTAACCATGTGTCATAGCGGCATTATAGCCATCTTCCTCTTCCCAAAACCTGTTCTTTTATAGCCCTTTTCTCTTCAATTAAAAAGTTCTGATTCTCTTCCACACCCAGTAAACCTTTGTGTCATAGCGGCATTATAGCCATCTTCACTCTTCCCAAAACCTGTTCTTTTATAGCCCTTTTCTCCTCAATAAGTTCCTTGTCTCTTCCACACCCAGCAAAATTTGTCATTCATATGGCATTATAGCCATCTTCACTCTTCCCAAAAACCTGTTCTTTATAGCCCTTTTCTCCTCAATAAAAAAGTTCTTATTCTCTTCACCCAGCAACCCTTTGTGTCATAGCGGCATTATAGCCATCTTCACTCTTCCCAAACCTGTTCACTGGCCACTTTCCTTCCTCAATAAAATAGTTCTTATTCTCTTCCACACCCAGTAACCCTCTGTGTCATAGCGGCATTATAGCCATCTTCACTCTTCCCAAAACCTGTTCTTTTATAGCCCTTTTCTCCTCCAATAAAAAAGTTCTTATTCTCTTCCACACCCAGCAAAATTTGTGTCTGTGACATTATAGCAATATACTCTTCCCAAAGCCTGTTCTTTATAGCCCTTTTCTCCTCAATAAAAAAAGTTCTTATTCTCTTCCACACCCAGCGCTTCCTTTGTGTCATAGCGGCATTATAGCCATCTTCACTCTTCCCAAACCTGTTCCTTTACTGCATACTTTTCTCTCAATTAAAAGTTCTTATTCTCTTCCACACCCAGCCAACCCTTTGTGTCTATGGCCGGCATTATAGCCATCTTCACTCTTCCCAAAAACCTGTTCTTTTACTGCTAGCCCTTTTCTCCACTCAATAAAAAGTTCTTATTCTCTTCCACACCCAATGTGCCCCTTTGTGTCATAGCGGCATTATAGCCATCTTCCTCTTTCCAAAACCTGTTCTTTTATAGCCCTTTTCTACCTCAATAAAAGTTCTCATTCTCTTCCCACCAGCAATGTGCTTGTGTCATAGGCTGTAGCCATCTTCACTCTTCCCAAAACCTGTTCTTTTATAATACCCTTTTCTCCTCAATAAAAAAAGTTCTTATTCTCTTCCACACCCAGTAACCCTTTGTGTCATAGCGGCATTATAGCCATCTTCTCTTCCCAAACCTGTTCTTTTATAGCCTTTTTCTCCTCAATTAAAAAGTTCTTATTCTCTTCCACACCCAGTAACCCTTTGTGTCATCACGGCATTATAGCTATCTTCACTCTTCCAAAACCTGTTCCTTTATAGCCCTTTTCTCCTCTCAATTATTAAAAAGTTCTTATTCTCTTCCCCAGTCACCCTTTGTGTAATAAGCGGCATATAGCCATCTTCACTCTTCCAAAACCTGTTCTTTCCTGGCCTTACTACTCCTCAATTAAAAGTTCTTATTCTCTTTCTTCCCACACCCAGTAACCCTTTCTGTGTCATATGGCATTATAGCCATCTTCACTCTTCCCAAACACTGTTCTTTTATAGCCCTTTTCTCCTCAATAAAAAGTTCTCATTCTCTTCCACACCTAGTAACCCTTTGTGTCATGGCTTATTATAGCCATCTTCACTCTTCCCAAAACCTGTTCTTTTACTTAGCCCTTTTCTCCTCAATAAAAAAGTTCTTATTCTCTTCCACACCCAGTAACCCTTTGTGTCATAGCGGCATTATAGCCATCTTCACTCTTTCCAAAACCTGTTCTTTTATAGCCCTTTTCTCCTCAATAAAAAAGTTCTTATTCTCTTCCACACCCAGTAACCCTTTGTGTCATAGCGGCATTCTGGCCATCTTCCTCTTTCCAAAACCTGTTCTTTTATAGCCCTTTTCTCCTCAATAAAAAAGTTGTTATTCTCTTCCACACCCAGTAACCCTTTGTGTCATAAGCATTATAGCCATCTTCACTCTTCCCAAAACCTGTTCTTTTATAGCCCTTTTCTCCTCAATAAAAAAAGTTCTCATTCTCTTCCACACCCAGTAACCCTTTGTGTCATAGCGGCATTATAGCCATCTTCTTCTTTCCAAAACCTGTTCTTTTATAGCCCTTTTCTCCTCAATAAAAAAGTTCTTATTCTCTTCCACACCCAGTAACCCTTTGTGTCATAGCGGCATTATAGCCATCTTCACTCTTTCCAAAACCTGTTCTTTTGTAAGCCTTTTCTCCTCAATAAAAAAGTTGTTATTCTCTTCCCACCCAGTAACCCTTTGTGTCATAGCGGCATTATAGCCATCTTCACTCTTCCCAAAACCTGTTCTTTTATAGCCCTTTTCTCCTCAATAAAAAAGTTCTCATTCTCTTTTGCCAACCCTTTGTGTCATAGCGGCATTATAGCCATCTTTACTCTGCAAAACCTGTTCTTTTATAGCCTTTTCTCCTCAATAAAAAGTTCTTATTCTCTTCCACACCCCAGTAGCCCTTTGTGTCATAGCGGCATCATAGCCATCCTCACTCTTTCAAGACCTGTTCTTTTATAGCCCTTTTCTCCTCAATAAAAAAGTTCTCATTCTCTTCCACACCCAGTAACCCTTTGTGTCATAGCGGCATTATAGCCATCTTCACTCTTCCCAAAACCTGTTCTTTTATAGCCCTTTTCTCCTCAATAAAAAAGTTCTTATTCTCTTCCACACCCAGTAACCCTTTGTGTCATAGCGGCATCACAGCCATCCTCACTCTTTCCAAGACCTGTTCTTTTATAGCCCTTTTCTCCTCAATAAAGTTCTCATTCTCTTCCACACCCAGTAACCCTTTGTGTCATAAGCGGCATTATAGCCATCTTCACTCTTTCCAAAACCTGTTCTTTTATAGCCCTTTTCTCCTCCAATTAAAAGTTCTTATTCTCTTCCACACCCAGTAACCCTTTGTGTCATAGCGGCATTATAGCCATCTTCACTCTTTCCAAAACCTGTTCTTTTATAGCCCTTTTCTCCTCAATAAAAAAAGTTCTCATTCTCTTCCACCCCAGTAACCCTTTGTGTCATAGCGGCATTATAGCCATCTTCCTCTTCCCAAAACCTGTTCTTTTATAGCCCTTTTCTCCTCAATAAAAAAGTTCTTATTCTCTTCCACACCCAATAACCCTTTGTGTCATAGCGGCATTATAGCCATCTTCACTCTTCCCAAAACCTGTTCTTTTATAGCCCTTTTCTCCTCCAATTAAAAGTTCTTATTCTCTTCCACACCCAGTAACCCCTTTGTGTCATAGCCGGCATTATAGCCATCTTCACTCTTCCCAAAACCTGTTCTTTTATAGCCCTTTTCTCCTCCAATAAAAAGTTCTTATTCTCTTCCACACCCAGCAAAATTTGTGTCATAGCGGCATTATAGCCATCTTCACTCTTCCCAAAACCTGTTCTTTTATAGCCCTTTCTCCTCAATAAAAAGTTCTTATTCTCTTCCACACCCAGCAACCCTTTGTGTCATAGCGGCACATTATAGCCATCTTCACTCTTCCCAAAACCTGTTCTTTTGTAGCCCTTTTCTCTCAATAAAATAGTTCTTATTCTCTTCACACCCAGTAACCCTCTGTGTCATAGCGGCATTATAGCCATCTTCCTCTTCCCAAAACCTGTTCTTTTATAGCCCTTTTCTCCTCAATAAAAGTTCTTATTCTCTTTCCCACCCAGTAACCCTCTGTGTCATGGCGGCATTATAGCCATCTTCACTCTTCCCAAAACCTGTTCTTTTATAGCCCTTTTCTCCTCAATAAAAAAGTTCTATTCTCTTCCACACCCAGTAACCCTTTGTGTCATAGCGGCATTATAGCCATCTTCACTCTTTCCAAAACCTGTTCTTTTATAGCCCTTTTCTCCTCAATAAAAAAGTTATTCTCTTCCATACCCAGTAACCCTTTGTGTCATAGCGGCATTATAGCCATCTTCACTCTTCCCAAAACCTGTTCTTTTATAGCCCTTTTCTCCTCAATAAAAAGTTCTCATTCCTTCCACACCCAGTAACCTTTGTGTCATAGCGGCATTATAGCCATCTTCACTCTTTCCAAAACCTGTTCTTTTATAGCCCTTTTCTCCCTCCAATAAAAAGTTGTTATTCTCCTTTTTAGTAACCCTTTGTCATAGCGGCATTATAGCCATCTTCCTCTTCCCAAAACCTGTTCTTTTATAGCCCTTTTCTCCTCAATAAAAAAGTTCTCATTCTCTTCCACACCCAGTAACCCTTTGTGTCATAGCGGCATTATAGCCATCTTCACTCTTCCCAAAACCTGTTCTTTTATAGCCTTTTCTCCTCAATAAAAGTTCTTATTCTATTCCACACCCAGTAACCCTTTGTGTCATAGCGGCATCATAGCCATCCTCACTCTTTCCAAGACCTGTTCTTTTATAGCCCTTTTCTCCTCAATAAAGTTCTCCATTCTCTTCCACACCCAGTAACCCTTTGTGTCCTGCATCGGCAGTCGCCATCTTCACTCTTCCAAAACCTGTTCTTTTATAGCCCTTTCTCCTCAATAAAAAAGTTCTTATTCTCTTCCACACCCAGTAACTCTTTGTGTCATAGCGGCATCATATGCATCCTCACTCTTTCCAAGACCTGTTCTTTTATAGCCCTTTTCTCCTCAATAAAAAAGTTCTCATTCTCTTCCACACCCAGTAACCCTTTGTGTCATAGCGGCATTATAGCCATCTTCCACTCTTTCCAAAACCTGTTCTTTTATAGCCTTTTCTCCTCAATTAAAAAGTTCTTATTCTCTTCCACACCCAGTAACCCTTTGTCCTTAGCGGCATTATAGCCATCTTCACTCTTTCAAAACCTGTTCTTTTATAGCCCTTTTCTCCTCAATAAAAAAGTTCTCATTCTCTTCCACACCCAGTAACCCTTTGTGTCATAGCGGCATTATAGCCATCTTCCTCTTCCCAAAACCTGTTCTTTTATAGCCCTTTTCTCCTCAATAAAAAAGTTCTTATTCTCTTCCACACCCAGTAACCCTTTGTGTCATAGCGGCATTATAACCAATCTTCCTCTTCCCAAAACCTGTTCTTTTATAGCCCTTTTCTCCTCAATTAAAAAGTTCTTATTCTCTTCCACACCCAGTAACCCTTTGTGTCATAGCGGCATTATAGCCATCTTCACTCTTCCCAAAACCTGTTCTTTTATAGCCCTTTTCTGCTTCAATTAAAAAGTTCTGATTCTCTTCCACACCCAGTAAACCTTTGTGTCATAGCGGCATTATAGCCATCTTCCACTCTTCCCAAAACCTGTTCTTTTATAGCCCTTTTCTCCTCAATAAAAGTTCTTATTCTCTTCCACACCCAGCAAAATTTGTGTCATAGCGGCATTATAGCCATCTTCCACTCTTCCCAAAACCTGTTCTTTTATAGCCCTTTTCTCCTCAATAAAAAAAGTTCTTATTCTCTTCCACACCCAGCAACCCTTTGTGTCATGGCGGCATTATAGCCATCTTCCTCTTCCCAAAACCTGTTCTTTTATAGCCCTTTTCTCCTCAATAAAATAGTTCTTATTCTCTTCCACAGAAAGTAACCCTCCTGTGTCATAGCGGCATTATAGCCATCTTCACTCTTCCCAAAACCTGTTCTTTTATAGCCCTTTTCTCCTCAATAAAAAAGTTCTCATTCTCTTCCACACCCAGCAAAATTTGTGTCATAGCGGCATTATAGCCATCTTCACTCTTCCCAAAACCTGTTCTTTTATAGCCCTTTCTCCTCAATAAAAAGTTCTTATTCTCTTCCACACCCAGCAATCCTTTGTGTCATAGCGGCATTATAGCCATCTTCACTCTTCCCAAAACCTGTTCTTTTATAATAACCCTTTTCTCCTCAATAAAAAGTTCTTATTCTCTTCCACGCAGTAACCCTTTGTGTCATAGCGGCATTATAGCCATCTTCACTCTTCCCAAAACCTGTTCCTTTATAGCCTTTTCTCCTCAATTAAAGTTCTTATTCTCTTCCACACCCAGTCACCCTTTGGTCATAGCGGCATTATAGCCATCTTCACTCTTCCCAAAACCTGTTCTTTTATAGCCCTTTTCTCCTCAATAAAAAGTTCTTATTCTCTTCCACACCCAGTAACCCTTTGTGTCTGCATGGCATTATAGCCATCTTCACTCTTTCCAAAACCTGTTCTTTTATAACCCTTTTCTCCTCAATAAAAAAGTTCTTATTCTCTTCCACCCAGTAACCCTTTGTGTCATAGCGGCATTATAGCCATCTTCCTCTTCCCAAAACCTGTTCTTTTATAGCCCTTTTCTCCTCAATTAAAAGTTCTTATTCTCTTCCACACCCAGTAACCCTTTGTGTCATCACGGCATTATAGCTATCTTCACTCTTCCCAAACCTGTTCCTTTATAGCCTTTTTTCCTCAATTAAAGAGTTCTTATTCTCTTCACCCAGTCACCCTTTGTGTCATAGCGGCATTATAGCCATCTTCACTCTTCCCCGACCTGTTCTTTTATGGCCCTTTTCTCCTCAATTAAAAAGTTCTTATTCTCTTCCACACCAGTAACCCTTTGTGTCATAGCGGCATTATAGCCATCTTCACTCTTTCCAAAACCTGTTCTTTTATAGCCCTTTTCTCCTCAATAAAAAAGTTCTCATTCTCTTCCACACCCAGTAACCCTTTGTGTCATAGCGGCATTATAGCCATCTTCCTCTTCCCAAAACCTGTTCTTTTATAGCCCTTTTCTCCTCAATAAAAAAGTTCTTATTCTTCCACACCCAGTAACCCTTTGTGTCATAGCGGCATTATAGCCATCTTCACTCTTCCCAAAACCTGTTCTTTTATAGCCCTTTTCTCCTCAATTAAAAAGTTCTTATTCTCTTCCACACCCAGTAACCCTTTGTGTCATAGCGGCATTATAGCCATCTTCACTCTTCCCAAAGCCTGTTCTTTTATAGCCCTTTTCTCTTCAATTAAAGTTCTGATTCTCTTCCACACCCAGTAAACCTTTGTGTCATAGCGGCATTATAGCCATCTTCCTCTTCCCAAAACCTGTTCTTTTATAGCCCTTTTCTCCTCAATAAAAAAGTTCTTATTCTCTTCCACACCCAGCAAAATTTGTGTCATAGCGGCATTATAGCCATCTTCACTCTTCCCAAAACCTGTTCTTTTATAGCCCTTTTCTCCTCAATAAAAAAGTTCTTATTCTCTTCCACACCCAGCAACCCTTTGTGTCATAGCGGCATTATAGCCATCTTCACTCTTCCCAAAACCTGTTCTTTATAGCCCTTTTCTCCTCAATAAAATAGTTCTTATTCTCTTCCACACAGTAACCCTCTGTGTCATAGCGGCATTATAGCCATCTTCACTCTTCCCAAAACCTGTTCTTTTATAGCCCTTTTTCTCCTCAATAAAAAAGTTCTCATTCTCTTCCACACCCAGCAAAATTTGTGTCATAGCGGCATTATAGCCATCTTCCTCTTCCCAAAACCTGTTCTTTTATAGCCCTTTTCTCCTCGAATAAAAAGTTCTTATTCTCTTCCACCCCAGCAATCCTTTGTGTCATAGCGGCATTATAGCCATCTTCACTCTTCCCAAAACCTGTTCTTTTATAACCCTTTTCTCCTCAATAAAAAAGTTCTTATTCTCTTCCACACCCAGTAACCCTTTGTCATAGCGGCATTATAGCCATCCTTATCTTCCCAAAACCTGTTCCTTTATAGCCCTTTTCTCCTCAATTAAAAGTTCTTATTCTCTTCCACACCCAGTCACCCTTTGTGTCATAGCGGCATTATAGCCATCTTCACTCTTCCCAAAACCTGTTCTTTTATAGCCCTTTTCTCCTCAATAAAGAAGTTCTTATTCTCTTCCACACCCAGTAACCCTTTGTGTCATAGCGGCATTATAGCCATCTTCACTCTTTCCAAAACCTGTTCTTTTATAACCCTTTTCTCCTCAATAAAAAGTTCTTATTCTCTTCCACACCCAGTAACCCTTTGTGTCATAGCGGCATTATAGCCATCTTCTCCTTCTTCCCTAAACCTCTCATTTTCTTTTATAGCCCTTTTCTCCTCAATTAAAAGTTCTTATTCTCTTCCACACCCAGTAACCCTTTGTGTCATCACGGCATTATAGCTATCTTCACTCTTCCCAAAACCTGTTCCTTTATAGCCCTTTTTCCTCAATTAAAAAGTTCTTATTCTCTTCCACACCCAGTCACCCTTTGTGTCATAGCGGCATTATAGCCATCTTCCACTCTTCCCAAAACCTGTTCTTTTATAGCCCTTTTCTCCTCAATTAAAAAGTTCTTATTCTCTTCCACACACCCAGTAACCCTTTGTGTCATAGCGGCATTATAGCCATCTTCACTCTTTCCAAAACCTGTTCTTTTATAGCCCTTTTCTCATAATAAAGTTCTCATTCTCTTCCACACCCAGTAACCCTTTGTGTCATAAGCGTATAGCCATCTTCACTCTTCCCAAAACCTGTTCTTTTATAGCCCTTTTCTCCTCAATAAAAAAGTTCTTATTCTCTTCCACACCCAGTAACCCTTTGTGTCATAGCGGCATTATAGCCATCTTCACTCTTCCCAAAACCTGTTCTTTTATAGCCCTTTTCTCCTCAATTAAAAGTTCTTATTCTCTTCCACACCCAGTAACCCTTTGTGTCATAGCGGCATTATAGCCATCTTCCTCTTCCCAAAACCTGTTCTTTTATAGCCCTTTTCTCTTCAATTAAAAAGTTCTGATTCTCTTCCACACCCAGTAAACCTTTGTGTCATAGCGGCATTATAGCCATCTTCACTCTTCCCAAAACCTGTTCTTTTGTAGCCCTTTTCTCTCAATAAAAAAGTTCTTATTCTCTTCCACACCCAGCAAAATTTGTCACTGTGGCATTATAGCCCTCTTTCACTCTTCCCAAAACCTGTTCTTTTATAGCCCTTTTTCTCCTCAATAAAAGTTCTTATTCTCTTTTAGCAACCCTTTGTGTCATAGCGGCATTATAGCCATCTTCCTCTTCCCAAAACCTGTTATTTTATTTTTTCTCCTCCAATAAAATCAGTTTCTTATTCTCTCTTCCACACCCCAGTAACCCTCTTGTCATAGCGGCATTATAGCCATCTTCCTCTTCCCAAAACCTGTTCTTTTATAGCCCTTTTCTCCTCCAATAAAAAGTTCTTATTCTCTTCCACACCCAGCCAGAATTCCCATTGTCCTTAGCGGCATTATAGCCATCTTCGCTCTTCCCAAAACCTGTTCTTTTATAGCCCTTTTCTCCTCAATAAAAAAGTTCTTATTCTCTTCCACACCCAGCAATCCTTTGTGTCATAGCGGCATTATAGCCATCTTCACTCTTCCCAAAACCTGTTCTTTTATAACCCTTTTCTCCTCAATAAAAAAGTTCTTATTCTCTTCCACACCCAGTAACCCTTTGTGTCATAGCGGCATTATAGCCATCTTCACTCTTTCCAAAACCTGTTCTTTTATAGCCCTTTTCTCCTCAATAAAAAAGTTGTTATTCTCTTCCACACCCAGTAACCCTTTGTGTCATAGCGGCATTATAGCCATCTTCACTCTTCCCAAAACCTGTTCTTTTATAGCCCTTTTCTCCTCAATAAAAAAGTTCTCATTCTCTTCCACACCCAGTAACCCTTTGTGTCATAGCGGCATTATAGCCATCTTCACTCTTTCCAAAACCTGTTCTTTTATAGCCCTTTTCTCCTCAATAAAAAAGTTGTTATTCTCTTCCACACCCAGTAACCCTTTGTGTCATAGCGGCATTATAGCCATCTTCACTCTTCCCAAAACCTGTTCTTTTATAGCCCTTTTCTCCTCAATAAAAAAGTTCTCATTCTCTTCCACACCCAGTAACCCTTTGTGTCATAGCGGCATTATAGCCATCTTCACTCTTCCCAAAACCTGTTCTTTTATAGCCCTTTTCTCCTCAATAAAAAAGTTCTTATTCTCTTCCACACCCAGTAACCCTTTGTGTCATAGCGGCATCATAGCCATCCTCACTCTTTCCAAGACCTGTTCTTTTATAGCCCTTTTCTCCTCAATAAAAAAGTTCTCATTCTCTTCCACACCCAGTAACCCTTTGTGTCATAGCGGCATTATAGCCATCTTCACTCTTCCCAAAACCTGTTCTTTTATAGCCCTTTTCTCCTCAATAAAAAAGTTCTTATTCTCTTCCACACCCAGTAACCCTTTGTGTCATAGCGGCATCATAGCCATCCTCACTCTTTCCAAGACCTGTTCTTTTATAGCCCTTTTCTCCTCAATAAAAAAGTTCTCATTCTCTTCCACACCCAGTAACCCTTTGTGTCATAGCGGCATTATAACCATCTTCACTCTTTCCAAAACCTGTTCTTTTATAGCCCTTTTCTCCTCAATTAAAAAGTTCTTATTCTCTTCCACACCCAGTAACCCTTTGTGTCATAGCGGCATTATAGCCATCTTCACTCTTTCCAAAACCTGTTCTTTTATAGCCCTTTTCTCCTCAATAAAAAAGTTCTCATTCTCTTCCACACCCAGTAACCCTTTGTGTCATAGCGGCATTATAGCCATCTTCACTCTTCCCAAAACCTGTTCTTTTATAGCCCTTTTCTCCTCAATAAAAAAGTTCTTATTCTCTTCCACACGCAGTAACCCTTTGTGTCATAGCGGCATTGTAGCCATCTTCACTCTTCCCAAAACCTGTTCTTTTATAGCCCTTTCTCCTCAATTAAAAAGTTCTTATTCTCTTCCACACCTCAGTAACCTTCTTTGTGTCATAGCGGCATTATAGCCATCTTCACTCTTCCCAAAACCTGTTCTTTTATAGCCCCTCTTTTCTCTCTTCTCAATTAAAAGTTCTGATTCTCTTCCACCCAGTAAACCTTTGTGTCATAGCGGCATTATAGCCATCTTCACTCTTCCCAAAACCTGTTCTTTGCATAGCCCTTTCTCCTCAATAAAAAAGTTCTTATTCTCTTCCACACTCCAGCAAAATTTGTACAAGTTATAGCGGCATTATAGCCATCTTCACTCTTCCCAAACCTGTTCTTTTATAGCCCTTTTCTCCCCAATAAAAAAAAAGTTCTTATTCTCTTCCACACCAGCAACCCTTTGTGTCATACAATATAGCCATCTTCTCACTCTTCCCAAAACCTGTTCTTTATAGCCCTTTTTCTCCTCACAAAATAGTTCTTATTCTCTTCCACACCCAGTAACCCTCTCAGTCATAGCGGCATTATAGCCATCTTTACTCTTCCCAAAATTGTTCTTTATAGCCCTTTCTCCTCAATAAAAAAGTTCTCATTCTCTTCCACACCCAGCAAAATTCTGAAAAAGGTCATAGCGGCATTATAGCCATCTTCACTCTTCCCAAAACTCTGTTCTTTTATAGCCCTTTTTCTCCTCAATAAAAAGTTCTTTATTCTCTTCCATACCCAGCAACTTCTTTGTGGCCATAGCGGCATTATAGCCATCTTCACTCTTTCCCAAAACTCTGTTTCTTTATAACCTTTTCTCCTCAATAAAAAGTTCTTATTCTCTTCCACACCTCCAAAGTAACCCTTTGTGTCATAGCGGCATTATAGCCATCTTCACTCTTCCCAAAACCTGTTCCTTTATAGCCCTTTTCTCCTCACTAAAAAGTTCTTATTCTCTTCCACACCCAGTCACCCTTTGTGTCATAGCGGCATTATAGCCATCTTCACTCTTCCTAAAACCTGTTCTTTTATAGCCCTTTTTCTCAATAAAAAAGTTCTTATTCTTTCCACACTCCAGTAACCCTTTGTGTCATAGCGGCATTATAGCCATCTTCACTCTTTCCAAAACCTGTTCTTTTATAACCCTTTTCTCTCCCCACAAAAAAGTTCTTATTCTCTTCCACACCCAGTAACCCTTTTGTTATGTCATAGCGGCATTATAGCCATCTTCACTTTCCAAAAACCTGTTCTTTTATAGCCCTTTTCTCACTAAAAAGTTCTTATTCTCTTCCACACCCAGTGCAACTCCTTTTTGTGTCATCACGGCATTATAGCTATCTTCACTCTTCCCCAAAACCTGTTCCTTTATAGCCCTTTTTCCTCAATTAAAAAGTTCTCTATTCTCTTTCCACACCCAGCTCCTTTGTGTCATAGCGGCATTATAGCCATCTTCACTCTTCCCAAACCTTGTTCTTTTATAGCCCTTTTTCCTCAATTAAAAGTTCTTATTCTCTTCCACACCCAGTAACCCTTTGTGTCATAGCGGCATTATAGCCATCTTCACTTTTCCAAACCTGTTCTTTTATAGCCCTTCTTTCTCCTCAATAAAAGTTCTTATTTCCACACCTGCAACCTCAGTCATAGCGGCATTATAGCCATCTTCTACTCTTTCCAAAACCTGTTCTTTTATAGCCCTTTTCTCCTCATTGAAAATGTTGTTATTCTCTTCCACACCCAGTAACCCTTTGTGTCATAGCGGCATTATAGCCATCTTCACTCTTCCCAAACCTTGTTCTTTATAGCCCTTTTTCTCCCTCAATAAAAGTTCTACCTCTTCCACACCCAGTAACCCTTTGTGTCATAGCGATTATAGCCATCTTCACTCTTTCCAAAACCTGTTCTTTATAGCCCTTTTCTCCTCAATAAAAAGTTGTTATTCTCTTCCTCAATAATCTGTAGTAACCCTTTGTGGGTCATAGCGGCATTATAGCCATCTTCTACTTTCCCTAAAAACCTGTTCTTTTATAGCCCTTTTCTCCTCAATAAAAAAGTTCTCATTCTCTTCCACACCCAGTAACCTCAGGGCCACAGCGGCATTATAGCCATCTTCACTCTTCCCAAACCTGTTCTTTTATAGCCCTTCTCAATAAAAAAGTTCTTATTCCTTCCACACCCAGTAACCCTTTGTGTCATAGCGGCATCAGGCCATCTTCACTCTTTCCAAGACCTGTTCTTTTATAGCTCTTTCTCCTCAATAAAAAAAGTTCTCATTCTTCTTCCACACCCAGTAAACTTTGTGTCATAGCGGCATTATAGCCATCTTCACTTTTCCAAAACCTTGTTCTTTATAGCCCTTTTCTCCTCAATTAAAAAGTTCTTATTCTCTCCACACCCAGTAACTAGGTCATAGCGGCATTATAGCCATCTTCACTCTTCCAAAACCTGTTCTTTATAGTCTTTCTCCTCAATAAAAATGTTCATTCTCTTCCACACCCAGCACCCCTTGTGTCATAGCGGCATTATAGCCATCTTCACTCTTTTCCAAACCTGTTTTATAGCCCTTTTCTCCTACTAAAAAGTTCTTATTCCTTCTTTCCACACCCAGTAACCCTTTGTGTCATAGCGGCATTATAGCCATCTTCACTCTTTTCCAAAACCTGTTCTTTTATAGCCCTTTTCTCCTCAATAAAAAAGTTCTCATTCTCTTCCACACTCCAGTAACCTCTTTGTGTCATAGCGGCATTATAGCCATCTTCACTCTTCTCCCAAACCTGTTCTTTTATAGCCCTTTTTCTTCTCTTCTTCTTCTCTCCTACAAAAGTTCTCATTCTTCTTCCACACCTCCAGTAACCTTCAGGCCAGCGGCCTTATAGCCATCTTCAATTTCTTCCCAAAACCTGTTTTATAGCCCCTTTTCTCCTCAATAAAAGTTCTTTATTTTCTTCCACACCCAGTGCAGGAATCCCTTGTGTCAGTAGCGGCATTATAGCCATCTTCACTCTTCCCAAACCTGTTCTTTTTTATAGCCCTTTTTTCTCAATAAAAAAGTTCTTATTCTCTTCCACACTCCAGTAACCCTTTTGTACAGCAGCGGCATTATAGCTATCTTCACTCTTCCAAAACCTGTTCTTTTATAGCCCTTTTCTCCTCAACAAAAAGTTCTTATTCTCTCTCTCCACACCCAGTAACCCTTTGTGTCATAGCGGCATTATAGCCATCTTCACTCTTCCCCAAAACCAGTTCTTTTTTAGCCCTTTTCTCCTCAATAAAAAAGTTCTCATTCTCTTCCACACCCAGTAACCCTTTGTGTCATAGCTGCATTATAGTCATCTTCACTCTTCCCAAAACCTGTTCTTTTATAGCCCTTTTCTCCTCAATAAAAAAGTTCTCATTCTCTTCCACACCCAGTAACCCTTTGTGTCATAGCTGCATTATAGCCATCTTCACTCTTCCCAAAACCTGTTCTTTTATAGCCCTTTTCTCCTCAATAAAAAAGTTCTTATTCTCTTCCACACCCAGTAAACCTTTGTGTCATAGCTGCATTATAGCCATCTTCACTCTTCCCAAAACCTGTTCTTTTATAGCCCTTTTCTCCTCAATAAAAAAGTTCTTATTCTCTTCCACACCCAGTAAACCTTTGTGTCATAGCTGCATTATAGCCATCTTCACTCTTCCCAAAACCTGTTCTTTTATAGCCCTTTTCTCCTCAATCAAAAAGTTCTCATTCTCTTCCACACCCAGTAACCCTTTGTGTCATAGCTGCATTATAGCCATCTTCACTCTTCCCAAAACCTGTTCTTTTATAGCCCTTTTCTCCTCAATAAAAAAGTTCTCATTCTCTTCCACACCCAGTAACCCTTTGTGTCATAGCTGCATTATAGCCATCTTCACTCTTCCCAAAACCTGTTCTTTTATAGCCCTTTTCTCCTCAATAAAAAAGTTCTCATTCTCTTCCACACCCAGTAACCCTTTGTGTCATAGCGGCATTATAGTCATCTTCACTCTTCCCAAAACCTGTTCTTTTATAGCCCTTTTCTCCTCAATAAAAAAGTTCTTATTCTCTTCCACACCCAGTAAACCTTTGTGTCATAGCGGCATTATAGCCATCTTCACTCTTCCCAAAACCTGTTCTTTTATAGCCCTTTTCTCCTCAATAAAAAAGTTCTCATTCTCTTCCACACCCAGTAACCCTTTGTGTCATAGCGGCATTATAGTCATCTTCACTCTTTCCAAAACCTGTTCTTTTATAGCCCTTTTCTCCTCAATAAAAAAGTTCTTATTCTCTTCCACACCCAGTAAACCTTTGTGTCATAGCGGCATTATAGCCATCTTCACTCTTCCCAAAACCTGTTCTTTTATAGCCCTTTTCTCCTCAATCAAAAAGTTCTTATTCTCTTCCACACCCAGTAACCCTTTGTGTCATAGCGGCATTATAGCCATCTTCACTCTTCCCAAAACCTGTTCTTTTATAGCCCTTTTCTCCTCAATAAAAAAGTTCTTATTCTCTTCCACACCCAGTAAACCTTTGTGTCATAGCGGCATTATAGCCATCTTCACTCTTCCCAAAACCTGTTCTTTTATAGCCCTTTTCTCCTCAATCAAAAAGTTCTTATTCTCTTCCACACCCAGTAACCCTTTGTGTCATAGCGGCATTATAGCCATCTTCACTCTTCCCAAAACCTGTTCTTTTATAGCCCTTTTCTCCTCAATCAAAAAGTTCTTATTCTCTTCCACACCCAGTAACCCTTTGTGTCATAGCGGCATTATAGCCATCTTCACTCTTTCCAAAACGTGTTCTTTTATAGCCCTTTTCTCCTCAATAAAAAAGTTCTTATTCTCTTCCACACCCAGTAACCCTTTGTGTCATAGCGGCATTATAGCCATCTTCACTCTTCCCAAAACCTGTTCTTTTATTGCCCTTTTCTCCTCAATAAAATAATTCTCATTCTCTTCCACTCCCAGTAAGCCCTTGTCTTAGTGGCATTATCACCTTGCTTCCAAAAAAACAAAAAATCTTCATTCCCAAATGGTCATTGTGTTCGCTTTCATTTCTATATATGATCTGCAGAAACGTCATTACTTTTGAAACAACAGCTGTCACAATGCATTGAGTAAAATAAAGGAAGGTAAAGAAGTTTTTGGGTATTACCTATTTATTAAACATTAATAAAGGCCAGGAACACACTCAGACACACACTTCTCTGCCATTCTGAAGATGAGATTTTGATCTCGAAATATTAATGTTTAATAAATAGGTAAATCCAAAAAACTTCTTTACCTTCCTTTATTTTACTCAACACATTGTGACAGCCTTCAAGACATAACCATATATATATATATATATATATATATATATATATATATACTAGCAGCATAGCCCAACTTTGCTCGAGTGTAATGAAAGCTTTAAAACTAATCCATGGTCCTGGAGCTCAGACACATTAGACGTTGGCACGAAAGACTAAAAAGCAATAGTTGTTTTCCAGTTAAAGCGAAATCGTAGACTGAAAGAAAAATGAATGGATGTAAGTCAAATTTTGATTTCCTAGTATCGATATCAAATAGGTTTTTTTTCGTCGTAAACTGAATTTTGAAGGCTAAATAAGTCCTGTGAGTAAATGGTATCATGGCTGAGACTAAGAACTACAATTATACCTACTTAGAGCCAAACCCAAAGCAAAATCTAAAATAAAAGGGCTGAAAAAAATACATACATACAGGCAGATAAGCAGACACACACACACACACACATATACAAACATCTTGCCTTTTATATATATATATATATATATATTATTGATTTTCTGCACTATTGTAAGAACTGCAACCTTGAAACTTCTAAATATCGTTTCTTATATCTTTGTCTATGAGTGTATCAAATTTGATTAAAATTGGACCACTCCTTCTATAACCCGATTTTTTTGATTATCGATTTTCGATATTTATCAGGGGCACCTTGATACAAAACCTAGCTAAGAACACTTGCAAATGCTTGTAGTACAACTGCGTAAATTTTCAAGAAAATCGGTTCAGCCATTTCGGAGTCTATAGGTAACAGACACACACACACACACACACACACACACACACACACACACACACACACACACACACAGTTCCATTTATAAATAAGTTTAGATTAGATTAGATAGATAGATTTAGATTAGATATACATGTATATATATATATATATATATATATATATATATAGTTTGGTCATATGGTATATATATATATATATATATGGGTACATAATTGTGTTGGAAATGTAAGTAATTGTACCTAGCCCAAACGTTTTGCACTGAAATATTAAGAGGCTTACTTTAAACACTGGTTTCCATATTATCACCAATGTTAAGCAACATTGAGACTTCTCAGTGCATAGATGGGTGACTATTTGGGAATATCAGCTGCTGTAAGCTTTGATTTGGTGTAATGGATAATGATTCAGAATTTGTCTATATATCTGAGATGAGGTAGTGTTTACATTGTTCAGACTGTTGCCCTCATCTTCATTTACATGTTTAAGACGTTTTGGCTGTTGTATACAATGTTTACTTCTGTATTTGTCTCTACTTCTGAGATGAGATAGTATTTACATTATTTACATTGTTTGGACTGTTGTCCTCATCTCTATTGCCATGTTTAGGACACTTTGTCCGTTTTACGCTCCAGCCTTCTGTATTCGTCTTTTCTTATGAGATGAGGTAGTATTTACAGTATTCGGACTGTTGTCCTCATCTTTATTGCCATGTTTACAAGGTTTGGGCCATTGTACTTCTGGCCTTCTGTATTTGTCTATACTTCTGAGATGAGGTAACATTTACATTATTTACATTGTTCAGACTGTTGTCCTCATCTTTATTGCCATGCTTACGACATTTTGGCCATTGTATGCTCACTAATCGTCTCTCACATGGCCTAGTGGATATAGGTGTTGGTTAGTTCAGTGACTTGACTCAAAGAGTTGTGAGTTCAATACCAAGCTACAGCAGTGGTGAATAAAAACTTAGAAAGCTGAATTAAAGGGAGATAACTATTTGGTATTTGAAAGTGGCTTTGCATATGGGATGAGAAAGATATACCCCAATAAGCAAAATAATGGGTTTGGTTCAAAATTTCTAGCACCTAAAGAAGGCCAGAGCATACAATGGTCAAAACGTCATAAACAGATCGAACAATGTAAGTTAGGATTCGGAATTGTTAATCAGAGATCCAAACTCACATTCCAGTCAGATTTGTTATTTTCACTTACATGCAAATACTAATGGAAAAAGTATGAATCTACCCACCCCGCATCTATGGGTTAATTAGTAAGAGTTATATAACTCAAAAAAAAGGAAAAATTAATGTGTACAAAATACTTAAATTCCATGAAATTCCACAGTTTGAAGATACCAAAAGGTCGAAACCTAGGTTGTAGAAATAACTCATTTCCAAAGGAAAAATATTTAAAAGCTCTACAATATATATGCACTGAGCAATTTTTAATGCAACTGTGTACTGATCTAATTCAATCATGACCCAAAAAACTGATTAGCAATAATATATAGTATGTCAAAAAATCCCAAAATTTACATTCATTGAATAATTATTTCAGCGGGAAAATTCTCACTTCATCAGCAATGATTGAAAACAAAAATTTATTAATTTATTAATTCAAATATGGTATAAAATTTCTATGCTGGAAGAAGCCCAAAAACATATCGATATGCAGAAAGTTAAAAAAAAAAACAAAAAACAAAAAAAAACACTGTGGGTGGGGATTAAGAAAGAAAAAAAATTTTTAATTTGTTGTTCACATATAAGGAAACAAAAAAGCAGAAAAGGAGATTTATCACTCGATATTAGAAGAAAGCTTTAGATTATATATATATATATATATATATATGAAATGAATTGTTTGAACGTTATTTTTATCGATACTCATACTGGTATTTAAGTAGATATTCTATTTTTAATGAAACAGTATTATATATTTATTTCTACCGGCCTGATTATTTACGATAAATTTTTATTACGAAAATGTGTGCCATCTATCTATATAGGAGAAGCTACCATTTGATCTGGTAACATCTTAGAATGGCACACATTTTCGTAATAAAAATTTATCGTAAATAATCAGAAATAAATATATAATACTGTTTCATTAAAAACAGAATATCTACTTGATAAAAAAAAATGTTCAAACAATTCATTTCAAATTGTCGGTTGCTTATTACCAAGTTTCATTAAAATTCCTTGATTTCCATAACATGTTTATATATATATATATATATATATATATATATACACGCACAAATGAATACACAATCATCTTTATTATAATAGAGAGGAATAACAACATCAGTAGAGCACCTTAGAATTTTCTCTAACCCTCTCTTATTTAATCCTTTAAGAGTGGAAACGCACACAAGTTTCACATGCTTCCAGTCTTGGAGTGCCCAAATTCTCATATAATTATGTAGCACTGTATATCAGTACTGATATATATGTGCATTGTGGTACAGTGGATTTTGGCTCGGAACGAGAAACCGGGGAGCCAAGTTTGAATTCCAGTTGAACCATTGTATTCACTTACGTGCAAATACCCTTTGGAAAGGTATTAATCTGTCTCTTCCTTCCAGTTATAGGTTAAATAACAGGACAGATTGGGTTCTATAGCCTTGGCTGGCAACCAGTCTACTGCAGAAAGCAGTGGCAACCTACTGCAGGATAATCTTCTGCCCAGTCAGTCATGTTTCTTTCGAGACCTGATTGCTCAAAGCATGTATCACATATGGCACTTAACTGACTGACTGATATCAATACACAGTGTTAACACATGTCTCATGATTAATTAGAGATGCCAGAAAACTACACCTTTTCCGATGTTGTAGATTTCCAAAATTGTATCACATAACCGGTGGGGGTGTAGGAGAGCTAAGGAATGTAGATCTAGTTTTTATAGGGAGCAAATATATTCCCTGAAGCATTAAAAGCAAGTTCTAAAATTACAAAACGTATTTTTTTAATTCTTTAATTTTGGCAGGTTCAACCTTGACCCTGAAGGAAAATACAGGGACCCAGAAATTTGGGAAGCTCTAAATGCAGTACAGCTGAAGCGGACAGTCCAAGAGTTACCACATAAACTAGGTAAGGTTTTTGATTTAACAATTGTAAGATTTAATGTCTGATCTGAATATATATATATATATATATTCAGATAAGACATTAAATCTTACAGTCCAAAAAAAGTACATTTTTAAATTCAAAACTTTTTAATATTCTTTCCTATATATATATATATATATATATATATATATTTTTATCTGTAAATTCAGATAAAACTTAGTGGGGTTGGGGGAATAACAAATTTTCAACATGTCATTCAAGTCATGAATTCTTCAACCCTGTTTAGGATACGGTTTCCGGTTTTCTCTTTTTCAATCTTCTCACTTTTTTTTTTTTTCAATTGGAGTAGATAGACTAAACTATCGCCCGGTTCACACTCCACCCACATCTATTGAACAGGTGAAGAGGCTTATCCCTTGTTTCCTGTTTAGGATGCGGTTTCCAGTTTTCTCTTTTCCAATCTTTTTACTCCTATGTAGCCCCCTGCACATCAGTGGCGTTACCACCTTGCTTGGGGTGATATGATTAAAAAAAAAAAACCCCTTATAAACAGAGAATGAGAAAAACTTTTAAACCCAGAGGTTATCATAAATAAAGGGAGGGGTCAGAAGGTATTGTTTTTTTTTAGGTTAGGGCTAGAGAAAAACTTAGTAGTAATTCCTCTTTGGTAGTGGGAGGTATGTGGCTTGTCCCTTGAGTTAGTAGTGGTAGGTGGTGAGGAAGTAACTGCTTGGCCAAATTAAAAAAAAAAAAACCTTAATGTGACTATTTAGAAGAACAGGATTATTATTGTAATTTGTACTTATTCCTATGGCAGCACATACTTATGATCTCTCTTTGTTTATTTAGGAGTATATTTTGGTATTGAACTTTTAAAATCTTAATTTTTTCTGTCAAACATAGATTACATCTATCTCTTAAGCTATTAGGGGTCCTAGCCTTGCTGATGAACTTTCATTTTATCTGAGGATTTAAGTTACTTTCTTTTAATTCCAAGTATATATATATATATATATATATATATATATATATATATATATTAATTCCCACTATATATATATATGTATGTATGTATGTGTGTGTATATGTGGAATCCTTCGTTGAATAAAGACGGAAACTGAAGATGACTCGCCTGAAATAGGCCTATACTTCTGAATTACCCTGAAAAAACGTGTCTGTCTTAATTTTTCTTATATATATATATATATATATATATATATATATAAATTCCTAATATATATATATGTATGCATGTGTGTGTGTATATATATATTTTAATTCCCAATATATATATATGTATGTGTATAATATTTTAATTCCCAATATATATATATATATATATATATTATAAATTATGTTTTAGAACATGTACATTATTTTTTAATATATGTCCTCGACAATCATATGTTTGTTTCAACATTGGGTATGTTTCTTCGGGAGGTAAAAGAAATATTCACAGCTCTATACATCATATATCAAGCACTGTTTTAAATTAATGTTTTGGACGGAAAAAATTCTTTCATCATTCTGTACCCACTTGGATATATATATATATATATATATATATATATATATATATCTGTCTGTGTGTGTTTATAGGATAAATATATAGTTTTAAAGTTTGCTATATTTATGAGTAAAAGTACTAGCATGAAACAGACTGTCACCTTTTGGTGTTGACTTCAGTGTCCACTTCTTATTTATATAGACTGGATCAGAATCTGAAAAGATGATAAAATAAAAAAAGAACAAATTGGAAATGTATCTCAATCTAACATGTTTTACTTTTATTGTCAGAGATCGATAGAGACATAAAAAAATAAAAATATCGATAGAGAAATAAAAAAACAAAGAGACACGAAATAATGATATGTTATGATTATGGGTTTAGTTCTTATTGGTCAGATACGTGATTAAAGCAATAGACAATTTTTAAATATGTGTGAGGAATATTTTGGACTGTAAAGTGCATAATAGTGTATGTCTGTGTTTGTGAAGAAATGCTTGTCTGTCTAGGTATATGTTGGATGGTAATGTTGGTCTATACACATGTGTGTGAGGAATGTCTATCAATGCCATTTCTGTGTAGGTTAGTGTAGTGTAGTGAGATGTTGCAATAGTTTTGTATTTGGTTGGATTTTTTTTAGATATTCATGCATATATGTGTGAGGAATGTTTGCTGTCGTCACCTCTGTGTGGGTAAGTTAGATGCAACAAGATGTGATGAACTTGTTTTGGTTAGATTTTTCATTACAGTATTTCCTAGGTCTTTTTCCAGTTGAATTTGTAAATTTTATTTTATTTTTTTGTATTAGGTACAGAGTCATAAAGAATGGATCTGTAGAAAGATGGTGAAGTAGTATAATGTTTTAAACAAGTATTTATAATTATTAAGGATGCTGTTATTATGTTTTCAAAATACTTTCCCCTTAATTCTTTTGAAATTAAGCTGGCATGAGTGAAATCCAAGTTATGTCCCACATCATTTCAGTGTAAAACAAGTGAGTGTTTGTCCAAATTAAGTCTCTTTTGTGTTTGTAGATCCAGGTTTTTAGATCACTTGATGTCTCCTGGTTGGTTGGTTGGTTGGTTGGTTGGTACATTTAACCAGCATATCAACCTTCATTTCAGCATTTAATGCTGAAAATCATTTTGATTTATTTTATTTAGTTTATTTGCTTTATTGTTTTTGATATAAATTTTTTTGGAGGGGATTGTTTGGAAGCATATTTTTATTTGAAATCACAGTTATTTTTCATTCAAAAAAGGTTTCGTTGGTAACATTTTTCATTCAAAAAAGGTTTCGTTGGTAACATTTTTCATTCAAAAAAGGTTTCGTTGGTAACATTTTTCATTCAAAAAAGGTTTGATGGTAACATTTTTCATTCAAAAAAGGTTTCGTTGGTAACATTTTTCATTCAAAAAAGGTTTCGTTGGTAACATTTTTCATTCAAAAAAGGTTTGATGGTAACATTTTTCATTCAAAAAAGGTTTCGTTGGTAACATTTTTCATTCAAAAAAGGTTTCATTGGTAACATTTTTCATTCAAAAAAGGTTTGATGGTAACATTTTTCATTCAAAAAGTTTTGTTGGTAATTACTTTCATAGCATTTTAACCCCAGTTTGTGGTGAGTTAACTATTTACCCATAGTTGGGACCCTAACAGGTGCTACCACTCTGGGTAAGGGTGGACCTAGGAACAACAGCAATTATGAAGTGGTTCCATGCTTCTCACAACCTCCCAATCAGAGGCTTTGTTGCCGCATGCAGTTTAAGGTCATACCCAGGACTGTCTCCCCTGTGTACACAGTTTTACATTGTAGATGATTTATTTGATAATTCCCAATATTTGAAATGATGCTTGGCATTTTTTTTCCTGATTATATTACCAATAGTAATGGAGGTGGTGGTAACAATCCTAGATTTAGGGATGAAGGCTAATTTGTTTGCGAGTTTAGTCGAAATGTTGGAAGACAGGATTATGAAATTTGTGTTATTTTTATTGGAAGTATTCATTTTTTATACTTTTGAAAGCTTGTTTTTTAATGTTGAGGTTGAAATTGTTTGGGTATTGGAGAAATTTGAATGTTTTCTCAATATATTTCTCTTCTTCCTTTGGATATTCAGGGCTTCATATTCTAAAGACTCTAAGATAAAATCCTATGATTAGTCCAGATTTTATTTTCTGGTTGTGGTGGGAATAAAAATTGATTAGGTCGTTTTTTTGTTTATGGGATTTTGGCAAACTTTAAAATATAATTTACTATCAGCATAGCCTGCCGTTGCTCGGATGTAATGAAAGCTTTAAAACTAATCCATGGTCCTAGAGCTCAGTCTCTTTGGACGTTGGCACAAAAGACTAAAAAGCAATAGTTGTTTCCAGTTAAAGCAAAACCATAGACTGAAAGAAAAATGAATGGATGTAAGTCAAATTTTGATTTCCTGGTATCGATATCAAATAAGATTTTTTCATCGTAAACTGAATTCTGAAGGCTAAATAAGTCCTCTGAGTAAATGAGATCATGGCTGAGACTAAGAACTACAATTATACCTACTTAGAGTTAAACCCAAAGCAAAAACTAAAATAAAAAGGCTGAAAAAATACAGACATACAAGCAGATAAACAGACAAACATTTTGCCTTTTATATATATATATATATATATATAATCGATTTTCTGCACTATTGTAAGAACTGCAACCTTGAAACTTCTGAATATTGTTTTTTATATCTTTGTCTATAAGTGTATCAAATTTGATTAAAATCGAAGCACTCCTTCTATAACCCAATTTTTTCGATTATCGATTTTTAATATTTATCAGGGGTACCTGGACACAAAACCTAGCTAAGAACACTCGCAGACGCTTATAGTACAAATGTATGAATTTTCAAGAAAATCGGTTCAGCCATTTTGGAGTCTATAGGTAATGGACACACACACACACACACACACACACACACACACAAAGTTCCATTTATAAATAAGTTTAGATTTAGATTAGATCATTGTTGTGTATTAATAAGATATCGAGGAAAGATAGTTGTTTGTTTTAAATTCATGTGAGAATTCAATGGTGGGTTCTACCTTACTGAGTTTCATTATTATGTTTAATAGATTAGTACCTTGTGTGCAAAATAAGAGGATGTTATCTATGTATCTCAGGTAAGTAGAGCTGTTAGGTATGATGTGTTTGAATGGGTCGAATTCTAAGAATTCTGGGAAGAGGTAAGCAAGATCACCACTAATATGTGACCCCCATGGGTAAGCTGAATTTTCATTTGTAGAAAGAGTTATTGGAAGAAAAATATATTTTGAAAACATAATAATAATATTACTACCAGCTATAGACACTCACTGGGTACCTAGCTTGTCGCGCTAGAACCTATTACAACTGAGTAGTGAGTTCCATCCTCACTGGGTACCCCATAATTTTGGCCTTGTACCACATCTAAGTGGTGCTTGCAAAATTAACTATAGACTCTCACTTAAAACATTACATTCCTGGACCATCTTTTCTTTATGAATCTAACTTATGTCTACCAATATATAAAAATGAATGAAATATTATAAATCCATCTTGAAAAACACACACATAATACTATAATGAAAAATTCAATTAAAACAATTTTATCACATCCTGTTGCTTCTCACTGACCCACTCAGAGGTGACGACAGCAGACATTCATCACACACACAAGTGAATAAAAAAAAAATCTGAACAAATACAAAATTATTGAAACATCTTGCTACATTTTACCAACCTGTATGGGAATAACATTTACAGACATTCTTCACACACACATAGATGAATTAATGTTACTGTCCAACATACCTCTAAACAGACAAGAATTCTTCACATACACTATTACACACTTTATCACCTAAAATATTCTTTACAGATACTTAAAAAAAATCTGACACATCTGACCAATAAGAACTTTAGTTCAATATTCACTGTAGGTTACCTGGATCAATATACACCTGATGAAGGCTGGCAGGGACAACTGCTGAAACTTTGTGATAACAACAACAAAGATGAGGACAATAGTCCACATTGAAATAGTGTAATTAATGATAACTCCTCATTCCGGAAATTCAGACATAAATTAAAAGAACACACGAAAAATGGAGTCTTACCCATGCTTACCTTACCACAGAGCACATCCTTACTCATAAGGATGTGCTCTGTGGTGCAGTGGATATCAACTCAGAATGAGAAATCGGGGAGCCGAGTTCAAATTCCAGTTGAATTCCTTGCATTCACTTACGCACAAATACCCTTGGGAAAGGTATTAATCCATCTCTTCCCTCCAGTTATGGACAGATTGGGTTCTATAGCCTTGGTCGGCAACTAGTCTACTGCGGAAAGCAATGGCAAGCTACTGCAGGATAATATTCTGCTAAGTCAGTCATGTCTCAAAAGAGACATGATCACCTAAGTGTGTATCACATATGGCACAACTGACTGATGCTTGAGTTGTAGCTGAAGGGGGGGGTTATTTTCTACTCAACAGCCTCTTTCCCCACAGATGTAAAGTTGCAGATCTACTCTCTTGTTATTTCCATGGCAAATATTCAAATTAATTCTACTCTTTAGTCCCACCAGCTCAGACTTTCACAGCTAGATAGACTAAACTATCACCTGGTTCACACTCCTCCCACATCTATTGAACAGGTGAAGAGGCTCATCCCTTGTTCCCTGTTTAGGATGTGTTTTCCGGCTTTCTTTTTTCCAATCTTCTTACTCTTTTCTTTTTTCTTTTTTTTTTTCAATTGGAGTAGATAGACTAAACTATCGCCCGGTTCACACTCCTCCCACATCTATTGAACAGGTGAAGAGGCTCATCCCTTGTTCCTTTTTTTTTTTTTAATCGTATCACCCTGAGCAATGCAGTAACGCCACTGATGCACAGGGGGCTACGTAAGAGTAAAAAGATTGGAAAAGAGAAAGCCAGGAACCACATCCTAAACAGGGAACAAAGGATGAGCCTCTTCACCTGTTCAATAGATGTCAGAGGAGTGTGAACCAGGCGATAGTTTAGTCTATCTACTCTAATTGAAAAAAAAAAAGAAAAGAGTAAAAAGATTGGAAAAGAGAAAGCCGGAAACCACATCCTAAACAGGGAACAAGGGATGAGCCTCTTCACCTGTTCAATAGATGTCAGAGGAGTGTGAACCAGGCGATAGTTCAGTCTATCTACTCCAATTGAAAAAAAAAAAGAAAAGAGTAAAAAGATTGGAAAAGAGAAAGCTGGAAACCACATCCTAAACAGGGAACAAGGGATGAGCCTCTTCACCTGTTGAATAGACGTGGGAGGAGTAGGATGTGGTTTCCGGCTTTCTCTTTTCCAATCTTAAGTAGCCCCCTGTGCATCAATGGCGTTACCGTCTTGCTTGGGGTGATATGATTAAAAAAAAAACACCTACCATGCAATATCCACAAAATCTCAACACCCATATTTTCTCTGTGATGTGTCCCGGAAAGGGATATATATATATATATCATTCGAGGTAGCGAGCGGTTTTGGCAAATGTAATTTGGTAGGACAATCTAGTATGTAGACGTAATGGACAGTATTCATCGTATGCATCATATCCTGAGACGTAACCATAGACCAATAGCTGTAGACCTCTAGTCGTATGGACGTAGACCTCACCTTTGTCTATATTTATGGTTGACACCAGCCAATCACATTACTGTGAGGGGGAACCAAGGTGTATGCATATTCATTACATTATTCTGTAAGAAGGAAATTCAATCAGATAGTTTTTCCTGAGAACTGCTACTTTTTGGAACAAACATTTGGTAAGCCTCTACCATGAGTAGATCTTGAGCCTTGTATTTAGTAAACCAATACACATATTTTTTCTTCATCTTTTTCAGAAACTGCTGTTCTTTATGAGGGAAAAGAATTTAGTGTCGGACAAAGACAAGTAAGTATTTATTTTTATTCCTGACAGAAAAATCATGAACCTTTTCTTTGTGAAATATATTACACAGAAATATGTAATACTTCAAAGTCCCTGTTGATACTCTCATTTTTTTTTTTTTTAAATAAAAAAAATGTCTCTTATGTCTACTGACCTCTGGGCATTCAAGAAAGCTTAATGATGAAAATGTGCTGGACTTGCCTACTTCTTTCTAGAAGAAATATCTGTCTGATCGAGCTTTAGCCACTTCTTAGCTACTGAATGTGTCTCAGCCAAGCAAGGTTCTGTTTAACCTTTTTAAAAATGTTAGATTAAAAATAAATCTTTTGAAAAAGCTTTCTTTGTATTTTGGATAAGACAGTGATTTCTCCTGCAAAAGGGACACACGATTCTACAAAGCATTTTTTTTATTAAGTTTTTCAATTACCAATCGCACAGACCAGTAGATGTAAAATACATTTTAAAAAAGGAAAAAAAAATGGGACATCTATTAAAACATGGAGTCTCCTTTAAGCATAATGTTTGAAGTAATAAAACTATATCCATTAATTGGTTAGAAAATTACACAAATTGTTCTCCAACTTGCACTTCCTTTCACACAAAGATTGCAAGTCTCTCATTGTTTTATCACTATGAATGAGAATGATATATGAAATAATTGGTTTGGTTCAAAATTCCTAGTACCTGAAGAAGGGTGAATCATACAACAGCCAAAACATTGTAAACGTGGTAATAAATATGAGGACAACAGTCCGAACAATGTAAATGCTACCTCTTCTCACTCATATAGAATAATACTCAAGAAGATAGAAGATTTAATTGGAGTAGATAGACTAAACTATCGCCCGGTTCACACTCCACCCACGTCTATTGAACAGGTGAAGAGGCTCATCCCTTGTTTCCTGTTTAGGATGCGGTTTCCGGTTTTCTCTTTTTCAATCTTCTCACTTTTTTTTCTCAATTGGTGTAGATAGACTAAATTATCTCCCGGTTCCCACTCCACCCACGTCTATTGAACAGGTGAAGAGGCTCATCCCTTGTTTCCTGTTTAGGATGCGGTTTCCGGTTTTCTCTTTTTCAATCTTCTCACTTTTTTTTTCTCAATTGGTGTAGATAGACTAAATTATCTCCCGGTTCCCACTCCACCCACGTCTATTGAACAGGTGAAGAGGCTCATCCCCTGTTTACTGTTTAGGATGCAGTTTCCGGTTTTCTCTTTTTCAATCTCTTCACTCTTATGTAGCCCCCTGCACATCAGTGGCGTTGCCGCCTTGCTCGGGGTGATATGATTAAAAAAGAAAAAAAAAAGATGGCAATTGATATTGCATTTAAACTTGGAGATTGTATTATCAGCAAAACAAGCTTTCCTGTTCAAAAAGACCTTCATTTCATGATTTGATAGGAATGATTGGAGTAAACCAAATTCTTCAGAAATGACTCTGGAGTTTGCAAAGAAGGCCAGCATGCCAAACCCTGTCGAATTCTTTCAAGATATCAAGTGCAACAGCACAAGCTTTGCCGTTCTTATCAAGAGCCTGTTATACATATTCACTGATGGTTATTAACACATCGACAGTAGACCTGGTGAAGAAGAAGCTATATTGTATGTCAGAGAAAAGATTGTGAGATGTGGGATACCTAAGTATTTCACTATTGATAATAGCCTCAAATATCTGGCAAAAAAATATGTGGGCATAAAAGAATGGTGATAAACCTTTCATGATTGAGATCTATCAACCATTATAAAGGTATGCTGGTTGCCATTCGGGTTTGAAACTGATTTTATAAAACCAGTTAAAACTGGTTTTCATGTGATGAATGCTAAAAACTGCAGTTTGCAGTTTCTGTTTTCCATGAAACATTTTTCTCTTGTTTTCCTTTGAAGAAATATTCTAACTGCAGTCAGTCAGCCTTTAGCTAATTGAGTGCTGTCTGTTTCATTGAAACAGATTGCAACATATCAGTTCTCACCTTCCCAATACCTTAGATCAGTACCTTGTCATTTTCTTCCCTAACCCCTTGCTGACTTCTAAAGTTTGAAGGTTACAGAGTTTGTTCATAGCAAGCCAAGGGACCATTGTTAGTGTTAAGTCAGATGATATTTCCCCCCTTGAATATATTAAGTTCCAGATTTATTTCAAGGAAGCAACACTAAAAAAATGTTCTTTCTATTTTACAACAGCTTCTATAGTTCAAAAAGTTTTATAGTTTACCTTTTCATTCTCATTGGCCATAACATGATAAAAAAAAAATCGAAGTTTCTCGTTTGGAAAAAAAAGATGAAGCTCAATGCACGAAGTGTTAGAAGACCATGAAGTCTTCTGGAGGATCTACCTTGTCTCTGATCTTGCATTTGAAGACAATTCATCAAATCAACATAAATGAAGATGCAAAACAGTTTTCTCTGAAAATGGCAAAAAAATTAGGGGAAGTACTGCTCTAAGTCGGCCAAAACCGATTTTAACCAGTTTTGAGAATTATCAGTTTTTGCAAGCCCTATTATTTATATAGAAAATTAAACTTTACAGCTGTGACCCTTCCTCTTATGTACATATTAGTAAACCATCCTCATTTCATTTGGGTCCTAGGCATGATGGTAAACTGCATCCAGCAGCAAGGCTGGGAGGTTGTGAGAAGCATAGAACCACTTCTTAACTGTTATTGTTCCCAGGTCGTTCCCAAGTAGCACCTGTTAGGGTCCCAGTTATGGGCAAATAGTTAACTCCCAAACTGGGGTCAAAACACAACGAAAGTATAAAAATAGACTTTTATAGAAAAATATACATTTTTGAAGAAAAAATATTATCAGCAATACATTTTTTAATAAAAGATTTTTCCCATAACACATTTTTGAAGGAAAAAAATTATTTTCAGCAAAACATTTTTGAATACAAACTAGAAGACATTTTCAGTTTTCTAAAATAGAAAAGAATAAAAACAAAAATTTTCGTTAAAATCTGACTAAATCAACCTTCTCACTATAACTGAACATTAAAAAAAATACCTTTAAACCCAACCTTGTTGGCATTAAATAACCCACAGAGGTGTTGATATGCCATTAAACAAAACTCAAACTCATTTCATTTGAACTCGTTTTGTGAGATGTAAGTTTTGTTCTGGCAGTTTTCCTTAACCAAACTGTTGCTCTGAAGAAAAAATTTCCAAGAGGGTGTTTTTTTAATCACTCCAATTTTAATAAGTTCAAGTCTATGATTAACCATTATCTTATTCATGTATCTACCTAAAATGTGTTTTTTCCAAAAGAGTGTTTTTCAAATCACTACAATTTTAATAAGTTAAAGTCTATGGTTAACCATTATCTTATTCACGTATCTGCCTAAAATGTGTTTCTTCCAACAAAGTCCTCAACAAGTATTATGATACAAAAAACATTGTAAATTACAATGCTCATATAGAGCGCACCAGGAACAAAGGAACTAATACCAACGAATGTAATTGTAGAAATCCTAAAGATTGCCCTTTGAATAATAAATGTCTAGTTAGCTCCATAGTTTATCTTTGTACCGTCCCCACAATTGAAAATCCTAATACTATAAAAGTTTATATCTGTTCTACTAAAAACTTGTTCAAAACTTGCTGGTATCAGCATATATTGTTGTTCAATAACAGTTCTTATAAATACAGCACTTCATTATCTAAATACTATTGGTCTTTAAAGGAAAAAGACAAAACACCCACTGTTAAATGAAAAATCCTTACAAAGGCCCGAACTTGTAACTCCCTCCATGCACCTTTCTACCTCTGTCTCAACAAAAAATTAGAAATTATCAAATTTAGGGACAAGGTTAAACTGTTAAACCAGAGATATGAGCTCACTGTTCATTATAAGCATAGTTCAGCATTTACATTAAAATCCGTGTTGTAATATTGAAAAATTAAGGAAAATATCTTTAACTGCCTTTTTGATGGCTGTTTTTATTCGGGTTGGACGTTCTGGTTGATCTTTACTGGGTGTTTTGTTCACCATGTGTTATACTGTTTTTTGCTGGCCATTTGACCTGATATTGATCGGCAGGTTGTATGGTTATGTGGTGTTCTACCCGACATTGGCTTTCGCGGGGTCAAGAATTCATAAATAGTTAGGAAACTGTGTGGGACGTGGGCCTTGAGTATCATGGTTATTAGTTGTTGGTTTGACAATCGGTGCTATGGACTTTGGCCGGATGATTTGTACTGGTTTGGGTTCTGTGATGTATTGGTGTCATAATCGATGTCGGATTAGATGCCTCATGGCTGTTTAGGTTGGCGTTCGGTGTTGGGTTTGGTGCTTGCCAGGTGTTATTGGGTTGATATGTGCCGGATTGTGTACCTGGGGAAGAATTTGTTAGAGCAGCTGAGTCGGATGAAGGTACCCATCAAATATAGGCAAAAGTGTGTATATATATATATATACGTGTACATCTGTTTTTTTGTACTAGTAGACATATTGATATTTGCTTTACTTACTGATATGTATGTATTTGTGTGCATTTACTTGTATGTGTGTGTATGTATTACATGTATGTCTGTATGCTTTTGTATGGGTATATGTGTATATATATATGTATGTATGTATGTGTATGTGTGTGTGTGTGTATATATATATGTATGTATGTGTATATGTGTATATATTCATACTTGTATGTATGTATGTTCAAATGTTCATGTATGCATGTCCATATCTATATATATATATATATATATGTTTGTGTGTATGTGAGTATATATATATATATATATATATATATATATAGATATGTGTATATGTGTGTATGTGCGTGTATGTATATTTGTATATGTGTGTGTGTGTGTATATATATATATATGTAGGTGTATATGTATATATATATATATATGTACATATGTATGTGTATAGATAAATAATAGATAGATGGGTGTAAGTTTGTGGTTCTGGTTTTCACGCTTTTGCGATCTTCAAACAAACTGTTTTAATTTTTTTATTTAAAATAATGGATATTTGTAGAGATGCGTATATTGATGAATTTTTGTGAAGGTGGGATGAACATTGGGAGGAATATTTGTTGTTATGATGCCTTTTATACAAACACAGACATAAATTAACACTTGTACAACCATTGACGTGTGCAGAGACACACACGAGCTAGACAAATGGGGCTCACACAGGCATAACTTCATATAAACGATGTGGGGCTTAGCATATATATATATATATATATATATATATGTGTGACTTTTGCATATGCATTTAATTTTAGCTTGTGTATTTGCGTAAGTATATATCTAATTCTGTTTATATGTTCATGCATTGAAATATGATTATGTCTGTCCCAACCTCATTCATTCAGGGCTGGTCATGTTACAAATTTGCCTTGACTGTATCCAATATGTAGCAATTTAGTCTGTGTACAAATAGAGCTTTAAAATTTAACAGACAAATTGACAAGTTGATAAAAGCTAAATTTTGTAATTTGTGTAAGTATATATGCGAATGTATATTAATCTGTATATGTGTCTGTTTGCCAGTATTTGTGAATATACTCGTCTATTTTTCCATGTGTGGATGTTTGTAGGTTTATTTATGTGTGCGTTCTTTCTCTTCCTTGTTTAATATATGAATAACTTTCTAAATCTAATAAATTGTTAAACTTAGAAATTTTTTAAAAATTTTGTAGCAATAATAAAATAGATCTAATAGTTAATTAATAATGCTGATCTCAATTTAATCAAATATTAATACTAATGCCCCCCAAAATTATTTTTAAGTCTGCTCACATATTCTCCAAATTAGAAGTTGCTTTACTCTGATTGGTCCACATTGTACAACAATGCCTCCCCGATTAAAGGGGTTTTGCTTGTTTTTAACCTTTTCAAACCATTCAATTTAAAATAAACCACATCACTTGACAAGACACAAGAAGTGTCGAAACAAAATAGCTACTTTTGTAGTGATATTATAACATATCCATGTTATAATTTCTGAATATATATATATAGTTCTTGAGAGTTCACTTGTCCGATTGACTCAGTCGATTAAAAACTTAATTTGGCGATTAAAGTTTATTGCTTTACTTGCCTGCAGTCGATTAAAAATCTTGCAATAGAAAAAGGAAATCGGATTCCTTTTACAACCCAAAAGTATGCTATTGAAGATTCACAAGTTACTTAGAATGACCTACAATGACATTATTGAACTCTTGGCTTTTATTGTCCTGGTCAGTGTAAACATTCATTTAATTAATGTTTCCAGAGTGGAGCCAAAATATTTCTGTCACCCAGATTAAAGATGGCTCACAGATTTTAACAAACATTTGGAAAAATATTATACTATATTTCCTCTCCGCTTACAAAAAATAAAAACGAACATTTGAAAGAAAGAAAAAAATACGTATACTTCTTTCAACCATGCACCGAAAAACAAATTATACAAGTAATTTTTTTAAAATAAAATCATTGAGAAAATCAGATTTGTTATTTTTTTATCATCTATGAGATCGAGGTTGCAGTCAAACAGAAGAGTGAAACTATGAATTTAGATACCTTCACTCAATTGGCAAAAAAAACCCCAAAAAACAGTATATCATGATGTTAAAAGGACTCAAACTTAATAAAAACAAAGTTTTATCATCAAAATTTTTATGCTATTAAGAGGAAAGATCAAATTTTGTTGTTATTATTTTCTTAAATTTTTTAAATCCTTTCTAACACGTTCGAAATTCTTATTTCATTTTTTTTTTCTGTCAGCTATTCATGCTATGTTTATGTACGGCGACTATTAAGAAAATGGAGTTGGTCAAAATGATTTTGGGGCCAGTAAATTTTCCCTCACTCTTGACTGCCGGTCAAGTGATTACTTTTTCAAATCTCAAAGGCTGTATATATATATATATATATATATATATTTTAATTCAGATACTTCAATCCAAGGGAAAAAAGCAGGAAGGTAAATTCCAAAAAACCCGATCCTAATTAATATTAAAAATTTTATTTTAATATTAAAAAATGATACAGGAAGAGAGCTCCATGTAATAAAATATTGCAGAGCAAATATATATTAAAAAAATACTTACTTATTTTATACACTAAATGTGCTAACTCAGAAAGTAGAATGCAATTTTAGTCACCAAACCCTTTGTACCTATAAATGATGACATTGCCTTTTTCCCCTTTCAGCTCTTCTGTTTTGCCCGTGCCTACATGCGGGACAGTAAAATTGTGATTGTGGAACAAGAACATACAAACGATGATGCTTTGATGGAAGAGACCATCCAGGAATTGATACAAACTGTCTTCCGAGACTCCACAGTCCTCGTCACTTTGGTATGTAATTTTAATTATTACAGCACTTGTACACTGAAAAGTAAATCACATGCTTTCTTCTTTGGTTACTGATAAATCATACTTAAAGGCTAACCCAACATCTTTGTTTAACTAGTGGAAGAGAAAACTGAAAGAATTAAGCAAATCATCTCAATAAATAGATTTCGGTAAAATAACATTTCATGCTGACACTTTGCATCATTTGAAATAAACAGGAAGATGTGGAGGTCCATGATCATCTACATTCTGAAGTGACATGGCACGTAAATGAAAGGAACTAATGCTTTGTATCATTTGAAATAAACAAGAAGTTGTGGAGGTCCATGATCATCTACGTTCTGAAGTGACACGGCACGTAAATGAAAGGAACTAATGCTTTGTATCATTTGAAATAAACAAGAAGTTGTGGAGGTCCATGATCATCTACATTCTGAAGTGACATGGCACGTAAATGAAAGGAACTAATGCTATGTTTCATTTGAAATAAACAAGAAGTTGTGGAGGTCCATGATCATCTACGTTCTGAAGTGACACGGCATGTAAAAGAAAGGAACTAACATTTTGTATCATTTGAAATAAACAGGAAGATGTGGAGGTCTATGATCATCTACGTTCTGAACTGACACGGCATGTAAATGAAAGGAACTAACGCTTTGTATTACTTGAAATAAACAAGATGTGGAGGTCCATGATCATCTACATTCTGAAGTGACATGGCATGTAAATAAAAGGAACTAACGCTTTGTATCATTTGAAACAAACAGGAAGATGTGGAGGGCCAGGATCATCTACGTTCAGCCGAGGTGAAGAATAAAGCCTTTAGAAAAGATGTGATTTTTGTACCCGGTGTCAAATAATTATTGGCTTTAATGTTATTGATATTTTAAGCTTATATTCATTACTGTTATTTGATGAATATCAGTGAATTGAAAATGAAGTTCTTCCAGGATTCCTTCTTGGTGGCCACAATCTTAACAAGATGAGATACGAGGTGACACAGTGTTGTTAGCAAATACGCAAAGGAAACCACAAGAACTCCTACAAGAAGATAATGAAGGAAAGCAAGAAGAAAGGACTAAACGTCAATTGAAAGACAGACAGAATGAATGGTTGTTAGCAAAACGAACAGATGCAAACTAGGAAGCAAGTGTGCATCACTTTGGAATATGGCGTTATTAGAGTACTTGTTCACTGGACCGTCAGACAGAATGAATGTTTGTAAACAAATTGAACAGACCAACATGTAAATTACAAAATGGAGACACGAAAATGAGACAAGTGAAAAAGCTTTAATATTTAAAGTATTTGACGGTGTATAAGATGCACCTCAATTTCAGTAGAGCAGACCAGGAAAAAACTAGTTAGATTATTAGTAAATGGTACAGCCTAGGCTATATTTATGAGGTATGATTTTGGTTAATAGTGATAATTTATGAGGTATGATTTTGGTTAATAGTGATAATTTATGAGGTATGATTTTGGTTAATAGTGATAATTTATGAGGTATGATTTTGGTTAATAGTGATAATTTATGAGGTATGATTTTGGTTAATAGTGATAATTTATGAGGTGTGATTTTGGTCAATAGTGATAATTTATGAGGTGTGATTTTGGTCAATAGTGATAATTTATGAGGTGTGATTTTGGTCAATAGTGATAATTTATGAGGTATGATTTTGGTCAATAGTGATAATTTATGAGGTATGATTTTGGTTAATAGTGATAATTTATGAGGTATGATTTTGGTTAATAGTGATAATTTATGAGGTATGATTTTGGTTAATAGTGATAATTTATGAGGTATGATTTTGGTTAATAGTGATAATTTATGAGGTGTGATTTTGGTTAATAGTGATAATTTATGAGGTGTGATTTTGGTTAATAGTGATAATTTATGAGGTGTGATTTTGGTCGATAGTGATAATTTATGAGGTGTGATTTTGGTCGATAGTGATAATTTATGAGGTGTGATTTTGGTCGATAGTGATAATTTATGAGGTGTGATTTTGGTCGATAGTGATAATTTATGAGGTGTGATTTTGGTTAATAGTGATAATTTATGAGGTGTGATTTTGGTCAATAGTGATAATTTATGAGGTGTGATTTTGGTCAATAGTGATAATTTATGAGGTGTGATTTTGGTCAATAGTGATAATTTATGAGGTGTGATTTTGGTCAATAGTGATAATTTATGAGGTGTGATTTTGGTCAATAGTGATAATTTATGAGGTGTGATTTTGGTCAATAGTGATAATTTATGAGGTGTGATTTTGGTCAATAGTGATAATTTATGAGGTGTGATTTTGGTCAATAGTGATAATTTATGAGGTGTGATTTTGGTTAATAGTGATAATTTATGAGGTGTGATTTTGGTTAATAGTGATAATTTATGAGGTATGATTTTGGTTAATAGTGATAATTTATGAGGTGTGATTTTGGTTAATAGTGATAATTTATGAGGTGTGATTTTGGTTGATAGTGATAATTTATGAGGTGTGATTTTGGTTGATAGTGATAATTTATGAGGTGTGATTTTGGTTGATAGTGATAATTTATGAGGTGTGATTTTGGTCGATAGTGATAATTTATGAGGTGTGATTTTGGTCGATAGTGATAATTTATGAGGTGTGATTTTGGTCGATAGTGATAATTTATGAGGTGTGATTTTGGTTAATAGTGATAATTTATGAGGTATGATTTTGGTTAATAGTGATAATTTATGAGGTATGATTTTGGTTAAACAAGTCACGATTACAATTGAATGAAAAGTAATAGGCAAAAATGAACAGGAGCCCATAGAATTTTTTTTAATATACAAAAGTAAGAAAACAAAACAAAAATCAAGCATGTCACATATAAGACACAGGAAAATTTGAAAGGATATTTTTAGTAATAAAAAAAAAAGCGCCTTATATGCCATCAAATACAGTAATAAGTGTTTTAACAGAAGACAGAAAATTTGGCAGTAAAATCCAACGTTGCATGGGGAGAGTGAAAGGTAAGCAAAGTATTAGGAAACAGGAAAATGTCATTGGCAACAAAGAAAAGTACTGAACTCTTTAAGTAATACCTGTTCTCCTATGAATACCGGGCCATCTTATTGCAGCTAGAGAGAAAACTAGAAACAACAAAAATATGATTCTACAGAAGGATGCTGAGAATACAATGGATTGAATTTACTGAAAATGAAACAAAAACTAAACTTATACCTAACATCAGAAAGAGAGAGTTGGAATTTCTTGTGCACATAATGAGGAAAGAGGGCTTGGAAAATATAATACTCAACAGGACAAATTGATGTAAGAAGAACCAGAGGAAAACATTACTACCAGCTACAAAGAATAAGAAGTTGTGGAGAGCCATGATCACCCCTACCTAATGAGCTTATGTAAACAAATGGTAGAACAGAGATTAGGAGATATAGCAAAAAGACAAACTTTACTGAGGGCTACAAAGGACAGGAAGCTGTGGAGAGTTATAATCACCCAAGTCCTGAAGAAACACGGCATATAAGAGAAGTGAGAGAAAGCCCAAGATATCAGATCTGAGCTAAATTCAACAAATTAGTAATTGCAGAAATTTAAATGTATGAAAAATGTTTTAACTGAAATCCGAAGACACTGGACTAGGAAAAAAAAAAATGGTAATATTAGCATTCATTGGGCAACCTAATAAAATCTGTCTCTTGAATCGATTTTTCAGAAAATAGGTTTCTCATGTTCAGTAGCTGTTATTGATCTTTCAAGTATTGATGGAGCTTTCCTTTCTAACCTTTTATTTGAGGTGGGGTGGAATGACATCATCTTGATTATGACATTATTTCCTCTTCCAGTCTAATGTGATATCCATTTTTGTTGTTACTAGACCTCAAGTGATACGCTTTCTATTACTGCGTACAATTCTTTGTTTGTGATTCAGTAGCGCCAGACCGCAATGTTCAAAGAAGAATGTAGTCTACACTCATTCAAAGCCACCTTCTGAAAACCAAGCAAAGTATTAAGAAACAGGAAAACTTCATTAGAAAGAAAGAAGTGCTGAACTACTGTGTAATATCAATTCTCCCTTATAGATGTGAATGCTGCATAATCCCATCATGCCTTCTAAAAGCTAAACAAAGTAATAAGAAACAAGAAATTTTCATTAGAAATAAAGAAAAAAGTGCTGAACTCATATGCAATAGCAGTCCTCCTATATGGTTGTGAATGTTGAACAGTCTCATCAGAGATGAATAAGAGAATTGAGGCAACAGAGATTTGGTTCTACCTGAGAGTATTATGGACAAGGCATGTGAGCAAAAAAGGACATTTTAAGGTAAATGAAAGCAAAAAGTAAATTTATCCATAAAATCATCTCAATAAGCAAATCATCTCAATAAATAGATTTCGTTAAAATAACATTTCATGCTGATACTTTGCATCATTCGAAATAGACAGGAAGATGTGGAGGTCCATGATCATCTACGTTCTGAAGTGACACAGCACGTAAATGAAAGGAACTAACGCTTTGTATCATTTGAAATAAACAGGAAGATGTGGAGGTCCATGATCATCTACATTCTGAAGTGACACGGCACGTAAATGAAAGGAACTAACGCTTTGTATCATTTGAAACAAACAGGGAGATGTGGAGGGCCAGGATCATCTACGTTCAAATGAAGCTTCTGAAACACATCATGATAAAAGAAGCCCTGCAAAATTTAATACTCACAAAATAATTAATAGATTTGTTTTTTACAGCTTATCAACCCTTTTGCAACTAATTTAAAGTCAGGAAATATTCTTAAATTGTATTTTTATATGTAACACCGCTACTGAAAAACAACAATTGTCTTGACAGACAACAAGGAACACATATATATAAAAACTAACAGTATAGCCCGGCGTTGCTCGGGTGTAATGAAAGCTTTAAAACTAATCCATGGTCCTGGAGCTCAGACTCTTTGGACGTTTGCACCAAAGACTAAAAAGCAATAGTTGTTTCCAGTTAAAGCGAAACCGTACACTGAAAGAAAAATGAATGGATGTAAGTCAAATTTTGATTTCCTGGTATCGATATCAAATAAGTTTTTTCGTCGTAAACTGAATTTTGAAAGCTAAATAAGTCCTCTGAGTAAATGGTATCATGGCTCAGACTAAGAACTACAATTATACCTACTTAGAGCCAAACCCAAAGCAAAAACTAAAATAAAAGAGCTGAAAAACTGATTTTGATCAGACCCGGTATCTTGCCTTTAATATATATATATATATATATTATCGATTTTCTGCACTATTGTAAGAACTGCAACCTTGAAACTTCTGAATATCATTTCTTATGTCTTTGTCCATAAGTGTATCAAATTTGACTAAAATTAGAACACTCTTTCTATAACTCGATTTTTTTTTATTATCGATTGTCAATATTTATCCGGGGTACCTCAACACAAAACCTAGCTGAGAACACTTGCAGACGCTTATAGTACAACTGTGTAAATTTTCAAGAAAATCGGTTCAGCCATTTCGGAGTCTATAGGTAACGGACACACAGAAAGTTCCATTTATAAATAAGTTTAGATTTAGATAAACTTATATCTGATTTAAATGTAATGTCAATTGCTACCTACTGTCCTCCTGATTACTCTTTCCTATTCCTAA